>VZRV01002997.1:10318-267099 GCA_013398115.1 Falcunculus frontatus
CCCACCCCCAACTCCCCGCCAGGAGGTTCAAGCAGATTAAAAAGGGACACTTCCTGTGTCCCCACTGGCTTAAATATGGAAATTTCAAGAAGCATGACTGGTTGAGAGATCCATCCATCAGACTCAGGGTCAACCCACGACACATGTGTTCATTTGAGCTGAGGATTCTATTGCTGATTCTAATAACTGTGAAGAAAGCTGCTAAACTGATGGTGTAACAGGAGCTGAGATGACTATAACTATGTGGGTATCATCTTAAAAAATAGATATTTTCCTCCTTGTTATGCTTGTAAATGACATGACAGAAGAGAACATGGCTTTCCAGGCTATTTATTTGTTTGTTAGTTTGTTTATTGTTAGGATTCTTGGAAAGGATGTAGATAATTGCAATGGAAATATTTTCCATGGGTTTTGGGTATTTCAGTAGAAGTTTATGGACAAGGTTAGCCTGATGACTGATTTTGTAAGAGTATAAGGGCGTCTGATGAAGGAATTTGAATCACTAGGAAAGGGGATCAATGTCTATCAGATTTCTTTAGGGTTTCCAAGAAATGCTGTATACTTGTGACTATTGCACCAGCATGAAGAAGGTGCTTCCTTCTCCTTGCAGGGGTAGCACCACTGAAAGAACAAGATGAAATACACTCATTCTCATCATTGCTTCAGGTGTAATTGAAGAATAACTGGTTTCAGGCAGTGAAGGCTGTGACTGAAAAGCATGTAGCATCATGCAGTTTGAGCTAAATCACATCCATGCAATGAATTAAGCATAGACTTCTTTGTGCTCTTTGCCCAGGCATGCTCAGCAAATGCACTTATTTAGTATGGCAGTACAAAGATGCCATATGAGACTGATCTCCACAACACTGGAAGGAAAATGTGTGAGCCTGCATCATGAATTAACTTGGGTGAGCTGTTTCCTTTACATGATCTGGAAGGGCTAAATATCTTCATGCCATGGGTAAGTCCACACAGAGCTGTTACAAAGCTTTAGTATTCCAGAAAATGGTGTGAGTGTTCTGCAGTCTTGAGGTTTTTTCCGGTTGACCAACAGTATTTTTCCTGGAAAGAGGATGGTTGCTGTGAGCCAGCCTGCTCATGTTTGCTGTCCAGCCTGTGCATCTCCTTCCAGGATGGGCGAAGCCCATTCTCTCTGTCTCCACATTCTTCTCCCATCCTCTGCATTTGAATGTTTCCTGGCCACTGTCTCGTGATTTTTGTTTTAATCACTGCTTTTTCCTCCTTAGGCATTATTTCATCATGCATTGTGAAATGTTGAGAGGATTGGAAGTCACTTTATTAGTAAGAAGACATTTTTTATTTTGTATTGTAATAATATAAATATTTTACAGTATCCTTTCTGTAAAAAAAAAAAAAAAATCCTTTTACTTATTACACAGGGTGATTCATTGTTACAGTGTACTCCTTGCATTTCAGAATGTCATGCACTGGATCAGACATTACCCTGATGATGTGACAAGTGCCTTTGTCACGGTTTCTTATGTATTTACACCCCCCACTGGGTGACATGTTCTGTTGAATTAACTCTGAAAGGGTACATTTTCTATCAGCACACTTATGCTTGAGAAAGTATTGTACTTCCGCTTTGAGCTTTACAGCAGCTGATTAAGAAAGGACTGGATTAAATTTATCATATTCACAATGAGAAAGGAAAATACATGCATGCTGAATACTTTAGTTATAGTGGTGCGTAATAAGTTGTTTATTGTTTCATTAGGTATCCCAAAATACAAGTTACAGTACAGATAACGAAAGCTTAAATTGTCTGAAGATAATAGTTTAGGTAGCACTGCATTCATAAACAAAGAACACTTATGCTAAATGTCAGGATGAATATTTTTTTCCCCATTTGGGGAATCTATTATTAGCTTTCTTATTTCCATTCTGGCTTAATTTTCTGCAGCCTGGATTGGCTCTGGCATCATTATATTTGAGTTTCTTTCTACTATTGTGTCCATGGCTGTACTTATCCATCATTTTATTTGGCCTGCCTTTTCAGATGTTAGGTGTAAGCTGTGATATTTATCTAGGCTATCACAATAAATGACTTTGGAAGAGTCACTCGGAATGCTTTGGCAATGCCTCTGTCCACCTCTTGAAGAGCAACCTGATGGAAATACCTTCTGTCTGGTTCAATTGTTGCCTTCATTCTCCCCTCCATCAACAGCTGTTTCAGAAACTGAGAAAAAGACATGTATTGCATACACACACACGCGTGCTCCTCAACTGCTGGACAAAGAACACTTTACCACTTTTATACCCTTCAGGTAAATTGTAACAAACCCGTGGCAACTCCTGTTAGAGAAGGTGAGTTACTACACTGAACTACACAATAGCACACATCTAAAAAGATTTTGTGTTAATCATGGAGGTATCACAGAACTGGAACTGGTCTGGATTCAGCCTATAAAGGACATGCAGATGGCAATTTTAAGTCCTATAGGCTGTCATTGAGCTGAGGATATAGAATAAGAGAAAAATTAATTACTGAAATGCATAGTTGTAAGTGTCATTATTTTTTGCAGGCTGAACCAAGCATTCAGCCTGTTATACGGGTTATATCCATGTTATATCAATACAAGTTATATCAATACAACTTATGCTTGTATGGATTGCAGGCTCTGATTCAAAAGGAGAAGGCCTAGGTAGAACTAGCCTAACTTCCCATGAAGGGGATACTAAAATTCAGTGGCTGTTTATTAAATGATACAAGTTTTATTATAAAAGTAAATAAAGACCCGGGTGATAGCTGCTCCAGCTTTTTGCAGGGCAAGCTGATCCATGCAATCTAGTCCCATTCACACAGGAGTGGATTGATATCAATTGAACAATGTCATCTTTATTGCCAAGATCTTCTGTGAAGCCTATTAATGCCTACTCTGGTCCAAGGAAAAATAGTGTAAGTCATTGAAGAAGATAAAATACATAGAAATAGTGTGACTAAAGTACATTAATTTTGCCAGACAAGGGAAAAACATGATTAACAATACTCAGTGCATGCTCTAAGTTTACCATAGACACTAACAGATGGACTTGCCTATGAAGAGGGAAGCTGAAATAACCATTCCAAACACAACCTAAACCATGAAAGTGGAGCTGGAGGTCCTGGCCAGAATATCTCTTAAGAGTAAGGTATCCCAAATGAACAATGCAGCCATAAATAAACTAACAACATTTGGAAGATTCAGGAAGAGCGGACAGGAAAATAAAATATATAGTGATGACATTTTCATGGTCTCACTTTTTGTGGACCTCCAACACTACCTCCTTGATTTATAAGTTGGAGGTTTTTAATGCAAAAGTATGGGATCTGGTAGAAAAAAATAAAGATGGTATTAGAATGCAGCTCTTTCTGTGTCACAGAGGAGGAAGTATTAATCAGAGCTACACAATAACTGCAAACAGCTGAGAATACCCATAAATATGGTTGAGACACAGAGCTTTCTGTGCAAGCTCAGAGGTATATTGAAATGACAAAATGGAGAAATAATTGCCAAACTGGTGATGACCATCATTGTTCATCATGCTTTGCATAGCAATGAGAATGCTCAGTGCCCTTCCCTATGCCGGCTACCTGGGCAAGCTATTGAGGTTTCGCTAACGTTGCAGGCAAATGAGAGTCAGATGGCAAAAATATTTGGGGTAAGGGCTTCTTTCTCTTCCATCACTCTAAACAGTATCATTCACACTCACAAGGACAGATAAGGGCTTAATTCATAAAGAACACTTTAGCAATGAACGCATTTGGGATTATTTCCCTATTGCACGAACCATGTGTGGATGAAGCCACCTTGCCTAGGTGTTAATCAGAGAATTATAGGATATGGTGAGTTGGAAGGGACCCAAAATAGTGGAAGTGTTTTGAAACATCCTTCTACAAAGGATGTTTGTGTAGAGTGTCCCTGAGACTCCATGCCGTTTTAGGAGAAGTGTGACAGAGGGAATAACCTGCAGCCCAAGATGTGATTTCTTCTTTGAAATTAAAAGGCATGGAAGTTCCTATCATGAAAATAACAAGAAAATGACATCCCTGGCCTTTTTTTTTTTTTTTTTAAATTACTGTCATGTTTTCTTCAGGACCAATTTCAGCATGGCTTCAATCAGACATTTTCAAGATGCTGACACTAAATTTCTCTTCACAGACAGATGTCTGAAGTGAACTGTTCCTTTCTTGGTTTTCCAGAGTACAGCTCACTTTCAAATGAAGAAGCTGAGAGCATTCTCTATTTTCCCATGGTCCATGTTGTTAATTGTGGGCAGGTGCACAGTCCAAAGAGAGTTCCTGAAAGGACCATACTTCAGGGCTGTTAATTTGTTGGCATGGCTTCATGGGTATAGAGAGCGTGTTTTAAGAGATTTGCTAGCAGTGACTCCAGCAAGAGCTTGTGACAAGATGGAAAGTGACACTGCAATATATCCTTAAAGATTGATTCCCCTCTTTTTTAGTATTAACTTGGATTTCTATATAAATAGATTAGGGCTCTGCTGTTCATTTGCATTTACATAATTTCCATCCAATATGTTTTTAATGTGGTTTTGGCTTTGTGAGGCTCAAAATAACAGAACACAAAAATCATGTATCTGTGTTCAGCATATGTTAATATACTCATTTTATCAACCTGTTTTTCAGAATATACTTATGACATTCAAGTGATTTAGTTCAAAGCTAAGGTCTGGTCTGTCTAGGAACTGGCAAAAATGGGTGAGCTTAACTCTACTCAGCTTGGACCAGATCTTTGTGGTTTTCTTATCTTGATGTAAAACCTTGTGATTAAATTCTGGGTGTTAGACACAGGAGCACTACATAGGAAGGGCAGCTGAAAACCTCACAAGCCCGTTATTATGGGTAAGAACTCCTTCCATCATAAAATTATATGATATGTGGTGCCACCAGAAAACATATTAAAATAGACTAAGCTGGCATTATTATAAGAATTGGGAAATTACAAAATTAATCTAAACCAAGCATTCCAAAGCACACGGGGTGTGCATTTATATGCATATGGGAGTGTATAATGTGCTTGAGAGTAGGAAGGACACATTGTATGATTAATCTTGCTGACAAGCAGAAACATTATTTGATATCTTGGATGGAGCCCTAATACTTCATAATTTTGAATAAAGACTCTGGATGCAGTTTTGGTAGACAGCAAAATATCTCTATGGTGAACCACCTGCCATCTTCTTATCATTTAAAAGTTGTCTTGTTTATTGATTTATTCCTGATAAAGATAAAATTTAAAATAAGAGTTTCCATTCTACTTTCAGTGCAGTGCTCTTCTAATGAATGAAACACAAAATTACTAGCATCATTTCCTTTCTCTCTACTGTTGCCTTATACAAGGTGTAGGGAATACATGAAAAAGAAGATAGTGGTACTGCTGTTCTTCTGTGGCAAAGAGAGTAAATGTAGAGGAAGAGGTTTTTTAGACAATTCTCATCATAACTCTATTAGTATGTCATAGTAAAGGGGATGCATCTGTTGTTAGTGGACAATTAGACTAACCAGCATGAGATTTTTGCCTTTCAGCTAGGCAGTATACTGTGGGATTTTAATATTGAAGTTTTACTGCTTTTGGAACATAAAAGTTTTTGAACTAAACTCTCCTAATAAACCAAATACGTAAGTTCTAACACTACTTCAGTGAAGTTGATTTATGTATGAATAGAAGGCCAGCATACACGCCTGAAATAAACTGTGAGAAATCCAGGCTGCTGCGCTTAGGTAGAAGAGACACACATTGAGTCAGGATGAAAAAGCCAGAGGATTAACTTGCACTGTTTATTTCTCTTCTCCCCACATTTACTCATAACAGGCTGCAAATAAAATCTTAGGGAAAGAGCACAAATGCAATTCTGAAAAGCAAAGAGAGAGCTTTAGAGGTCACAGATGAAGTTGTCATTGAAAGCAAAGAAGGAGGCAGTTGAGGACATCACAACATTCATGTTGGTTGAATTATAAACTCTTGAAAGTCTTTCCACACCTTTAAAGAGATGCAGAAGTCAGTGCAACAGGAAATGGAGATACACATTTTTAAAACAATAACTAGACTGGATTCCCTTAAGTGTCAGGCTGACACCACTCCTCAGGACTGCCTGGCCCCTGGCCATGTTTGTGCTTGGAGAGTTCTTCTGTTCATTAGGCTTTGTTAGGCCGCAAAAAGGCAGCACTTACACTTAAAACTTTATTAAGCTGCTTCAGCCCAATTAGCTATCAGGCTATATGCTATGGAAAGACATTTACATAGTATTTGTACTGTAGGAAAATCATACTCCTAACTGAAACAAGGATGTTCAAAATCTAAATGTGTGTAGGCTAAGGACGACTTGTGTCAGTAGAATTTATTGATGGGAGGGCTAATAAGATGACCTTCTGTAACTAACCATACCATTCCTAACCCATGGACAGCTCAGCTGTGTGAAAAAAAGTGAGCTGGGTGTAAAAGAGCTTCTGAATCACTAGCAGTTGCAGTCCAATTATTCTGAAGTAAAATGATAACCTTTTATTTCCAAGATAAATTGAACTGAACTATGCCATTTCAGAAGGAACCTAAGCCCCTGTGTGGCAAAGGTTCAGTACACTCAATTCTTTCTCTAGAATGCATTGAACAGCTCTTGAGTCACCCAGAAACAATCTCCTTTTCTCTGTGTTTCATTTTCTCTGTGTTTGTTCTGTCCAAGTAGACACCCCAGTGCCAATATCCTAGAATAACCAGTGTAGGTGACATTGCTAATTTTTTCAAGGTGACTGCAATCCCCAGGAGTGCTGATAAAAGGGACAATTCACATTCAAATAAACCCTTGGCTCTGACAGTCTGGACAGTGTTTTCCCAACATTACAGCAGGGCCACATGTGACACTTGGTTAAATTTGCTTGCTCTGTACCTGCTAAAATCATACAAATACATCCATTTTGAAATGGGCTTTATCTCTTTCTTCCCACCACTGTCAAGATGTGACTGGGTATGCTAGAGAAGCTGTTGGAGGTGAAAAAAAGAGCTTTTTCACCAGGTAAGGCTGTCTTCATCTCTGATGGAAGTAGGTTTTGCTATGTGAAAGACTTGGCTGCATTTGGGGTTGATTCAAGTTTTTTCAGTGTGCTCTTGCCTTCTTACGATATTGCTATTTATTTGTAGGCATAGCTGGAAGAAAAGTCTTTCAGCCTTTACTGTCTTGCTCTAAGTCTAAATGCTGGATGAACAAAGCTGTTGGGAAGGGATCAATCTGCCAACAGTCAAAGGTCAATGCCTGGGTATAAACCACAGAAATAAAATCAATCCGCCATAACCTAAATCCTTCAAAGATACGGGCAAAATGCCAAGATGGGTCACCCACAGTGCCAAAGCACAGGTTGCAGTGGCTGTCAGCCAAGCTAAACAGCACATTGAGGGGATCCAGTCCTGCAGACCACCAAACGTATACCATGCAAGTGCCACATAACTAATATGAAGATGCTCAGGTAGTGTCACTAAATTCCCAAAAGATCATGAGTCATTTGAAATGGACAAGTTGGGAAGCTAACCCATAATTGTCTCCATGTTACCTAGATAATGCCTACACAGATGCCCATCAGACCTATGGCAGTGAATCTAGCTGAATGCACGCTTCAGAGCTCAGCATCAATGCCAGCCCCTGGTACTAAGAATGAGCCTGTCATGAATTCTACTGCATACGACCTTGAAAGAGAACCTTACCAAGCTTACTTATCTGTGATACCACCCTGCCTAGCCTTGCTCTACCCTGCCCTTAAGTTTGCTCCCTGCTCTCAGGGATTGATCTGCTCTGATCTTCAACACATTTGGAGTATAGAGGAGCCATACTCCAGATGTCTGCTGCCTGCACTCTCAGTGGCCTAGTGATGTTTTTGTTATCTAACTGGTCTAATGGGCAAACCAGAGCAAGCAAAGAGCATGACGGAGGATGATGAGTGGCTTTGCATAGGAAAGGAGTGTCCTGGTCCCAGCTGCAGCCCACACCAGGAGAGGAGTGTCCCGGTCACAGCCACTTCCCAGACCTCACTGTGTTCTCCACCAGGCTCTGCCACAGCATCTCTGGGATTAATTCCTCCCCACTCTGATGAGGCAGAGGAAGGCCATTCATGCACTGAGGGTAGACCTGCATGTCAAGACACTAAAGTAATTAAAAAGATGTTTTTAAAAGAAAGACAAAGTACTGGATGTTGTTAACAGACAAACTTGAGCAGGATCTTTCTTTCAGGGATTGGTGTGCAAGCATGTCTAAGACAGAGGTGTTGAGCAGATGGCCTTCTCCTTTTTAGGTATGGATGCACTTTGGAATTTTATAAACTTCATGAAAGGAAAATCAGGGCAACACAAAGCTATTTTTTTCTACTTAGCAGCTGGAAGTAAGGTGAATTTATCAGCCTCAGCGGTGTCCCTTTTGAACAACAGTGTCCCACAAAGGGAAAAGGCAAACAAGTAATCCAGCACAGCGTGGCATGGTTAAAATGATCTCTGTCTTGTTTTGTGCACCTGGAAGAACAAATTTTTTGGTACAAGACAGATGTTATTCAGTCTTCATGCTGACTCACACTTGGCAATTAGCTGAGGAAAAACTGCAAAATATGATGAATTATTTATTAATAATTGGGACTCTGTGTGTATGTGTGTGTGTGTGTGTGTGTGTATGTGTGCATGCAAATGGACAGCTGCAGCTCGGTGGGACTGAGAAACCAGGGTGGACTGCATTTAGAGCAAAAGTGAGTACTTCACTGGCTAAGCCACCAATTCCTCTTTTCTTCTCTTTCTCCCCCTTTCCACTCTTCCATATACTCACCATATAGTATCTTTATCCATATTCAAGTGCTCAGATATAATTTAATCCACACAGTCCCTTCCTGCCCATCTACAAAAGAATATGTTCTATTGCAGTGGAAAGTTACAATGTTTATTTACATCTCTAAGATGAACCCCAAAGCAAGCATTTTATCCTCACTCATATAATCACTGTAAGGTAGAAAATGAAATTTGCAAAATCAAAAAACTGTAGGAGAGCTTCAGGGAACCGCATGTCAGTTTTCACTTTGATGTACACTATGTTAAAAAAAAAATCTGTGAAGGGGAGGTGGTGAGGAGAGGAAAAAGATGCACTGAGTATCTTCCAGGAGGTTCCCTCTGTATTGCTTAGTTCTTTATACTGTAGAAAGAAGGAAATAATCTCTTCTTGCTACTTGGAGTGAAAGTATTCTGAAGAGACATTGTAAGAACTTCATTTAATACCATGGATGGTTTCATGTTTCCACTTGCATCTTAATAAAAGTAAACATCACCTCAAGGTTTGCAGTGAGCGTATAATGATTTTTAAAACTTTGGTGGGGTTTGCAGATAAATATTTTGTTTCCTGAGATGCTTTAGAAAAGAGCTTTATCTCAGACTCAGGTGAACTTTATCACCTGGTCCAGAAGTAAGGAAGGAGCTGGGATTTATTGTGTGTGTTTATCCAGGTGCTGAGTGTTAGTTTCTGGAATGTATACTGCTGTTTATTTCCTAGGAGAGCAGAGTTTCAGTCCTAATGGTCAAGGCCAGTTGAATATATTAATGTCTTTCTCTCTGTCCGTCTCTTCTCTGTTTAGTAAGACATTTAAGCACACACTGTGCTAGTTCAAGAAGCCGAGTCCTGTATTTCTCTCCCAGTGGCAACTGAATCCTCTCTACCTGCTTTCATTATTTGGTTGCATCTTCAAAGTAATAGCTCTTTTTCTTTCATGGTTTTCCTAAACTAACTCTTTCTCTCCTCACTCCTCTCTGCCACCTCCTATTTGCACTTACAACTACTGTCAGTGTCATCTGTGCCTGCCATCTGCTTCCGGAATATTATGAAGCTGTAATCACAGGACATTTTGAAATTTATTCATACAAATCAAAGATATTCAGTAGCTGTCAGGGGTGGATTTAGAGCTTAGAAAGGCATAGGTCTCCTGGCAGAGGCTTTCAAAAACAGCAGCTGGCAGAGGGAGGCTGGAGGAGGTTTCCCTGCCCAGTTTTCCATCCCACCTGGCTCCTGACCTCCAGCATTTTTGCATTCTCAGGGCTTGCTTCAGCTGACATCAGCTAACTCTGCCAGATCATTTGCAGTTTAGTGGTAAACATGAATCTGGGTGAGAATGAAACCAAAGGAATTTTTCACTTGTGACCCCATTTATGCCTAGTCTGTAGAAATGTATAAACACAGCAGTAATCTCTGTCTTGCTCCTTTTAAAAATAGGCTATACCTCAGTATATATTTTCTCTTCATTATTTGAGGTAGGGGCTACTTTATTAAGTCCAAGCAGTACCTATAATAGTGGCCTAATCCCTATCAAGAACCTCTAGATGCCACTCTAATAGGTAATAGCAATATCAGATGGGGAGCTATCTGTATTTTTCCACGTGGAGAGCAGATGCTAAGGGTTGCTCCTGCACTGTTCAGTTTATACTCTCAACTTCCAGAATAATGGAATAGGTTGCAATAAATTATGTTTGCATTATAAGGTGGTGTGGACTGCTTCTACTGCTCCAAGAGAGGCTCTACAAAATGAAACAGCTGGTGCCAAATGTGGTGGGCTCAGCATCGGTTGCTGCCCCCGTCAGTCACTCCAGCGCCACCTCGGAGGTATGGGACTCCTCCTTGGAGGAGGATCCCGAGGGCGGCACCGTAGTCTGAGCCCATCCCACCTTTCTAGAAAGTTCTGTCAAGTTCGATGTGTTATTGGTTGCTGTTTGTTGTACCCTCCCCTCAGTTTTTTCGGTTGGACCCTGGACCCCTGTATCTGCCCCCTTTGCGGTTCCCCATTGGCTCTGGACCCTGGCCCCTCCCAGTTTTCCCTTCCCTTAAAATCCCTTGCTCTCCCTGAGCTCCGTGGAATTCTGCCTCCACGCTTCTCTTACCTGGACTTTTTGACCTTCACTTTAATAAAGGAGACCACGGGGGAGATCCCTTCCTGCAGCCCTTTGCCTCCTTTGCCTTCTCTCACCCGCGCCTTGCCTTGCCTCTCTCCGGGAGCGGCTTCACCTTTGCGTGAGGGAGCCACGCCAGCCCTAGAGCGGCACCCCCAGCCCGGGATTCTAGGAAGCCTGCGTCCTTGGCCGAGGCACAGTGACAGCCAATGACCCACATACACAATTTGCACATTTCAGGATGGTGGAGTTTTTGCTTTGGGCTTTCTCTACTCCGATCTCCTAGACTGATTTGGGGCAGAAGTGCCTTAGGTGCAGTCTTGGTGTGCAACTTCTAATTTGGCTTCATTCAAGGAAAGACTGATCCATGCTCTGTGCAAGCCAGGGTGGAGGTGATGGAGAACTGCACACTTCTTATAAAACTAGAGGGCTGATTTTTGCAGCATGCTCCACTGACTTTGAAACGATTTAAAATCAGTTTAAAAATGTTTACTCTTTCACAGTTCATTTTCATACATTTGACGGATTGGTGCACCTTTCAAAATGTCTCTTCTAGGTCTCCTGTTTTCTAAAAGGACCTTCAATATGTCAGTGTTTCTATAGATGTCCCTAAATGGAGTCATCATTATGTACAAAAAGCAACAGAAATTTTAAAAGGAGCTTTTACATATTTCTGCAAAAACAAACCAGTTGCTCAGTGGATTCCCTTTTCCCCCAAGACCTATAGAAAGCTGGAGATCCAACCAGAATGTGATGTGCCTGTGGCCTCAGTGAATTGAGTGCACGCTGCCTGTGCTGCCCATGCCAGCTAAGCTGTTGCAGGCTCAGCTAGTAGCTGGAGGCAAGCCAGCTCAGGGTCCTGGAAGCTGTAGACACAAGCCGAAGATCTGTGGTCAAATGCTTGGCAGGTATTAGACCACAGAAACCAAATGAGTAGAAAAGCTTCATTTGGCTCTTTTGTTGCTGCTGAGTTGATATGTGGGAATAAAGAAGTGTGACCTGCTGATTTGCAGTGGCAGTACAGCAGCTGAAGGATTGCAAAAGCAGGATGGTTTAATCCCAGAGGTTTTATTTTCTTTTTAGTTTAGGGGGGCATCTTCAAAACACACAAAAAGGAGCTAAATGTGTCACACAGTGAAAACAGGAGCAGTATTTTCAAGGGATCAGAATTAGGACAAATTTTTTCCTTGCAATTGTCTACCTACCCCCTGGCTGGTGCCACAGCACTTGATAGCATTCCCTCACAGGTGGGAAAAATGGTGAAGGTATACTTAATTTGAATTTTAAATCCCTGACAAGGACATCTTGAGAGGAAAGGTTAGTCATCTGGTGCACTGGCTTCACGAGGGATGTGGCTGGTACCATGTCAACGAAGGCTGACAACAGTGCAGATGAAAGGGCAGACATGGAAAGGATCAATGAAGGCAATGGTAATGAGAGGGAAATACCAAAGGCAGGGGAGAGGCCATAGTATACTACCACCCTTGATGAAATGTCTGAGCCCCTTGTCCCATGGTGGCAATTTGTCATCTTTGCTGTCAGGTAATGTGGATTGGCAGCGGAGATCTAGAAATGGAGGAGGAAATGGTGGTTGTAGGCAAGCGGGCAGGAAGGCACCAAGTCCTTGAGTCATGCTGCTATGGGAAGGCTGTTGTGGCCACACAGTGGTGAAGCAGGCAGTGGTACCTACCAAACCCCCATTTTAGTGCTAGGGGGTGATTTAGACTCCAGGCAAGCACAGACTTCTTTGTAATTGTTCAAATAATCTCACAAAAGGACTGTGTAATTTTAATGAACAGCAGATTACTTTAGATGCAGGTGAAAGAGGTACAAGTGTTTTTGCTGCATTCAAAATGCACCAGAACAACTGAAGCTTACTGGAACAAGTTGAAGCAATCTTCATCTCCTTGCTCCATCACACAGATCCTGTATGAACATGCTAATGTGCATGTTTTGAGATGGAATGACAAGCCCATTTTCCTATTAAGCTGCTTTAACCATGAGAAGCAGAAAAATCTTGACAACTCAGACAAGGAGCCTTATAATGTTCATTGTGGAGTTTGCAACTCCTTGTTCTGGGTCATAACAAGCAGGTGTGACAACAGGGGTTGGAGCTAAGGCCCTGATCCTGCAGCTGCATCCCTGTGCCTGCACTATCACCTCTTGGACAGGGATGGGGCACCCCCAACTGTCAGTGCATTGTGATGGTCAGCAAGGATAGGGGCACAGCCTGGGGATGGAAAAGGGTAGGTTTGATTATGGTACAGGACACTGGAAAGGACCTGGGATTCCTGGGAAGCAGAAATTCAAGGTGGGGTAAGACTATTTTCTTCTTGCCTAAGTTAGCCTTACATAGACTTGTCTACATTTCAGATGGGTGGGGTGCTTTTTAGAAAATATTTAGCAAGACGATTTTAAAACAGCTTGGGCTCTTGTCAAGTTAGAGCTTCACAGCTTTAAACTGAGTTTGTTGTATATGCTTAGCTACTAACTCTGTCAGGTATAAACCGACAGTGTATTAGTATAGTAGTATATATTAGGCCAGTACACTGTAAACTCTGAATCTCAGCCTGTTTCACACAGTTTTGTCCCTCACTAATCTTAGATCTGTCCTTGAAATTAAAAAGTTTGCTGAAGTAATTATTGATTTGTAACAGGAAATACTGTAGAAATTATTTTTTATGTGGAGCCTGCAGTGAAACAGGTACAGACCCATGGATCATGCATACCTTACAGAAAAATCTGGCTTTGGTAGTAAACTCTGCAGATTCCAAAAATGTTATTACTTCAAATCCAACCCAGGATTCCTAGTAGAATCAAAAGCAGGATTGAGTTCTGACTGTTCAGGTTCAGCGCTCCCAGGATTGTCCGTAAGAGGCACACATGTTTGGGGGAGCTCAACATCTAGTTTCCCAAGTTCCTAGATTGGATCTTAAGTATGCATCAGCAAAATTAGGATACTCCAGTCTCACAAGTGCTGGTGTGAAAGCTGAAAATGTCAAGTCATAAAATAGCAACTGGCAAAATTAATTTGGAAGCAAATAAAGCAGAGAAATTTTTATTTGAATTTTCTTTGTTTTAAAGTCACAGAGTGGCAAATAACATGATTATACAAATAATGTGATTTTTCAAGGTGCTTCTTACTAGGAGATTCTAATCAAGGCTTGCTCTTTGTTTTCTATATCCAAATGATAAATATTTTGCCTTTTACAAAGTAATTATTTTATAACCCAAGGGCTAGTACCTGCAGATAAACTTGTGCTTCCGCACACTCTTCTGACATGAAAAGCACTCATAAATCACAATCTAAACTGCAGTTTCACATCCTCTTAGAAACCACTCTAGCAGAGGCATGGCAAGTCATTTAGGTAGTTGGCAGAGAAAAGCCTGTCAGTACACTTAAACTGCCGGCATGTAACCTGTTTTCCCTTCCTCCATCTGCTGCATCAATTTGGGGTTGGGTAGGCATTATGCAAAACAATAGCTGCTACCATTTCAGAAATATGTAGAATTCCCCTTTAGCTTGCAGCCTTTTCTATCCCTTCCTATGGCGTCAGGATTTTGACATCACACAAGTGCTTTACTGAATCTAAAGGGAAAAGGAGCTAAAACATAATGGGAGGTATGGTTTTGCCAGAAACATGGTAGACCCTGAGAGGACCATAGGCAGATGGTCCATTAAATGCTTGTCCTTTGCAAGGGTGGGGGATATCATTCACAGAGCAAAAACCATGGCCTTGGGCCACCCCCACAGCTAGGAAACCTGCGTAGAAGAGTGCTGCACACTTCCCAAGGTCAGAGATGGATGGTTTCCCAGACAGAGGCTGGGTACACTCAGCCTGGAGGAACCTGCAGGACTGAACTGACCTTCAGCTCTGTGGGTAGAGCGGAGCAGTGGAGCAGGGTGTTGAAGCATCACCAGAGCCAGTCTCAGTTCAGGGGAGGCTGCAGGGAAGAGCAGAGCTTCAGGGAAGCCATCTTGCACCAGGTTAGTAAAGCATTGCTGAAGTTACCTGAGATTACTGCCCCCATGCTCTGGGCATAAGGCATAACCAAAATGTTTCAGTGCAAGAGGTGCATGATGCCCATGTGCCTTTCTTATGGGAAATATTCCTCTGATATAACTGTGGATTTTGGGTGTCACTACCATTCTTTTCTCACCAGTGGCAGGCCTCAAATCCCACTGTGCCCAGGTGATGCACTCAATGCAGCTGCTTGATGATAGAGAAAACATCAATAGTTAAAGTGAAAACATTCCAATAATGGGAATGGGAGATGAGAAAGTAAGTAGTAACAGCAAGGAAATGTTAAGGCTTCTTCTCAGCCAGAGAATTTTAGAAGTAAAATCAGGACATGTAACAAACAAGGACGAATTGAAAGAGAAAGCATCCCCATGTGTCTTGTTTTTGTTTTCTCTTATGCTCAGATTTGTAATGCACTGTAGACCAAACTCCTATTAGAGACATCTGGTTTAAGTCTGTAGGGTTATTTGTTTATGGTTTTGGCACTTTTTATGTTCATTTTTCTCCCTTTTATTTTTGATTCTTTCTCCCCTCTAGCTTTACTCTAGTAATATTTTGTCAGCTTTTGTCTTCTCTGTTTCTCTTTTATCTTTTCCTCTCCTGCCTCTCCAGGCATCTTTAGCCGCACTTGTCTGCTCAACGCACTATCTTGCAGAGTTAGTAGATCCTTCAGGTGACCAGTGCTCAAGCTTTAGAAAGGCATCTTTCCTTTATTCTTTCTTTTTTTTTTTTTCTTTTCCACAACCTTTTGCTGTCTGCAAAACCAACTGCAGTGTGGGAGAGAGGCTCTCCTTCCTCCCAAGTACACAGTGCCACCTTTCTTGGAAGTGGTTTTCCCTGATTTCTGCAGCTAATAGAATAATTTCCCTTCCTAGTTACTTTGATGAGTCTCTTCTGTCTCGCAGTGAGTGGGGCACCCGTGTGAGGGTTATCGGCATCGAGACATTTTATCATACCCTCTCTCAAGTAATAGGTTTGATTTTCATGTTCATTAAAGTTGTTCAACACCTGGTAAAGCACTGCTTTTAGCACTCTCTAGTCTCCCAGGTTGGTGTGAAAGGGGTTTTGGCACAAGTGAGAATAAAGGCCAATACTGTCATTACCTGCTGTTCAAAATTACTTGTTACTTACTTTTCTTTGTGAAATTGATGCTATCAGTGATATGAGGGAAGGAGGATGTTCTTGCCACTAGAAACAGCGCACAGTGACTTGAAGGATTTCAGACTCATTCACATTTTTTGCCTATTAGGTAGTGCACGATGCTCATTAGGTAATACAGCTTCAGGCCGGATTTGGTCTCCAAAGAATAAAAAAAATTCTTTTTTAAAGGTGCTGTAGGATTCGTGCACTTTAGGATTGATTTTTATTTATACAGCACAGATGGCCCAATCACCTCTGTCTTCACGTGGAATAAAACCAAATGTCTCAGCTGCAAGAGAGACTATTTTGCAGGTGCACTCATTTTCTTCTCCTTGGGTAAGTTCATTTGTAGGATGTTCATGGGAAGAGCTTTTGCATGGCCTGAGCTTTGTTTAGTTCAGAGGTTCATAAAGCCCAGTTACCACTGAGCACTTCGGAGAAGATATGATTCCATATCAGTTTGTCTGGAGCACTATTTTGCTTTAAAATCAATGTCTAATTTATTTTTCAGTGGTTTCCCCTGAATGAAAATTAGAGAGAGAAACTCTGTATTCCTTCTTCCATTTATAAAACATGAATCCTAATCTGTGCTCAAAAATAAATAGGTCTTTAGAGTTCCAGAAAGCTGACATTTAATGTTTCTTCCATAGTTCCTTTTTCAGTCAAAATTTCCCCTTTAAATACCTTGTAAAAGTCTGTTACACAACATTGGCACTTCTTCACCTCATACTTTCGTAGTAACTGTTGTAATTTGCTTCAATCATTTTCTTTGTCAGTGGGATGACATATGCCTCCATTAGATGACCTTTTAAATCCCTTTTTTTGAAGGAAACAAAACCAGTTGTCAAGTCTAAGTAGGTTTTCTCTGTATTTTAAAGTCTCCCTGCAAAAGTATCTGGTTCATTACCCTAAAGGACACAAGGACCGTGAGTTTGCAGGTATGTGTGACCATATCTTCTCAAGGTCACAGTTTTCAGTGGGTCTGTCTACACTAAGGCACTACATTGCACAATGACAAAAATTGCCAGCCTTTGTCTGGTAAGCAGCCAGGTCTCAAATCTGTTCCACTTGCAACCTGTTCTGTCTTCATAGTCTTCTGGAGTTTGCAAAGCACTGTGGCAGATAGAGAAATTCTTTAGCAGTTTAATCACGCATTCAGTAAATCTCATAATAATGGGGTGTTATATTTAATTTTATATTATACTTATTTTAAATAAGATGCAGACTATTAACTTCAGATGTCAGAATTCAGCTAGTTTGTACCTTTCTAGTGTTTCTTCAGGCCGTCAGCAGGCTCTGAAAGACATTATGATTCACATACTGTTCACCTTCCCATTTTCACCTCAGAGACAGAGCATTAGAGACACTTCTTGTAAGGACAAGATAGACTTTGAAGCAATTCTACAGAAGTGGGTAAATCTGACAGGAATTTCTGCAATGGGATTGAATTTCCATGTTTTTGTTACGTACACACACATTATATACATATATATATATATATGGGAATTTGCTGCAAGAGATCCCTGATTAATTTAAAATTATGGTCTGATGTAATTCTTTCACCCTTTGTCCCTTTACTGAAACATTAATACACATTTTTGCACTAGGTGATGACAGCAATATTTTACTTCCATCTACCCCTGTTTTTAAATTTACTTTTTTTCTAATTCTTTCATCACTGTCATTTTATTGGCTTATATTTGCAAGTTCAATCTTTTAATTTGCCCCGTGTAATGAAATTCATCTAAAATTACCTGCTGTTTTCCATCAGCCAGTGTGGCTACCTCATTCTTCTGCTCCTTTCTTTCTCCCATGAACATCCCTCTTTTTTTTCCAACCCACATGGGAGAGCAAAGATTAGGCACAAACTTAAACTTGAAAATAGATTCCTTTTGATGCGTACCAAGCTTGGGGCTCCTAGGACGTGTTACCACTACAAATGGTACACCCAGAAACATGTGGTTCAGGCAACTGTGAATCCTTGCGTGAGTCTTGTCATTTTAATGTCTTCTGACTTGAACTTCAGACACGTGCTCTTACCAACATCTTATACTGCCTGCAGGGAAGGCTTTTGCTCTTTTATGGCTTCTCACATCCTGGTAAGAAGCATACTTTATCCATCATTTCATAAAAGCGAAATTAATGTGTTAAGTGTTGAAGTGGCATCCTGTGCTTCCCTCTTCCCCTGGCTCCTCAGGAAAAGTGTAAGTTGTAAAGGACATAGTGCATTCTGTCTAGAAAGATAGTGCTATTTCTTCCTTTCATTGGTGTTTGGCAGTTCACAAGTTGGTTCTTTTCTCTACAAGTACCAGTTCGGCTGCGTAAAGTGCATTTCTCTACTTCCCAGGCAACTCCTGTTTTCAGTGAGAAGTGGCATTCGTGTAGTAAAGCTGATTACACTTGAAACAAAACTTTTGTATTGATGCCATAATGACTGATGTAAAGTCCATTTTCTATTGTTTAATGAATTACTGCAGCAACAGACAGCTTTTAGCTCAGGTGGCTATTAGCTGCCAGGAAATACCTGACCCAAAGCTTATTGTTTATTAGCTGTGAATGTCTGACCAGACAGCCATTACATCAACTATGCAAGAATGTAATTTCCTTTTCTGCATGTTGGAAAGTTAGAAGCTGAGCTGCCCATTGCCATGGATACATGAGCCTGCTCGCAGACAGCATGTCAGGCACTGGCCATGAGATGCACAGTTCCACCATCCTCTGCCAGCTCCATCTCACTTCTTTGGGAGGCAGTGAACACTGGAAATGTGCTTTTCCCTCCTGCTTTCAATGGTTTTGCTCTTTCAGATGTGAACAGTCTTTTTCAAGGAGCAGAAGGAAAGACCTCACACTTTACCTGACCCTGAGTAAAATGGTCCTGATTTGAACCACATTTGGGGTTAAGTTTACAAAAAGTCCAAAACACCTTCCACAACAAGAAATATCACTATTGAATTCAACAGAATTTAGGTCTCATGGGGAGCAATAGGGAATCCTTGAAATCAGCTGTTGTTACGTCAGTTTATGGGGTTTGTATTTCCAGCTTTTGAAGGTTTGCAAAGGTAACTTTCAAGGCTTCAGGGTACTTTCCTCTTGAAACTGTACAGTTAAGATGCTCTTTGTCCTGATTCAGCATTATTCCTGGGTAGAACACACAGTTTCAATACTTTTGCCTGGACAAGAGGGCTCTTCAAAGGAGAGGCTGAAGAAGAGAGTATGTAGAAAATCTGTTTGTAAAAAAACAAACGCATGTAGTAGTAGGATAAAGGCTTTAAGATGAAAGAGGGTAGATGTAGATCAGATTATTAGGAAGAAATTTCTTACTGTCAGAGTGTTGAGGCACTGGAACAAGTTGCCCAGAGAGGTTTCAGGTGCCCCATCCCTGGAAATGTTCAAGGCAGAATTGGAAGAGGCCCTGAGGAAGCTGATCCGGTGGAAGGTGTCCCTGCCCATGGCAGGGGGATTGGAACTAGATGTTCTTTAATCTTTCTTTGGATCTGCCAACCCAAATCTTTCTGTGATTTTATGAAATCAGGCTGCCAGCACTGGGATGTGCACAGAGCTTGTCTGGTACACAGTGCCGATGGCTGAGATGTAGACAGAGGCCTAGAATTCCACACGGGGAAAAGTGAAATGTTTCATACATTTTCTGCACATATAAAAGCTAAGCAGTTCAAGCAGCCTACATCTGAAGCTTGCCATAAATTTAAACACTTCTGCATCATCTAAATGTGTGTCCATTACATAGAGTCGGGGTTTTCATTAACAGCCTTATCAACAATGATACACATTTGAAAACTGCATCGTGTTCAAGTGTAGAGAAATTTATGGTTATACAGACTTCTGATTCAATAAATTATATTAAATTTTTCTGAGATTCTTTTTTTTCAAAGAAATAACGCAGACAATAGAGTTTTACTCAAATATAGCTAAGGCAAAAAAACCAAAGAGCCTTTTATTTCTCCTTGTAAAGCTTATAAAGTTTCTGACGTTTTCTTCAGGTCAGAGATACTGCATTCAAATACCTGTTCTGCCATTCAGTCAGTGAGGGAAAATCTGAAATCAATCTCTTCCCTGGAATAATTGCTCAGCAAACAGGATGTGTGTAGTCCATTTTTATTATTAATAGTTCAGTTAAGGTTCAGGTACCATATTTTACTTCTTATAATGAGCACAGTTTTACAATGGATGTTTGGAGTTTACAGTACATAACATCACTGACAGCTGCAGAATGTCTGTCATGTGCACTAGAGCTCGATTAAATATAAGTACATTTTTCTGGGCAGTAACAGTGTAGAGAGATAAATTGCAACGTATGTCTACTTTACTGTACATGCACAAACTTCATTTTCCCTGTTAATTCAGTGCATGGACATATTTGTTATCATTTTGTTTATGAACAAAGCTATCTTACTGCTGTTATATTGCATCTCGGGTAAAGAAAGATTATCAGTTGGTGAGGTGTACTGCAGAGAATGCTCATGTGTGTTTCCAGTCCCAGTGATTTTACAGTATAATTCCTAATATGCCCATATGATCTGGGATGAAGACCCAAGATTATGCACTTCCTCCTCTCATTTTTTTACACTGTAGGGACAGAAATTTTGATTTCTGTAAGAGGGGTGACTTGGCTGATTCCTGGATCCATGATTTTCTTCTGTGCTAGCTATATCCTGAGAAGGGCAAACAGAAACAGAGAGGTCATCAAAATAAATCTCTCCACCTATTGACTAGTTTACGTTCAGGTTTTGTATTGGTGGAAAATATTTTCCTGCTTCAAACAAAGGTTAATTCCTGATTGCCCCGGTCCTCATGAGGACACTTTAGCAGCTAGTTAAGAACTGTCGTAACATTTTTTAAATGAGGTTAAGTTGCAGACCTGCCATCACCCATGCACCATCCTTCTCACTGTCTGTGGGGTAGTGCTGGGTCCAGTTTGAGCCCAGTTGTGTGACACTGGAGCCTGGTATCTTGGATGAAATAGCAGCAGTGTGTTTGTGCATTAGGACAGCCCAGGGATGAGAGCATACAGATAGCTTCTGGGGCTTTTGTGGGACAGGCCTTCTCACGCTGTTAGTTGCAGCCCATGTGGTGTTCAACAGCATTCTCCAGCAGCAGCTTGTAGGCTGAAGTGGTATGCAGGCTCTGCCAATTCTCTTGTTCCAGGTACAACCCTCTGAGAGCAGAAGGCACCATATGTAGTCCATTGGTGGATGTATACAGTGCTGAACATGGATCAGTGGAAGGAGCTGTGCCTCTGAGGGCTTTCAGATGGCCATTTTTTTTCCACATGCACAAAACTGTAGGTGGAAAAGCAAAGTGAGGGGGATGAGCAAAATTTCCTTGTCAGCCACCCCAAGGATAGGAGTGGTAAATCTTCTCAAGATTTAGGGATTCAGTTTTCCATCCTTTGTTCCATGCCTTCCTATCACTGGAGGAGGTTTGCTCCCTCTTAGTCCCTAAGGCTTGTTCTTGCATCTATCCCAACAAAATCTATAGTGAGCTCTCAGATCCCATGTGTAAATATCTAATGGCTACTACCTAAGGAAGGCATGAAGATGAAGCATGAGGCCGATGTTTGGGCCTGAGAGATTTCCTCCCCTAACTTTGATGCTGGGTTTCATGTCACACTGCCGTGTTTCTCCACAATATATGCAGTAAATCTCTGTATTTTCATCTTCACAAGTGGACCTCTTGCTGTATCAGTAAGTTGCGCAAAACCAGATTCTTGTTTTGTACTTTATGGATCTGTGCTTAGGATACATGAAACTCCAGGATCGTGAAACTGTTTAGGACAAAAAAAACCAAAAAACCCAAACAACTACTGAATGATCACAAGATTATTGTTCTCTCACTGTAGGGAAATCTGTTTAATCTCACATAACAGACTATTCACTGACTAAACACCCTGGTCTGATCACTGTGAAGAAGCAGACTATGCACAGTCAGAAACAGCAGCAGGAAAGAATGCACATCAGGGAGCACATTCTTCCCTTTACCCTAGAGATACTGAAGAAACAGAAGGGGAAATCTCCTTCAAATTGGAAGCAAACCACCCACAGCAAAACTTTTATCAGAAAATGCCCAGTATTAGACCCCAGCTTCTAATCTGTGTCAGGCTTTTGTTAGGATTTGCTCACAAATAAGACATTTGATAGGACTATATCAAGGATATATCGAAGAGATAGTAAATTTAGTGTCTTGAATAGAAAGAGCTCCATTTTTAAAGTATTAGGCTTAACTCCTGACAGTGAGCATAGTGCAGACCCCAAAAAGCCACTCAGACACCATCTGCACCTGTGGAGAGTGCAGCCTGTCCTTGCTATCACTCAGACGGAAGAGAAGGAGAGACATCTTCTGCATTCAAGTTTGTGGTCACAGGCATAACATCAAAAGGCAGTATGGTCTTTAATGTGGGAAGAAGAGTATATAATTCATTATGAAGTTTAGCCAACAAAAGACTCTTTTCCTAGCAGCAATCAGTGCTGGTCCTCCCTCTCATGTTTCTGTCACAAACTTTTTTTTTTGTTTTCTTTTTTTTTTTGGAAACCCTTTCAGGACTCAGACAGCAGAAGCAAAACAACAAGATAGGATTTCCCTCCCTTACTCCCCCACCCTGACAGAATGATTTTATCACATAATAGCCAATCTAAACAGTGCAGTGCAAATCATACTTTGCATGCAAATGCGAAGACAATGTTACCACAGGAATGAAGTCTGTTTAGGTACGGGGTGAGCAGAAGCTGGCTGCTCTCTTCTGAACAGACCCAAGTGGTGCAGCAAGAAATTCACAGATTCAGGGAGAGCAGGAGTATCTCTCTTGTTTTTTGCCACTTAGCTTTGATTTTACTGCCCAGAAGGAGGCATTTTCAGATGCTGGAAACCAACTGGAAGTTAGCAGCAGGGAGATTTGTCCTCTACCCAGAGAGTCAAGTGGTTCAGACCAGCCTCATACCTTTTATATGAAAGCAGAATTATCTGCATACACTCCAGCTGGCATTGAGTCTCTGTTTACCATCACTCTTGAGCCTCAGAGAAACAGCAAATGACTCCTTGCCTGTACAAAAAACAGGGTTTCATGGGAAGACAGATTTAGCCTTCTGCCTGCTGCATTGCCTTGGCCCTTTGGAATCAGACTGCTAAAAACACTCAACAGCTTGTTTCCACGGATTTTATACTGTGCCCTAAAGTCACATCATAATCATGTAGCTAGCACTGCTGATGCCTACATGGCCCCATGCTGCAGGCAAGAGCGTCCAGATCCACTAACACACTACATGGCACTAATCACCACTTCCCAACAGTGTGTAGCTGACATGAGTGTTGGAGATATTCTGTCCAGACACCTCTCCCATTCCCGTAGGAGCATCACAGCAAGCTATCAAAACAGCTCACTTGTCACCTGGCAGTCACCCATGCTAAATAACTGGGTGCAGCCCTATAAAAGACTTTTAACATATTCTTCTCTGTCTGTATTTGAAATCCCCCATCTCATTGTTATCAGGAATTATTAATAACCCTTCACTGGTTCCTGATAGTTAGTGGTATGCACCAAGCACTTGTCCAGCTCCGGTTTTGAAACACAGTGATAGAAATTTGATATAATATTCTTCCCACCTTGGCTATTCATGCTGTGTGCACCCTTATCTAAGTGGCTTCAACACTTCATACCTTCTGGTTCTCTCGCTGCTGCATGTCAATATTGTCTGTTTATTCTGCAGGGAACATACAGGCTTTATTTGCACAACTGTGAGTACAACAGGGCCCCAAGATTTGGCTGGGGCTTTTGATGGTCGGTGTTCCTCCTGTAGATGAGGCTTGAATTTTAGCATTACTCTGGACTCAGGCTGAAGGATGCGCACACTCATTCAGGCTGGGATTCAAAAGCAACAAATAGCAAGGTGACGGATAGCTACTTCTGGCTTTTGGCATGTAAGCAAAGGAATTAGCAGGCTGTAACCACACAAGCTTATAGAGCCTGGAACAGACTGGCAGGCACTGATGTTTGTGTCAGCTGAAAAAGAAAGCAACAACAAAAAACATGGAACACAGAACAGTAGTACTTCAGAAAGGAAATCTCAGCTATTTGCAGAATGCCATCAGCTGAAATTTCTAAAGACCAGAAGGGCCCATTTTAAAGTGCTCAGCATGCCCAGTCAGGGCCAGGTTTTCAGCTAAGCTCAGTTCCCATGGAGGCAGCTAAACAAGAGCCAGATTTTTAAAAGCACTCAGTATCCAGCTGTTTCCACTGCAAAAATTCTGTCCCAGTTTTTAAACAGAGCTCAGCACCACCCAACAGGCTGTGTTATTTCAAAAGCTTGCCCTAAGTAACTTCACACCTGGTGTCATTGTTTCACTGGCTACCTGTCAGAGGATCAGGCCACCTCCATTTCTGTCTTCTTCCACCTTTTCTGAGCCCTGATGTGGTCTGAATAATCTGAACTATCATAACTGTTCTGGGTATTGTACAAAGAGGGAATATCAAGAAATGCACCACTCAGACTACAGCATGATGAACTTCGCAGTTCTGCCAATTTGCTATGTGCTTTTGAGCTGCAAGAGTGAGCATTATGCTTTGACCTGCCAATCATGCTGACTCATGTCAAATTATGTCATCTTCCAAATGTCTGAGTTTGGAGGTCTCAATCTATTTTCACATGCAGATGAAGTCAAGAGTTTCTTTCTCCTGAAGTCTGCAGAAAAGCAGAAAAGACAGCAGACTCCACGGCTCAGGGAAGACTGTGGGGCAGCTGATGTAAAACATTATCTGGTTATCAACACTTGCAGAAACTGCAGTCTTCCTTCCATCAGCATGTCAGTGTGAAGTTTTCTAGGAGGAGCCAGCCTCAGAGGTCCTAAGCCACACACAGCTCTTACACTTTCTCTCCAACTTTCTGGGAGCTTGTAGGAAGTGCTCAATGTACAGCCAAGATGGGAAAGGGTAATATCTTCTGCCCTAGTGCCTACTGTCTGCCATGGTTCTTGTGTAAGCAGAGGGGTGTAGTTCAGAATATGGAATGAATCGTGGAAATTCTCAGAAGGTAGTCTACCAGAAGAGCTAGAGTTTCCTTTTATTTTAGTTGTTCATATTGGGACTTTTGTTTGGGTTTTTGTGTTGGGTTTGGAGGTTTTTTTGTTTGGTTATTTGGTTTGGGTTGGGTTTTGGGGGGTTGTTTGCTTGTTTGGGGTTTTTTGTTTGTTTGTTGGGGTTTTTTTGGTGGGAGGTTGTTCTTCTTTTATGTGAAGATCTGGGAGACAGAGAGGGAAGGGCAGAAAATGGAGCTGGTCAAAGAAGCAGCCCACCACACAGACATACTCAGGCTGTGCTCTCTTAGGCGTGGGTAGCTGAAGACACTTTTCCCCTTTCAGAGCGAGTTTAAAATGCTCAAACCAAACAACTTCAAAGAAGAAAAGGCCTGAAGAGCAGGTGAATTTCAGTCTTTTAAAAAAAAGATGCTGTTCATTTCCCTGTTGGAAAGGCATGTATCTCCCCATTTGAAGCTTCCTCCTCTGTCATTCCTTCCTATCATTTCCTTGATCCCCCGTCCTGTGTGACCATGTGACATGCAGCCATTCGGTGAGAATCAAGAGAGATATTGGCAGTTTGGGAGCTGTTGTTCCTGCTTATGTATGCAAAGAACATAATTGCTAAGTGCATCATCTGTTGTAATTTGCACATCCACGTACAGCATAGATCAGGGCAGTCTTCCCATAAGGATGCAGTGCCTTTTTTTCCTCTCTGCTTTTCTGGGCAGTAAAATATTAGGTGTCCTGGACCTCCTTGTGCCACAGGCTGAACAAATGCCCTAGGAGGTGATCCCTGCCCCAGACAGCTTTCACTCTTAATACAGCTGCAGAGAACCAGGATGTGAAGCAGTGTTTCTGTAACTCTCTTGCTTCACACACAAGTTTGAAATTACTTGAGAAATAATTTATGTAGGTCTGCAGCAGGTGTGAGAAGTTAGCAATGCCAAACCCAGCATTACAAAAGCACTCTGAAGTCACAGACACACCAAGCAGGAGCTATGTTGCTCCGAAAGATTATCTGAGCACGGGGCAACCATGGAGCAGTCAGCGAATACTGGTTTGCAAAGCAAAAATTGCAGCTGAAAAGCAAAAGTAGCAGCTGTGTAATAATAAGAGGACAAAATATTGGGAAAAAAATAAAGAAATCTAAAGACAATATCAGAGGGATTTCCAATTGGCTTCCCCATCAATTGTGTTGATTCTCACCGTCACAGCAATTTGACTTCTCATGATCTTCTGCAGCAGAAGCCAAGCCAATATGCTCCCTAAAATCTTCAGATGAAGGTCAGACAAAGCCCTCACCTGAAACTGCAAACTGCATAGGCATATTAGAGACCTCAGAAACCAGCCTTGTGCTCCCTGATGACAGGAAAGGGGGCTGCTTGTTGTTCCATCTGACTCCCCTAAGTAAATATGCAGCTCATAGTCTGTCTTGAATTCCTTGAATTCCTTCACCAAGCTGTACCTCTTGCAGAAGATTCCCTGTTACCATTTAGGACCTTCAGCAATAAAACCTCACTGTCCAAAGACTTTTTTTCAGTCTGTGGCAGACACCACAGTTGTTTATATTAGAATCCTTCACACATTGGATTCCAACCATGTTGCCTCAGGGAGCCTCATCTCCTTCCCTGGTGCCTGGAGTGCTATGTGTCGTTTTAAGCAGAGATTCAGAAGAGAAAATTTCCCCTCAGACAGTGGTCTTTAAAACAGCAGTGCACCTTGTGTGAACGCATGGAGGGCCCACTGAGCCTCCATCAGGGTTGGAATGCCAGTTCCTTCCCAACCTAGCTCTTCTGCTTAGTGGAGCAGAGAGCTACATTATTGGATGCTGCTTTTGTGCGGCAGCACTAGAAATGGGCGAGCTGGGGGCTACAGTGAGCACTAGCCATTTACACACATGTTCTTTCAGGTTATGCTTTACATGTGCATGCAAAGTGCTCTTTTCCTCCGGCTGCACCACAGGGACGTGGCCCCCAGGCAGAGCCACAGCCACTAGAGGGCATTTGAAGGACATCAGATCAATGGGTGGCAGGTGTCTGGCGAGGGGATGAGCCAGCCATGCTGACATGTCCCACTGTGCCAAGCTGTGGCATGCAGCAGGAAGTCTTATCCCAGTGCCTTTCTCGTTCTGTCTTTCTGCACTTGCCCCTGGGCACTCTGAGTTAGTCGGTTGCAGAAAGAATTGCATAGATTCTTCCATTGGATGAACTGCTGCAAATGGGCAGTAGCTGAGGCAGAGCAATGCTGCTAAATAGATCACAGAATAACTTCAACTCTCTTGATTGCATCCTTCAAAATAGCTATGTGTGTAGATAGCGGACATAGCTTCGTTCATCAGTTTTATTCAGTTGCCTGCAACCTCCTCACTTAGTTTTTCTTGACATTAGGTCAGAAGTCCTTGATTTTCTTACCTTTGCCATCTACTCTCTCTTAATGGAGAGATCTGTCCTCAAAGGCCAAACTTTAACAAAAGCATACACCTATACTTCATACCAACTTCCTTCAAGTCCATTTCAGTAGATGGAGGAATTGAGTATTGCCTTCTGTATTCCAGATGAAGGCCAGGGCCTTCAAAACAATCCTCTTTACTTCCTCCTTTTTGATTTATTTTTTTTTCAAGAGATCAGCAGTACAGAAACAGCATGGGAATACATGCACTTGCACAGTGACTTTCTGCACGGATGAGTTCACATGGGAAAAGTTCGCATTTAAGATCTCCAGTTGGTATTTCTGGCAGCCGCTCCATGTGTGTTGGAGAAGAGGGATACACAGGACAAGGGTGAGCTTCCACTTGCAGTGGGCCAAGAAATACCAGAACAAGATTGCCTTGGTTGGTCCTTGTCTATTGTCAGGTTTTTTTATAGTCTAAGAATGACCAAGTGCTGCCTCAGGTATCTCCACATCAAATTGCTTGGCAAAACTCCAGATCCTCAGGAGTGGCCTTCTGGAAACGAGCAGGAATTGCAGAGTTGAGACAGAAATCTAATGCTTTCCGTAGACTTGAGAGAAAGGATGCCAAGCCAGCATTGAGTAAGACTGGTCAAACGCTACAAAAGCAAAAAGGGAAACAGTCTGTCTACCCCTCAGACATTCTCAGGTTGAGTCAGATGGACTTGTGGAGGGGACTGGGAGCCCTTTGGGCACAGGTCCAGAGACTCAACCCCTATGACTATCACAGCAGCACAATAACATGACTCATCACTATGTGCCGGAATGCAGCTGCTGTGGGGTGGGAGTGGGAGTGATAGGCTGGATTTAGCTCAGGACACATACGTTTGAGGTGGTATGAGCACCTGTCTGCTCTTGGAAGCAATCCTGATGGGTGTGTGATACAGCATTGGTGCTCTTCTCACTGGGGTTGTTACTGTTTGCTTCCAGGAGCTTGGATTGAGCACATCAAGCTTTACAGTCAAGAGAGGCACTTTTATACAAGTCATGCCTGAAGTCTCACCAATAGCTCAGGAGGCAGCACTGGGATTACTTTTATGCCAGCAGCAGGGACAAGAGATGTTTCTTGGGGCACAGTAGCAGACCTGTGGGTAGAGCTCAAGTTGATAATGTTATTCTGAGTCCAGCATCCAGCTTTTTTACGTAACAAGTCACGTTTTACAGACCTTGAGCTACCTGTCTCCATTCATGAATTAAGATCCAGCAAACCACAAACTGAGCTAATTGCTATATTTTCCCTTCAAGAAGAGAATTAGAAAATACATTTGTACTGGGAATTGCAAATGATACATTCTGCCTGAAGGAAAACAAATTATCGCTCCAGCAGGAAAACTCGCACCCCCAGGGTTCTGAAAGCAACTCATGTTGACTCTCTTGTTTTAGTTTGTTGGGGATTTGAGAGGAATGATCTGAGGCAGGACCAATGGGGAAAATTCTCTCCTTGCATTCTCTTTCTCTTTTACATGACTGTCACACAACAGGTGATGAACAGGCTTCCTCAAAGTCATTATGGTAAATGCAGATTACATTTCACACACAACAGACAGTTGCTGCAAATCTTGACTGGTACATTCTTTAATGATATACTGGTTTCAGGGAGGCCATAGATGCCATTGCTGATCAATAAGCAATAGATGATACTTTTTTTGTCCTACAGCATGAGATGCTGCTTGAAAAGAGGACTGAATTAAATAAAGTAAATAAATAAACGAAATAAAATTACAGAGTGAACAGAAAGCACTATAGTTACACAGTTAGAACTCCCTCATGCTGCTGGTTTCAGGATGGATTTGTGATCTTAGGCTACCTTGGTGACACATAGGTGGGAGAAGACTGCTGTGGTACCATAATCCTGCCTACCACAAGAATGTGGTATTTTCCTTGGACTGCTATGCAAATTCTGGAATCCACCTTTGAAAGTCGTCTGATCCAGATCTTGCACAAAGTGGGGCTGTTCAAAGATAATCCAGAGGTTGTCTGAGGAGACAGTTCACACATGTCCGGTCTTAGACACCAAGAGAGGACATGAGCTTCACAGATCACATTTCAACAGTGACTTTACCAGTTGCCAAGGCTGCAAAAGTACTGGATTTTAAAGCTTAAATTAGTTGTGGAGCTCTAAAATACCACTCTTGTGGAATCTTGGTTTCTGGTATGTGAGTCTTACCCTGATGATGCAGTGTGGACAACACTGCCACGTGCTAGTGAAGTCATAGTGAAGAGGTTGTTTTTGCAACATCAGAGAGGAAAAAACAAAGCAGAAACATACTTTCAGTGTTAGGTGCAAAGAAATCCTCTATTTAAAAAGTGTATTTGTTCTCTTATATTAATACAAGTGTGAGAAAATCTCATATACAGAACTTTCGAACAAAACCAGTGTAAGAATAGGTTATGCAGGAGTGGATTTTGTATATAAAATTTTAGAGTTCTGCATAAATTGAATAAGTTATCATTATTGCTGTGGATTTATGGCAAAGTAAATCTACTGGATTATAGAAATTATAGCTCTTAGGATTACATCAGGATTACATCAAGACAAATAAAGGCTGGAGGTGAACTTTGGTCAGACACTAAGTATAAAATAAGCACACTGTACACAGATTTCTGAATAAACACATACAGGCTTGAGCAATTTCTTAAGACAGCCAAAACATCTTGCTGACCTGTATTTGCAGGGAGGGCTATTATGGTATAAAACAAGGTTCAGTGATGGGCACATATCAAAGTATTTATCAGTATTTGTGTATTTTTTCTAAGTCACTTACTAGTGCTAGTTGAGATGCCTGTATGGGGGTACCTCACAATTTTAATAATTAAGCAAAAATGAACATTCTTTATTTTTTTTTTCCTTGGTGGTAATATATGCTGTCATAAGATAATAATGAGTTCTACTATGTAGGCTTTGAGAATCGAAATGTAACACGTGGCCCTGAACTTTGTCATCTTCCTGGTAGAAACATAGGGCAATTTTTGGAGGTGTCTATATTTGCTGACAAAATATCTAGTTTCCTATGTGTAGATGTATTAGCTACTTGTAGATTTTAAAACATATGCTAAGCAGCTGTAACTATGTCGGGCTAATGCCACATCAAAACCTTTAGCCTTCTCCCCTCTCCTCATTCAGACTGCTGGAAGAAAAGGCTGTGCTCTACTTTTTGTGCACCCAAGGGTCTCTCAGGAGACACATCTTGTTGAATAAGGAGTGTGCCTCAAGAAGGCATACAAACATGAAGTGTAGAGCAGCTCCTGACTTTGATGGGCTTCCTCTTGTTACTTTTCCCAAAGCCCACCTCTCAAACTAGTATTTGGAGTGGGTAAGCAACTTTATGTGGGGATTTTTGTGCCTCTCAAAAAGACAGTTAATTATACACAATAATGGTTTTGGCTGGGCAATGGGACAAAGTCTCAATTACACTTTGGCCACCACATATTTTCAATATTGTAATCACAAGAATCTTTCTGGGAAGGATAAATTGATGACAAAGTATCTTACTAAGAAGAGTGTTGTTTTTCTAACTCTCCCTCATACAAGCAAATAATAGTTAAGAACATTAATTGAGCAGATTCTGGGGCAGCTGGCCGAGGAAAGTATTTGTCTTATGCTGAACACCTTCTGTTGCACTCTGCAAACACAAGCTGCTAGAATGACCTCAGCACTTCTTTTGCTTTTATTCAAAGTCACCAAGATGTTTATGATTCAGTTTCCTCCCTATCTCAGCAGTAAATACCTACGCGGCAAAGGCCTGTAAATCTGCCATTCAAGCAGCAAAAACAACAACATGCCAATCCAATAAATGACTCCCTCACAGTGTTTTCATTATACAAAGAAGATTTTTTCTGTGCTCTGTCCAAGAACACCATCCTGCAAAGTTTGCTTTATAATAAACAAGGGAGGTCCAGCAGAGATGGGCAGCAGATCAGAGGAAAGAAAATGTCATGTAGACTAAAGCAGGGTGAAAAAGAAAAGAAGGCATAATTATTGTTGAGCATGTTCTTAAATTACTCAGTGATTCTGTTAAATTCACTTTCCTACACAGATTACATTTTTTTTGAAGTGGCCTTTCGTGGCTGTATTCATTAATACCTGGATATTTAGCGATGCTGTGAATGGTTTGCTATTCTTTCCTGCTTTCTGAATAAGAAAATGAATTATTTTCCTGTATTTTTTGGTGTTGATCCACTAGTAAGGGATAATCAACCAACAGGCAGTTGAAGCAAATGCTTCGTGGGCAAATCATGAATTTATATATGGCTACAAAGTGTATTTCAAAATCTTATGAACAAAACAATCTGTCAGAATGTAAACTAGTGCATTCATCATTTACAAACTGAAGAGAAGACTGCTTCAAACTCACTGAGTAGTTTGCTCATTATAATTTGTCCGACTTCAAAGTATGTGATAAAGTAGTGAGGAAAACAATTTTGAAATGCCTCTCTCAATGCCTGATGCCTCATTTATACATCTGCTGATTAATAAATGCAGAAGAAAGATGATGTTAAAAAATAATTTTGTTTCACTATTGCTACTTTGCTTTTGAGAGCTAACGAAGATGTGACCAGCACTTTTGTTTCCCTATAAAGGTAGATTTTCAACATTTCTTTATTATTTAGGAATAAAGATAAAATACCTGCAAACAAAAAAACCCTCAAGAAACTCAAACCAACTCAAACAAAAAAAAACACAACAGCCCCTCAAAACACAACAAAAAACCTCCACAGTATCAAAACCAAACAGGCCCATCCCCAAAACCTAATACACACACACACAAAAACCCAAACAAAAAAACAAAGAAAGGCAGAGAAAGGGCCCAGAAATCAAAAGCTACAATCAGATTGGCTCAAACATTTTATGCCCTTAAGGACTTGATTGTCTTCCATATCTCTGGGCTCAGCCTGTTGCACAGACATCCATGCATTTTTCTCCTTCAGAATAAAAGCCATTTTCAGTTGTGGTAGGAAGTTATATAAACAGGGGTTTTTTACCTAACTCAGGAGAAATAAGAGAAGGAAGAGGAAAAAACAACCAGGATGATTTTATCTGTTTGTTGGATTTCTCTGTATAGATGGCTAGATTTTAAAAAATGGCGACTGTTGCTTCAGTAGGTATGTTTTGGAGCTGATGCCTGGAAGGGAATAAAAGTGGTGAGACAGAGAAATGGAGAGAAGGTCAGAGCCACTCCTCTTTGGCAGAAGAATGTTGAAAGAGAACAAAGGAGGAGGATGAGCAGAGAAGAGCTATGTGAGCCTTGGAACACGAGGGAATGGCAGAAGTCTTGAAAACAAGAAAAACAGAATTCAACCCTTTCTGCATAGAAAATAATGTTAAAAGGAATAATCACCTGAGGAAGCTGAAACCTGGAGATCTTAAGAGAAGGTTCAGATTTGGAAGTGTAAGAAGAAGGGGAAAAAAGAGGGAAAAATCTCAAACCCAAGGAAAGCCAAAGCACTGCAGGAAGGCAGAAGGAAGAGGTCAGCTCTGTGTTCTCCTACACAGCAGTAGCGAGGGCTGGGCACACATGTGCATCTGCACAAGGAGAAGGGCAGAGCAGTGCACAGTGTGACTGCACTGCAGCTCACTAAAAAGAGCAGTTTCTGCAAGAAAGAGAAAAAGACACACACCAGAATGATTTAGCACCAGCTCTGCTTACTATTTTTTTAATGGGCTTTTCCCTTGTGTTGTACAAACAAGCCTAATTTTGAACAGGATATTGTCCTTCCATTTCTTTCCCCTGTAGCTGATGTTCTTGCCAGCATCTCCTGCCCTAAAATACAGGCCATTTTGTAATGATGCTGCAGTGAACTAACTTTCAGGGACAGAGGGAAGAACATCCCTTTGATAACTGTGAGGCCTCTACTGCAAGTGTAGGAATAAAAGCCTTCAAAAAGGGATGGTCTGGCTGCTCCTTATTAAGGTATTTAGTATATTTTGTCAAGAAACACTGCAAAATCACAAAGTAACCCATGGGCAAAAGCACAAGGCCCGAGGAACAATGGGAAGCCAGGAGTGACTGCTTTTTTCTAGCTTCAAACTACCTTGTTGATTGCAGCATGGTAATAATAGTGCTTTGCAGGCAGCTGTGCTCCTTTGTAACGCACTGTGTGGGAACAAGGGAAAATTAAGGAACACAGAACTAGTGCCCAGCTTCCTCTCCGGCAGCACGTGGCCCCAGAGAGAGGCAATGCTGCCCAAGGCAGGAATAAGCACCATCTCAATTTTCTTTACTGCAGCCTGAAAGATCAGTTCTAAGAAAAGCAAAAATTGGCAGATTTTAAAAAGCCTGCATCCCATCTGTATGAAAATATCCTAACAAAGTCACGGTAACAGCTTGCTCCTGTTTATTTTGTCTCTACCTATAAACTCCAATACCCTGCTATGTCACAGGACTTAGAAAACCATATCTGCAGACCTGATTTAAGAGCTGTCTGTGGAAATATTATCTAAGATCTCTATCTCAGATACCTGGAAAACCTTAAGACACTTTTATGGCAGACAGCTGTAATTATCTAATACGCCAAGAATATGATTCAATTACACATCTATTGCAGAAGCAGAGCCAAAAAAACCCACAACAAACGGTGCAAGTCTTTGCATTTCTATAACTGCAGAAAACTGGGGAGTCCAGTAACCCTGCCCAAGGTGTTAGCCATCAGGAATTTTATTCAGCATGCTATGTGTCTGTTCCCCACAGCCTTGCACTACAAAGGAGCTCAGGACAGGGATTCCTTCAGGCATGTGGTGGAGCTGTGTGTATCAAAGACAATACTGAAAATGTGGCTTGAAGCAAGAGTAAAATGTGGCATCTTTACAGCAGTGTTATTTCGCAGAAATACTGCCTTGCTTAACTACTCTTGCTGAATTGCCAGCCAACTCACTACAAAATAGGAGAAGGGGGGTGGGGCTAAAAGCGAACAGGCGTGGATTTACCCTCTGAGGCTACCCCGGCCAGTCAGGCTGTGGGAGCACAGCACCGCAGGCAGAGGGGGCAATAGCAACCTCAGTCAAGTAGGCAGCCTGAGTCGTGCCAGGTGAGTTCTGTGGAGAGCCTGGTGCTCTTTATGGAGCCTTAAGTCAGCAGTCCAGGAATGCACTTTCTCACAAAATGTGTAAGCCTGTGTGTGTGCATTCCCTGAGGACCTTGGAAAGAGGACATGACTTGTGGTGCCAGTGCTGCTCATTTAGCTTTGTGTCCCAGACCAAGGCAGGCAAGAATTTTTTCAGATAGTTACGATGATCCTCAACATCACCTTATTGAAACTCATTTAAAATCCTGCTGTCCTATTAGCCGTTTTTTACTTAGCCTTTCCTCAGGCGGATTCCCAAATACTAAGCAAAATGGACTTCAGGATCTAACTCAGGGAATTTGTTTCCTGATGGGAACTCTCCCATCACAACAGGAGAGAATGTTTTGTTCTGCTCTAAGAATCTGAAAAAGATTTGTAAAGTACAACCACAGAAGAAGTTTCCTCTGGAACCCTCATTTCCTGGCTGCAGTAAGCCTGTCACATTGCTAGTGATTCATTATTCAGCTTCAGGAAACAAAACAACTCTCAGCCCCTCTGATGAAGTTTGCTCCTTTTGTATCATAGCCTGTGATAAAATCCTAACTGCACTGTCTTGGATATTCACTGCATCCTTGTTAAACAGGGGGAAATGCTTGATGCAGAAATTATCCTGTGCTTAATTTTGCATGTCGTATCATTTTAGAGCATTTAGAAGTGCTGGACTTAGCCAGCATTTATCCTCACAGCTGTGGCAGTTTCAGTGACTTGCTTGCTAAAGATATGACACTGAGTTTCCATTGTAAGCAGTGCCCACAGTGAGTGACAACAGAAAACTTTAAGGCATGAACTCTTTCACCAAGAAGCATTCACCTTTCTGTGGAGAACAGGCTTGTACCTCAAGTTCTGCTCAAATCCCTGCACTGACCTTAAGTGCTGTGAATAGATTCCAGCCCTCCAGTCCACAAGCAAAGCCAGGGAGCATGACAGTCACCCAATTGCTCAGCAGTCACATAGTTTGCTGTTTCCAAGTGTGTCTTTCCCTCTACCATGACCTCACCCGGTTTTGCAGGCTCCCAGAACAGTGCACCAGGAGAGAGAATCTTTTTCCAACCTACTTGCTACAGTGGGCTGTGCCTCTAACACCAACCAATGCACTTCAGTACATTGAACTGGAGTCAGCTGCAGCAGGCATGAACAGGATCAAACCCCGGTGAGTTTTAGGTCAGCTACAAGACTGCAGGCAATCCTGCCCACTGCAACAGTACAACCCTCCCCTCAGGCCAGGATAGGAAGCCTTCACCTCACCTTAGCTAACCTTGACAAATGCTCACTATCATGTATTCTATAAATTCCTGGAGACAGGCAGTTGACTTCAGATCCTGAAACAAAATTGTCCGGATAGAGCCATACTTGGAAGGAAGTAAAAAAAAAAAACTATTAAAAAATCTTGTTCTGTTTTCCTTAAGCAGAAGAAACTCCCTCATTGGCTAAAGGACATCACATTAAACGGAGATGAGATGTTAGAAATAACCACACTTTTTCTTAGATATACTAACAAAAGGTAGCAGCCTCATGGTTCCCTTAGCATCTGTGTTATACGTTGTACTGTGAAACAATCCACTTATACTTTACTCCTCATCTGTCAGTAGTGAAAGTGCTTTTGAGAAGGTAATGAACCACGTATTCAAGATCTGATGATTGAAGATACCCCTGGACATGCTCAAGACAAAACAAAACCAAACAATTTCTTTAGGGAAGAGAACCAGCAAGCAGGCTCTGTGTGTAAACAAAACTCTCCCCACAAGAAAACGTGACCATCATCACAGATTTGCTGTCTTAAATGGACAGTGGGACTTGGTCAGGGCATGTGACCTTAAAAGAAGAGGAGTGAGGCACATGCTTCAGAGCTCTGCAGTTTGCTCCAAGTCATGAAAAAATTCCCCTCTCATCCTAATTTTCACGCTCTTTCCAGATCAATGCCACAACACCAGGTTTAGTAGCAACTGAAATTTTTTTTCCATTGAAGAATTCCAGGAAAAGGATCATGCCTGAAAATGACCATTTCATTACTTGTGAACTGAAGCAGCTGAGAAATGCTTTGAGAAAGGACATCCCAAGGTTAAAAAGAAGGAAATGGTTCTTCACTTGCCGTTGAGCCTTACCTCTCTCCCATGATTAAACTTGCAATATCTGGTCTCTCTGCCTCTCTGTGATTGCTTCCATCTGTGCAATTGTATTGGGGTCACTACTCTAAAATCTGCAGCTATCCTCAACCTTTCCCTTGCATATTCGTCACACCAACAATTTTCCACCTGAAGGGTCTGTTGGCAGCAGGAGAGTCTCCGTGAAAGTATTTGAACACCTGCCCTGAAACAGCCATTTCTGAATTTCTCTGGGGAAAAGCCACTAACTGGTAATTCCTCTCCCCCATTAATCAGTGATGGGGACTTACAATGCCCCAGCACACGTTTCCCAAAACACTGTTTTGTATCTAATATGATAAGCATCTAAATCTAGCTCCTGGTCTGAGCAGTACTTGAGAAAAAAGCTCTGTCACGAGTCCACTCTGAAGACTGAGGTGCACAAGTTCCTACAACACAGGTATCCCCATGGCTATTAACCTCTGCTTCAGCCTGCTCTGGGAGAGCCAGTCCATGACCAATACAAGTTACAGAAGTGTCAGCCAAGGGTAAAGATATCCCTGAAGTCTGGATCTTAACAGTAGTACCACTCAGCTTCCTTTGAACTGGAGTCCTATTAAAAGTGTTGAGTAATTTTATCCACTACAGCAGTCACAGAAAAGCCATGCTCCTGTAGCCGTGAAGAGGATATACTTGCACAAAAAAATGGGACAGGGAAAAAGATAAATCTGTAGTTTTTACCTGACAGGCATAGCCCATCTCCTGGATAGGTCATCTGGGCAGTGGAATGGTACATTTTGTCTGCAGAACTGTTGAGAGACCTTGTGCTTATATAGAATCATAGAATCATCTAGGCTGGAGAAAAAAACCTACTCTGGGGCAGGAGATTCATCTAGTCCAGCCAAAAATATTGTCTTCATTGGTTTAATGAGAACTGAGTTAATTGTAAATCCCATCACAAATTCCTTCATATGCCTTACTATTAGGAGACTTTTACGTTTCCTTTCTTCTTTCTCTGCTATCAGTGATTACGTGATATGTTGGTAGCCTTCAGCAGTGTTCCCTCATATTCAATCCCTCAAATCCAAGGATTGTACCTCTGAGAAATAGTATCACAGCACCAAACCCACACACCAGCTGGGTTCCTCACTGTGCAATACACTGTTGAGAGCAGGGAGGCAGAGCAGGGCTGTGCACAGCTCGGGCAGCTGGAGTCTGTCTACCACGCCTGCCCTGTGCTTCTCTGCAGCCACAGGGCTGCTCCACCACTGGTGGAGCCCATGGCGTTGTTCTGGGGCTTTTCCACATGCAGAAGAGTTACAGCACTGAACTCCAGCCTTTTATTTACAAGCTTTCCTTGAAATGTGACTGGTGAGTCAACCCGGGCTGGATGCCAGGTGCCCACCAAACTGCTCTATCACTGCCCTCAACAGCTGGACACGAAATGGGGACAAAATAAGATGGAAAACAATTCACAGGTCAAGATAAGACAGCTTACTAAGGCAAAAGCAAAACAGTGCTTACTCAAACAAAGGAAAAAACGCCATGATTTTATTCTGTACTTCCCATCAACAGTGGAGCACTTCCCAGGAAGCAGAGCTGCAGTACATGTCGCAGTTGCTCTGGAAGGCAAACATCATAAATTGTAGCGCTATATTTCCCCACTCATTTTCCTACTAAGTTTCTGCCCTTCCTATATTGTCTTCCCTTCCCTGCCCCTGGTCCTGGCCACTCCCTTGGGTTTTTCCCATTGGTTCTGGTACCCCAACTCCGCCCGTGTGCCGCCCCTGCACCCTGAAACCAGTAGTCCACGTGCTCTCCCCTCCCACCTCGTCCCCCCATAAAACCCAAAACGGGCTGCCATGTGGCTCTCTGCCTCTGGGAAGCTGTTCGTCACCATGTGATTAAAGTCCTGTGGTCCCCATACGGAGACCCTTCTCGCCTCCTTTATCGCTACCGTGTTGTGGAGCCGGCAGCCAGCCGGAGCAAGGGCGCGGGGCCGCCCGGGAGGGCTCCGGGAAGCGGAACAGCCGCTCTGCCCGATGCCGCCCCGCAGCGCTCTCCGGGAAGGTTGCGGCTTGCCATGCCAACGCAGAAACTACAGACCGCAACAGTAAATAACCAATGCTCTCCCTTCCTCCTCCTTTACATACCTTTTATATCTGAGCTGACACCATATGGTGTGGAAAATCCCTTTGGCCAGTTTGGGTCAGCTGTCCTGGTTATGTTCTCTGCCAAGATTTTGCCCACCCCCAGGCTGCTGGTGGGAGGGTGGAATGACGGAGAGACAGCACTGATGCTGTGCAGAGCTGCTCAGCAGCAGCCAAAACACGGGGGTGTCACCAACACCTTTGTAGGTACCAATGCAAAGCACAGCCCTGTGGGAAAATGAACTCCATCTCAATAAAATGACAACAAACAATAACGCTTGTATTAAAGCTCAGTTGTGCACTCATCCATGTTGTGTGTCCTTTCCCAGATGAGGAAGTGTGCGTGAAGAAATGTCCCATCATCATCTTCTCCTTGTGGGGGTAAAGTCAGTGGCTAATGTGCATAGCAGGGTCTTAGAGGTTCCTGGAACTCAAAAAATACTGAAGCACAGTAAATATTTACAAAGCAAACTCAAGTGAAAATAAATGAATTTTCTTTCATCCTTCAGAAGCAGTTGGATTTTTAAGTCTGCTACACTTAAAGCCACATGGTTTCTTTAGAACTATGGGGTGAAAATTCAGGTAAGTTCAACTAAGAGAATATTAAATATTTTGTGTGTCACATTTGAATTTATGACTGTTTTCATTCTCAGAGAAGTGCTTGATATGGAAATATGGTTTCTGGGAATGCAAATAGCTCGCACAATTTTTTTTGGCAAAGATAAACAAATGGATGTTTGCACAGGTGTAATTAAGCACAGAAGAGGCAAACCTCTGCGCAGAACTGATTCACAGTCAAATTCATCAGCCTTAAAAATCTAGATTACATTGCATGTTGCTGTATTATCAAACTGCTGTTTCAGTGACTTGAATAACCAGGTCTTCAGAATGATGTAAGTTAGGTGATAACTTCGGAGTTTAAGGTGAAATTGGTTTAAACTCTCACAGTGTCGGGGGTGGGGGGGCAGGACACTGTGCCTTATTGCAAGAACTGGAAGTCCATCTTCCCAAACACAAACATATAGCACTGCAAGCCGTAGAAATTATTTAAGTAGAAGGTAGTATCTACCTTCATGGCAGTGTTTCTTTTCCAAATAGTGCACCAATAGATAAAGAATATTCTTTAATTTGAAGAATTTGCACTTGCAATACAGAAGGAAAAACAAAACACTATTTGGGACATAGGTAAGATGTTTGGGGATATCAGGTAGAATGTGAGACTCATAATGAAATTCCAAACAAACCTAACTCTGCTACTGCTAATGTCAAAACCTCAATCCCTAAAATGAGAGCCATCACTCAAACAAGATTTCTTGCAACTCTAAAGGCTTACTAAATCTCATCACAGAAACAGATGATCCCAGTTCTTTACTCCTCCTTTACATCAATCAGCCCAATCTGAATTCAACAAATTTCAGGAAATGGAGAAAGTTATGAAAGAATTTAAATGCTATTTGAGAAATCGTCTGTCTTCCTTATGATTAATACATACTCAAAAAGTGTAACAACCAGCAGATGTCTCTGCAGCCACTGATCAGTGCTACACACATGAGGAAAAGCAGGGAGGAAGAATTTAATGAGTGAGCATTTCACTTTAAGTTTGACTTCCAGAAATGTCAAACCTACACAGAAAATTCCAGAAGAGCAGAGACTGACAGCATTATAGCAGCACTCCCTAGGAAAGAATCAGCCTCTTACTTGGTTTTACAAATAGCAACATGAACGCCTTAGAACTGTCTGTTTTCAGAGTGGTTTATCAAGAATGAAAATTTTGTAAATTTGGTGTCTTTGCCTCAAAAAGGCTTTGTTCTCAAAAAGGGCAAGCTTGCCATCTCTGGAACTAACCTGTAGCTATACTCCTTGTCCTCCCACAGGAGAAAATGACTGCCACAAACATCCCCTGCTCTGCTCCAACTCAGGGCATGCAGCTCCAGGCTTTCCTTGCTAATGTATACACAGAAATATGTAGAAAAAATAGTATTTACCCTACCAAAACAAGACATTCTGCTGTACATCAAATTTCCTCCATGGGGGGAGGATGAGCTGGAGAATGAGGCAGATGATAGTTATGAGTCACTGTATTTAATGTGCTATGGTAAGGCACTTGAATGTTATGACTGTGTGTTATGACTGTGAGAGCAATAGAAGAAGCTATCTGATAACAAAGCACATTTTTTCTACCACTGTGAATGATTTGTAAGCCCAGTGAGTTGCTGACTTGCAGCCTAATGTCTCCTGGTAGAGTCATCTTTATTGAACCCTGCTGATACTAAAGATTTCCCAGCAGGTAGATTTGTGTAGCATTTCTGTCTTGTACAGAGGCAGTCCCTCTTGCCACAAAGTTACAGTTGGCTTTTGGCTTGAGACAACTGAGGAAAACCTCAGGGAGCACAGCAGAAAGACAGAAGCTCTTTGAAGTAATTTTTTCTCTTCCTGAACTCTGGGTGGTCCAAAACCAAGTGTAACTTGCCACTGACTTCAATGGACCGTGCTTGCAGACCGCTGTGAAATGAGAACCTCTTACCTCCTCACACGTGGCATGAAAAAAATGCTGAAGATGCCGAGAGGCTGTTGGGTGTGAATGCAATTGTTGCATGTCTCTCGGGCTGCATCAACACATAACAAACGTGATCCTTCTCCTTTCCCTTTCCAGGTGGTGGGTCATTCAGTTTGCAGGAGAAAAAAGGCCAGATGGTGGTAGACTTTACTATATGATGTATGTTTGTATGAAAGGTTTTTATTTTTCTTGTTCTTTAATTTCCATGAATTACATTTTATTTCCCTCCTCTGTTTTAAATAAGCAGAGCAGCAAAATTTGTATATATATTTTACCACAATTTAATGAAAAGCCTGCAGTTCATACCTGTGATACATGATGTATGATGCTGCAGCAGGAAAAGTAGCTAGTGTTGTTACAGACCTTCATCTTAATTATGAAAATTTTTAATTTAAATATAGAGCTGAACATACAAAATACAGCACTAGGCCATCTGTTAGTTTTCCATCTGGACTCATTTGCAAAATACTCTCTGTTTCCCTCCTAAACACTATTTATAATCTCCCTAGGAAAAAAGTATGACTAATCTATGGCACACAAGAGATAGCTATTTGCATGCCACTTTTAATAGAAGTGGCTGTGTAGTTCAAAGTAGTAACAAAATAGATTTATTTTGTTTTGCATGCAGGTGTAAAAGCTCACATGGTTTCTAAACACACACACACAAAAATTTCCTATCACACTGCTTTTAACTAGCAAAAAGTGAAAATCTTCAAGATGTCTGATTTAATGGAAGAGTTACAAATGACCAGTTAACATTTTGAAGTGCCTGACCAGGATTTCTGCAATGGCTCTGAAGTGGCTTGTGTTTCTGTCTTGCTCAGTCTGCAATGTCCCCAGAGGCTTGATTTCTGAAGAGGAGCACTCAGTTTATTATAAAGTATCTTGAGCTGAATATTGCAATGTTAGTGTAATCCCTAGTTGTTTGGTCCAAACCCATATTCCCCAGACCAGTAAAAGTGTGGGTAATGGGTCTGGCCATACCTAAAGCAGCACTTGCAGGGAGCCCCCTGAAGGATATGTGCATGGGGCTGATTTCATAGTACCCTCCAAGACCATCTGTGGGTCATCACCAGTGTCATCCAGAGCCACAAACAACAGGCTGCCGAGAGCTGTGTGCTATTTTCTCTCTCCACTCAGTATCACAGGGCAGTGAAAGCCTCATTCCCTGGAGGCTATTCCCTAGTCACTTTTATACACCTTGGACTAAGGTATCCTGAAGTACTTTTTCAGGTCCTACTCCCTCCCCTAATAATATCATCTTTGGCAAAACTCTACTTCACAGTTGCTACAGTGGAAAGCAAGAAGGGGCTTATGTCAAGGGTTTATGATTTGAAGGGCAACTATTCAACAGTATCTTACTCTCCTCTTCCTCTTCTCTTCACTTTTCAGTGAACAGAAAACTGTTTTTAGACTCCCCTGCTTGTTTTAATTCTTCATAAAAAGGCAAAGGTTGATTTCTCCTGACTAACTTGCCTGCAAAGTTCTGGAGAAGTTCTTTGCAGCATAATGTTAAGTCATCTTTAGGGGTTTTGGGGTTTTTTTTTGGTGAGCAAACAAATTATATTCTTGAAAACACATTAAAAAAAGAACTGGAATAAGTTGCCAGGCTCCCTGGCATTGCTTCTTCAGGCTGTCTCATATCTCATTGCTCTTGCCTGTCTTTCTGCCATGGCTATGGCAGGATGTTTTAAGTTCTCTGCAACAAAGACTATCTCTTTTTTTCTTTCTCGATTTTCAGTACCATGCATAAATGCATTGTTGCAAGATGAAGCTTGCATGTGCAGTTACAATACAACCCTCTCCTACACCCCAAATCTGAAAAAATGTGGTCCCTGACTACTGATTGTGAAATGGACCACACTCAAATAGTTGCAGCAATCCATATGCAGAATCGTTTTTCTAATACTGGCAAGACCTGAAAATTCCATGCAGCAAACCAGTTTTTATTTTATGTTAATAAGAACAAAATGACATTCTAAAATACCAACTATCTTTTTAATGTCTTCCTGTCAAAGATGAAAAACTGCCTTATCTCAGAGTGTTGTATACATTTACAATGAATTAGAAAAAATCAGAACGGATTCAGGATGTACGAAAGGCACATAATGTACTGAGTTTAAATGTCTATAATGCAAACATTAGTAGCTATTTACTAACAATTTAATTAACTTCCACCCACCCATGCCACCTCAATTTCAATTCTTTCAATAGCATATGGCAACCAAAGAGTGCATTTTGCAGACATTGCTCCCATACAAATATTTGCATACTTACAGCTGGACATGGCTCGGGAACTGAAGAACACTGTGTGGCACACAATGGGCACATGTGGCTCCAGAGGTGAGGCTCAGCAATGTGACAAACTTTGGGCTGTGTGGTGTGCCACACAGAGTGCTTCAGAGCCCTTTGTGTACCGTAAGGCTTTGGTCCCTGCTGGCTCCTGTGTGCTGGTGACAGCCCTGCCCTTTGCCCAGTCACCCATTTTCGCTTGTGTGACAGCTGCAATTAGACCACCGCTTGGTACCAGGACCACCTGAAGGCACTGCTGTGCCTTGTCAGAACCAGCCATGCAGGCAGCCTCCTGGAGAGACTCATGTTGCTGCATGGGACTCAGCCAGTGCTGGGAGTTGCAGTACTTCCCCTGAAGTTTCTCCTCTTAGTTTCCAAGGAGAAAATAGAAAAACATGAAATAGGACTCTTCATTAGCTCACTGGTAGGGAAGCTTACTCTTGAACTTTTGAAGGTCCCTCTTCCTGAGCCAGCATCAGCACTTACCCTTCCCTGGTAAGTCAATGGAGCTATCAGAAGTCCGATCGCTATTTTCTGCTGCATCTAGGATGCAGACAGGAGAAAGGTACCTACCTATCCTAACAGTAACCTTAGTGGTGTTATGTATGTTTGCAGAAAAAATCCTCCAAAATGCAGTGGGGCAAGGCAGAGCAGGGCAAGGCAGGGCAAGGCAAGGCAAGGCAGGGCAGGGCAGGGCAGGGCAGGGCAGGGCAGGGCAGGGCAGGGCAGGGCAAGGCAGATAAAAGATCCTAGCTATGGCAGAAACCTCTGCTTTCTACCTGTTGCCCTGGAGGAAAGTCTTCCCCACAGGGAAGTCTCATGTCTAATTTAGCGCTCTAGATGTGAGCACTCAGCCTCTGGGTTAGTATGAGGTCAAAGGCACAAATGGCACAATTTACATTTATCAGTAGACCAGGACTGGTCCAAGCAGTTACTCTGTTTGTATGAGTTCAAAGGAAGTGATTTTGAACTCTAAGCTAAGGCTTAAGATGAAACTCTGTTTCGCAGATATGCAGTAAAATTTATGTACCATGAACATGCAGATCAGTCTGTAATAGGCACAAGTTCCAGGGTTTAATGTGTCCTGTAGTAAGTAAGAGTAAATCTTCCACAGTCATTATGGGTAAGTACAAATGACCCAGCTTTCAGAAATGCTAAACACCCACTTTTTTTTGTCAGTTCCCATGAGATTTGTGGATGCTCCAGACTTTTAAAAATCCACTTACTCTCACTAATACAACTGGGGCATCACATACCTACAAGTGAGTTCTTTGGCAAACAATCTGGTCTGGGGTTTGTCTTCAAGTTTGTTCTTACTTTAGCCTCAGTGCTGGCTACTGGCATAGAAATGGCTACTCCTTCTAACAGGATTTTTTGGAATCTATTCTGGAAATCTCTTTGCATTTAGAGTCAGATTCTTAAATGCATTTAAAGTGCGTTAGAAAACTGCACTTTAAAAAAAAGTCAGATGGCGGATTCCTGGAACAATTTTTTTCCATTTATCTTGCCAGGTTAAAGGAAAATCTTCCACGGCAACATAGCAGCTTTCACCCATCCATTAACAAAAAACCTTGATTTATTTTTTACATTGTAGGAGGTGTAATTTCATTTCTCTTATCATTATGTCTATTTCACATACTTTGCTACTCAACACTCTTTTATTTTTAGTCATTTGGGTTGCTTATAAATATACATTTTTCAATGCCAAGTGAATTATCAGCCCATTAATAACTTTATACTGCCTGAAATGTCAGTCTCTCTCTTTCTGGGAAGTGTGCATGTTCTCACTTTCTGGGATATGTGTAATCCCTATCTAGAAAATTAAAAACTAGAGTGTTTATTTTTTGGTTTTGGTTTTTTTAACTTTTGCTAAATAGAAGTCCTTTGTAAATGAGAAGAGGCATTTCTAGAAGAACATTATGCAGATGGGGATCTTAAAATGGAGCAGTATTTTAATGCTGCTCCATTTGAAATTTAATCTTGAAATTATTTGAATAGTGGTTTAAAGAATGACTCGCTGAAACTGCTACAGGTGATTTAGTGGCATTCAAGCTTAGTGGTAAAGATCTCATGCACTCCATGTGCTTTTCCTTTGAAATTAAAGACAGCAGACATTTGACAGAGACTTTTAAAAAAACCCCACAGTGTTATGTGTATTATGTGTATCTGAAATTTTTCACAGATACGGTGACCAGCAATGTTCATTCCTGTCTGTAGAGGTAAGAACCTGCAGGCTTGCATGTATATAGCTCATAAGTCTTCATGGCAAAATCAAGACCCAGTAAAAGGCTTTCTTTCATTCTAGTCTTTTCCACACTCAGCCATTCCGTAGTATTTCAATATACAAAACCAATGGCAGGTTTGACCCCACACGTAAACCTTGCAGATGTTTCAGTTGCAGTTCCAGCATTTAAGGGGATGTGTTGCTGGGGAGTGAAGTAGAACAATTTTTGTCCTTCAGAGTACGAGGAAGAATCGTGAGGATTGTCTAAATCCATTGTTCATATTCTTATTATTTAGAAGGTATCCCATGACTGTCAGTACTACTGAACAGTGTTACTTCATCGTCATGAGATATTTCAGAGAAAACACCACATGGCAAAATCTAGGCACAATCTAGGATTGCTGTGTGGTTTTCCTTCTTAGGAATCATGCATGCTATCAACAACTACTTGATTTGTCTTGGAGAAAGGCAGATTGAAATTGAGTGGCAGCATCCTCTTCAATACCTTTAGACATGATCTCTGACATTTTGATCAATAGCGTGTGTGTAACAGGATGTGGGACAAAGTGGGATATTTCATCTCTGGGTCAAAGAGCCTCGTCAAAGATAATTAACTTCGGACTCTGCCTGCATAGACATATCACAGAGCTGTGTGGCACTGGGTGTGAATCTAAGACCTTGGTTAGCATTTTCTTTCACTCCTTGTTTAGCAGGATTTTTTTTCCTCTTTAATCTCTCACAGTTTCTCTTGGCTGTAGTTCTGAAGATTACTCTTCTCCCAGTCAGAATGTGAGCCTGTACTTAAGACCTGATTTACATTAACAGTCTTGTATTAAATTATTCACTGTTGCAACATTCTGATTAATGTATAGATCTGTTTTTTTGAAACCATTGCTTTTTACAGCATTCTAATTTATGTAGCCATTGGTTTTGACTGTCAAAATGTTTTTAATTTTAATTACTGTGTATCATGCTTCTAGGTATAAAACTGTCAGATAAATCTGTGTATCTGCATAAATGTGGGGAATTGCATGTGTTATCACTCAGCAATTGCTGGTGGGCAGTTAGCAAACTCTTGTCTAGGATCTCTGTTCAGCTGCTGCAGAACAGCACTGATAGTATGAACCACTGATTAGTTGTCAAACCGTGTACAGTTATGTTCTTGATTCTGAAGAACACAGCACACTATTCAGATTGCCCAACCCCTCAGCAAAGGAGTGTGCACAGCCAACTTTACTTCAGTCAGTCACATATAAAGTGCTCATTTCGCAGGACGCTTCAGACAATAGATTTCCTCTGGCTTCTAAGAGAAAAAGTGACATCATTTACTGTCTTGGGTGGCCAGCAGACAGGACTTTGCCAGTCCTTAGGAGCTGTTTTGTGTTTGGCCTTTTCAACAAGGATAAGCCTATTTCTGAATACAGGGACTGGAGTCCCTCTTCTCCTGCCTGGGAGAGGAGGAACACTGCAGTGCCTTTGACTCTGTGCTGCTGACTGCACACCAGAACAATGCACTGTGAGTAGTCAATTATGTCTGTGCAAAAGAGCTTTATCTTCCTGGTGAGGGTCTGAACCAAGGCAGGCAGAGGACCCACAGCAGTGAGGCACAGCCTAGCCCAGGCTCTGAGCTCCAGGAGGAGTGAGTCTCCCCAAGCTGACAGTGGCACTGCCAGCAGATGGGCTGGAGCTGCACGATGCCCATGAGTGTAGTTGTGGTGGTTCATTGACACACAGCATCACATAGCAGCCCTCCAGTGCCCCTGGAGCCCAACTCAACTGCAGTCTCTTGAGTCTGCAAGAGCTGTGGTTCCTCCGAGGATGTCAGGCAACCTCAGCCCCTACCGATGTTCAGCTGGACTGTGCAGACGTGTGAGAAGTTGCATCCACACTAAGCCCTGAAGAAGAATGATTATGTTTTCCCCTGATGTCTTCTGCCTGGGAAGCGATCCCTCTATCAGTTTGTCAAGTAGACTTGGGTAATGGAACTCCACTACAAGAGACAGGACTTTCCAGACCTCCCTGGACCTATGGACCCAGGGTTGATTTCCTATAAAATGTTTTCTCCTTCTCTTTTTCCAGTACCATACTATAACTTTCTGTTCGTATAAGTTACCAGCAGCCGGTACTCTGGCAAGCAGTTCACTGCTTCAGAGACACAGGGAAAAATTCCTTGTGTATTTCACACGCTACCTACTGACTTTGTCTGTCTTTGCTGTCCCTGTTTCTCTTGTGTCCTCTGGTGTTTTTATTTGAAGGTCCGTAGAGGTGGGACTGCATATGCCTGTTTACACAGCACCTGGCACAGTGGAGGAAGCCAGCTTTGTGCTCGTGCATAAAAGATAAAACATGTTTTCAATCTACCAAGCATAGATAGGGAACAATGTAAGGAGCAAAAAAAACGGGTGCACAGATGTTAGTGGCCACTATCACTCAGCACAGCCAAAGACCTGCTGCAATGCTTCTGTGAGTGCTCTTTCAATTAGTCTTGCTGCTAGTTAGACGCAAAGCAGATCTTTTGGCATAATTCTCTTGCATTTATTCCTTACTTGGCTCATGCCATGCTTGTGGCTCTTTTGTTATTTCTGCTCTTAAAGATGTATTGTTTCACTTTTTAATGAATAGCCTCTCGGAGGTAAAGAGACAATTGCAGTGATCTTTTGATATATCCATCTTTGCTTTTTCATTTTGTGCCTCAGGTGCTCAAATTGGATGAACTTTACTGCCATCTGGAGATGTAGTATTTTCATTTCTGTTTGTCATTTTACCTTTGAATTTCATTACAGAGCCTCATTCCTGGGGTTTAAAGAATAAAAGTATTTTGGTGTTTTACTTCTGTAATACTGTACTTCTCTTTATAGTGATTAGGTGCTGAAATAAAAGTCACCTCTGGCATCTGATGAGAGTGTTTAAGATTGAACCTAGTGAGTTAATCCACCTAAGGGCAGATCCCTACTGCTGGATGTGTGCAGGTTTTTGGTGTCAGGGGAGGATGATGCCAGTGCACTGCAGTCCTGCCTGTGGTCAGTCTGGGACACAGGGGAATGAACAGACAAACCATGACCACTGTCTGAAACCTATCAGTACTTGGAACTGCTGGAATTCTAGCCAGTGTCAAAGGTAGAATTTTGGGTTGGTGTTATTTTCTGCTGCCCTGGTGTTAGCTTTAGTTCCTGGTGTAGCAGTTCCATGCTTGTGTAAGAGGACACCAGCTGGGACATACATCATTGGTGTGAAAGTCTGTATAAAAGGGATACAAGACATTGTACAAGAAGCAGGAAATGTTGTGTCAGACCCTTGAAAAACACTTTACTAGACTACGGTGGGTTGACTTTGGCTGAATGCCAGGTGCCCACCAAGCTGCTCTATCACTCCCCCTTCTCAGCTGGACAGGAGAGAGAAAATATGATGGAAAACAACTTGTAGGTTGAGCTAAGACAGTTTACTAAAGCACACAAACAAAGATAAAAAAAGCACCCTCTAATTCCCATCAGCAAGCCATGTCTGGCCACCTCCTGGGAAGCAGGGCTTCAGCAAGCTCCACAAGGCAAACATTCCTCCTTGCCTCCCTCTTCCTCCTCCTTTAATTAGCTTTTATATCTGAGCTGACATCATATGGTATAGAGTATCCCTTCGGTCAGTTTGGGTCAGCTGTCCAAGCTGTGTGCACTCCCAGGATCCTGCCCACTCCCACCCTAACCCTAACCAGTGGAATCTTGGAAAGACAGCCCTAATGTTGTGTCAGAGCTGCTCAGCAGTGGCCAAAGCACTGGTGTATTAGCAACATCTTTGTAGCCACCAATGCAAATCACAGCACTGTGGGGGCTCTTCTGTGGAGAATCTCAGTTAGACCCATTATATAGACTCCCTTGGAACTAAGGACAAAATAATTTCAGCACAGAAACCACAGACCGTCAAAGGAATCAAGTTTAAAACAAGTGAAAGGAGGTATTTTTTGCTCAGTAGGCATTTGGTGTGTGAAGCTGCTTCCCAAAGGAAACTGTGGATAAAAACCCTTTGTATTCCATCAGAGGAAGATGGTATTAATGTTGAGAAGACAGAAGGTTACTCAGCAAATCACATCTGAAAATAAGTGAAGGATGGGAGAGTCTTGGAGACATGGCAGGGGGATATGCTTGTATTGTTCTTATTCTTTCCTGGACAGCTGCTAATGGCAAGCAGTGGAGATGGGCTGCTGGCTCAATGCACTCTCTTTGGGACAGCACAGCCCTTCTTATGTTGTCCTTTTATCGTGACAAACCTAATGGTGGGAGATAAAGGGATTGATGCAAAAGAGGTGAAGTATCTAAATTACGGGTTGTTTATAATTAGTATTGTTTTACCTTGACATTTAAATGTTAATTAATTAATTTTTGAAAAGCTTCTGCTCAAATGAAGTAGTAAAAGTTGGATAGTAGCTCTGATACAGTTGCACATAAACTTTTTTCCTACTTGACATAATGAAGAGCACATTTCATCAACGCACAATAGCCTTAAATGAGACACTTGCTCAATGCTGCTTTTCAACTGTAGCCATTCTTACTATCACTCTTACAGTGTTTGTGTCATTGGTTGGAACATCTGTGAAATTCTGTGTCTTTTTTTTCAGAGATCCATTCTTTGATAAGAGAATTATATAAATACAGAGCAGAATGAGTATTGTTATAAAAATGTTTTGCTTTGCTGTAATAAAAGAAATTTTAAACCTGATTATGCTCTTTTTTGCTTTTAAGAGCTTGAATCTGCAGGGGAAAAAAAAACCAACAAGAACCAAATTTGTGCTCTTGGAATACCGTCATGGCCAGGACTTTGATTAAAATCACAAGAGCTGTTTTATGGCTAAGTTGCATTTGCAGAGGGAAGAGCAGCACAGAGAGAAGGATGACAAGTTCCTTGAAACCCATTCCTCCTTCCCCCACCAATCTCACTATGGGCTATTTCATGCCCCAGCTGGTAGCTGGAATTGCAGCACCTGCGGTGTTTCAGATGTGCACTGAGTTGAAACAAATTGTCTTTGTCAAGGCACTGTCTACATGAGGGTGTTTTTCAGTCAGTTCCTCCTGGTTCATCCTCACTAGCATGTGACCTCAATACTCATTCTGCCCGCCTCACATGATCCACTTGTGGTCAGTCACCAGGCAACAAAACCCATGTCAACAGGGATTTGGTGAGACTAACTTAACTTCCAGTCGCTAGTTGTTCAAGGTTTACTGAGCGTTGTGTCTTTAATTAGGGAACTAAGGTGTAAACTGCAGTGTCCTTTGCAAAGTCAGACCTGTGGGAATAATTTCAAGAGTCAATTGCTGTTGCTGGATGGTAATTAGGAACCCAAAGGGATTCACATATGAATAGTAAGCTAAGGTGCACAGTAGTAACAGGAATTTCTACCTGGAACATTAGAGTTCTTAATGACCCCATTAAAAGGAATTAGGTCATTTCTTATTTAAAGAATCAGGAGATACTGCATTTTCTAAGAATACAAGAAATGCACATGAGCAAGACATGAGGGCTTTTCTGGTGTCCATTGGTAAGTGCTGCCGTTCAGAATTAGCCTCAGGGGACAGAATATTTCTTACTTTTTTTTTAATGACACAATGTCTAGAAGTTCCACGTGCTGACTGCCTAGAAAGAAAGAGTGAAGTTAGGCAAGATTATTTTCTGTGTTATTTTGTAACTGGTCTACATGACTGAATTCCGCAGAGCAGAGCTGGTAAGTGAGAAGGTAGGATTTACAGCAAAGAGACTAAGGGAATTTGAATTTTTAGGTGTCCTGGCTGAAGACCCAGATGGGACAGCACTTTCTAAAATTGGTAGGACAGACTCAGTATTCTCTTGCAGAAACACTGAAGACTGAGAGCTCTTTTGTGGCTCATGCTATGAAAGTGAATACAGAAAGCTGGAATAATCAATCAAGATAAGTGAATATACTGCATGGACACACTTTCAGATTACAAGCCACAACATTTTCAAAGGCCTGATTTGAGCACAAGACGTAGTCTTGTGTTTCTTCACATCTCAACTGAGCACTGAGCATCACCATTTTCGTTCTGAAAGCCATCTCCTTAAAAATTATGAAAACCATTTGTATTTAATCCTGACATAAATGAGAACATGTATTTGTGTAGCTTTGGTCAATATCACTGAATCTGAATGCCAGTTCCCACTCGCCACTCTTAAGACACAGTTTGGGGTTAGTTTCAAAATTCTAATCCAGGCCTCCTTCAAATCCAAATCCATGTGCTGGACCACCTAACTCAGCCCAGGGAAGATGTATCTGAAAACTAAATCTTACAGGCATGAGTAAAAGCAATTGGATATTTCATGACAAGAACATCATAAAACTGGCAAAAGTAAAGAACATCTAGATCTGTGCAGCTCTTTGCTGCCATGTTCCCCAGACACTAGTATTAAGTGTTAGCCACAGCTCTGGTGCCTAAGCAAAGTAGCCCACTTACACATACAGAAGCTTGTCCGTGTGTTGGAAATGGTCAAACCATATTAAAGCTTTGGAAAATTAACAGAAAAGAATGCCAGAATGTTCAACGCTTACACAGAATTCTTGGCAATGAAAGAGTTATTCACTTTACAAGAAAGAGGTGGAGAATGTGACATTTTTGGAGAGACAGAAGCTTAAGCCTCCAACCTTCCCTTCTCGATTATAAACCTAACAGGCTGTTCAGATTTTTTTCAGTCTGTTTAGGCTGCCAGGCTCCCGTCAGAGCAAGGGCAGTCAGCAGTGACTAGAGGCTGTAGCTGGATGCTTTCTCCAAAGATCTGGGAGATGGGATCTGTACCACCCAGTCCTCTGAAGAAAGAGAACACCACTGCCACAAGAGATATCTTGCCTTTGATCATCTGTATGCAAGGCTAACTGTGCCCTTCAGCTGGATAAGTGTAATGAAACATGTATGATTTTTTTCTCTCAAAGACACATGACCGGCTTTCAGTAGAATTTTGTCTTCCCTAAAACTGCTTTTTCTACTCTGAGAAAGGTTAGCACTTGGCAGTATATAGCGAAATAGTAACTTCTGCTCACACATAACAATGTGAGAAAAACCTGTGCTGATAAAGTCTAAAAGCTACAGACGTTCCACATTATATATAGTGCCTTACAACTGGAGCACCATCTGATGAACTGTTATTTTGCTTCTGATACCTATTATTTTGCATTTAAAAGGAATTCAACAGAATAAGGAAATAAGCCTTATTTTTTATGGGCTTGTGCCCTATACTTCTGCAATGTATTAATAATACTTAACTTTCTTTCCCTCTACATTTTACCCAGCACATCCTTCAGATTCTCTCTGCATTTCTGGAACACCTACTTCACTCCCTCTACTATCAAAATGAGACTACATGGTTTTAGGTCACCTATATGATGACACCTGATGGCCAGATAGCCAAAAAGGTGGTGGTTGGAGCTCACTTTTTCTTTGCTGTTAGTGGAGAAACCAGTTGAAAATTTTCCCATAGCCAACTTTCAGTTTCCCACGAGGCTTCTATACACTCAGTTATTTTTTTTGTTATATTCACTCTGTCTCTATCAAATTTTCTTGAGTCCATTCTTAAACTATAAGAGTGAATGTGATTGAGAAAGTGATCACTCAGGCTTTTCCTTCAGAAGCCAGGGCCAATAATTTTCATTCATCTGGTTTTTGTTGAGTAAAGTGTCCCATTAATGATTCTGCAACTGCAGTGAAATGGTCCCGGTAATTTATGGTATTTTGGTAAGTCCCAACATCATGGTGTTGCCGCTTAAGTTATTAATTTACAGCCTTTTAAACAGATACTCTTCTGAAGCTGGTTGCTTATGCTATAAGCTTGTTAACTTCTGTGTCAGAGGAGAGGCAGCCCAAATGTTTGAGCCCAAATGTTTGGTTATGAGTGCAAGTTGCGTATTTGGGTGCCTGCACCTGAGATCTCACAGTTTCTCCTCTCTGACAAGAGTCTCTCCTGATCCGCTTTTTCCCAAGAAGAAATGTTTCTAAACTGTTTTAGTTATCATTCTGCAAATAAAATACAACTTTGCTGAACATACCTTCCAGTATTTGTCCCACCTTCTACTTGCAGTTTTTTCTATTTGTATTTCAGGTGAGGAGGGCAGGAAATAATCAGATGAGGTACTGGCAATGTTCCCATTGTTCTCAGTTCCCTCACCTTTATCTCAAGGAGCATGTACCTGAACTTAATTCTTCATATACTGCTAGAGACTACATCAGCTTCTCTGACAGTGACAGAGCTCTGTGTGTACACAGGTGACAACCCAGCAAACTGACATTACAGTAAGTAGTGCTCTACCTAATAATAATGCATCTGTGTACATGAAAAGGTCTAAGAAAATATGACTGAAAGTTCATATACCAGATTCCATTAATGAAATTCTATTCAGCCTAATATCCCCACAGTGCTTTGACTGCAATTTTTCCTGCAAGCTCATCAGCATACTAATCATGGAATCAGAGCATCATAGTATGGTTTGAGGGATTTTACATCCAGTGCAAAACTCCCTGCCATGGGCAGGGACACCCTTCACTAGACCTGGTTAGTCAAAGCTCCATCCAACCTGATCTTGAACGCTTCCAGGAATGGGGAAGACACTTCCCTGGGCAACCTGTTCCAGTTCCTAACCTAATTCTCTTAGCAAAGAATTTCTTCCTAATTTCTAATCTGTACCTACTCTCAGTTTAAAGCCATTTCTCCTAGTCCTGTCACTACACGGCCTTGCAAAAAAGTCCCTCTTTGGCTCTCTTGTAGCTCTCTTTAGGTATTGGAAGGTGCTATAAGGTCTTCCCACAGTGTTCTCTTCTCCACGCTGAACAAACCCAACACTTTCAGTCTTTCTTCACTGGAGAGGTGCTCCAGCCCTCTGATCATCTTTGTGATCTTCCTCTGGACCAATTCCAGCTGGCCAACATCCTTCTTATTTTGGAGACCCCAGAGCTGGATGCAGAACTGCAGGTGGGGTCTCACCAGAGCAGAGCAGAGGGGCAGAATCCCCTCCCTGGCCCTGCTGCCCACACTGCTTTGGATGCAGCCCAGGACACGTTTGGCTTTCTGGGCTGCAAGTGCTCACTGCTGGGGCATGGTGACCTTCTCATGCAGAAATATCCCCAAGTCCTTCTTACCAGGATGGCTCTCCATCCATTCTTTGACCAGCCTGTATCCATGTCTAGGATTGCCCTGACCCAGGTTCAGGACCTTCCATGTGGCCTTATTGAACATCCAGAGGTTTGCACAGGCCCTCGGGGTGTCATCCCTGCCCTCCAGTGCATTGACCACACCACACAGACTGGTGTCGTCAGCAAACTTGCTGATCCAAATCAACTGTTCTTTCAGACTGAACTACATGTAAGGGTTCATTAATGGCACATTTCTCCTGCATTTATCCAAACAAATTAAAAAATGTGTTACAATACACCTTCTCCTGAAAAGCACAAGGTTACCTGCCGTTGCCAGAAGTGAAGAAGAACAAGCCGGATGAGAGTGAGGAAATCTGGTGGTGGTCGAGGAGGTCAGCTGCAGAGAGATGGCAGATATGAGCCAGTTGCTCTGGGCTGTGGATGGGGATGCTCTGGTTGTAACAGATGAGAAAGGGAAATTGCAGAAGCTTCCCATTTTCAGCTCAGCCATGTGGCTTTGTTTTCTCTCCTCCATTCGTAGGAGGCAGCAATAGAAGGTAATTTTTCTGTGTCCGTTCCCTGTCCTTTAGGCAGGTTTCAAAGGGATTTTTCTGATCCATACCAGTTGCAACAGTCCTGGGAGTGACCACATTCACTATGGGGATAACCACAGCTTGTCCTAGAAAGGGGGAGTTATAAGTGCAAATCCAGTCACCCCGGTAAGAGAAATGAGGGACCAACCTGCCTGTCCTCGGGAGACCAGGTAATGTGTCCTTGGCTTCACAGTCAACTTGAATTTGCATTACCCAGAGCAATGAAGTCACAGGTTGGAGCAGGACCCCAGCTTCTCTGGGGTTTTGTTCATGAAGCCACATCACATTTTCTACCTGTGTCTAATATTATAAACCCCATGAATCTGAAAAATCTTTACTAAGATAAAGATAGATAGTATAAGGAACAAAAAGTTGTCCTTTTAGTCCTACCATTTAACTCCCAAATTCTCCTTAACTTTGAAAATTTAATTAAAACTTAAACTTTGTAAATAAACAGAAAGAAACTCACTATGTTGACAGGATTCATCCTTATAAATGCTGCTACCTTAGGGCTACAGCTGAAATGCTTCTTCTAAAACTTTATATTGCTTTCACTTCTTAGATTTCCCCTCAAGATGAGCACATTTCATTATGTTCTAACAAGTGATGGTAGAAAAAATAAGAGTAAATGAACTACCTCCTTGCCCGAAACACATGAGCACTTTATTTAGGGACTAGAAAGCTTGTATAGGACTCATTAGGAAAAGGCACAGCCTACTTAAAATTTTGTTCTATGGAAGTCCAGCTGAACTCATGACAACCGGCATCCACACAAAAGCAGCAAACAACTTTTCATATTCTTGTCAATGTAATTTGTACTGGATTTGCACTGCTTGGAATCTAGCAGTGTTTCCACTGTTTCTGATCCACCTTGGCAAAAACCAACCGACCGACCAACCAACCAACTCAACAATGCAATAACATTAGAGCAGATTATTCCACGATCTCTTGCCTGGCTGAGGAAGAACAATCAGTCCTAGGGACTGCCTCACAGCAGTCATTACCTACACATTAATTCCTTCACAATGGCTTCTCCACATGTTCCTTCTCAGACAAATAATTACTAGCAGCAATAATAATAATAATGAAAAAAAAAGGATATAAAAGAAAGAAGAAGAAAAGAAGGGACCAAATGCAGGCACTGTTTTTTTCTGTGCTAACAATGCAATTCAGTTCTTCCAGTATTCATGAGACACTTGTAGCCACAGACAAGAGCTGGTATTACACTGTCTCTATCTACAACAGTCTTAATGTTCAAATGAGCCTTGATCATTCTCATTGTACATGCATTTTCTGTTTGCTGTGATCTACAAGCAAACATCAAAAGAGCCAGTAGCATACTGCTTAGGGATTTCAGTGAAGCATTAAAAAGCAGAGCAGCAGAACATATCTTTCATTTGTCTTGAAGTGCAGACTATCAGAATCTTCTTTCTTTTTTTTCCTCTGTTCCTTTCTTTAAAGGTAACTTAGTCTGCTTGGTAATTACCTCCTCTCTGAAGTTTCCATGACTTTCATTTTAGCAACAAAGCAGCGCAGATGGTTTGGTTAGAGGGTGCTCTTTGCCAATTGATTACTAATAGTAAGCAAAAAGATACAGACAGCAGTTAATAAGGATTACTTGATGAGACATTTAAGAATGTTAAGTATACCAGCACTATATGCAGGGCAAAACTTATTAATAGCATAAATTAATTTCAGTAATATCATAATTTTGGATCTGATGTATATTATTACATTTGTTTTTATTAATGAAATAGTAACTTTTTAGCTTAGAAAATCTGCTGCCACTTTCGTGGTTGTCTTTTCAGGGAAGAAAATATGTTAATGAATGGTACCACAGAGCATCAGCTGGGATTTGACTTTAGGACTTTTCAAATTTTAGGAAAATTAGGAATTTTCAAGGCCAAATCATCAAGGTGTTTTATTATAAGTGCATTAATCAGGAAGAATACATTTGCCATGAGTAGAGAATTTCATAGTACTTCTCCAGGACTTTCACTAGATCTCAGACTTCATTACCTGGAACATTATGGTAAAGTGCATTTTCAGACACTATAGTGCCATTACCAGAAATACTATAGCCCTTTCCAAAGAATATACTTCCAGGAGATATATTAAGAATGAAGGGACTTGGTAGATGGAGAACAGTGTGTTTATGCTTATGTCATCCAAGACACACTGTAGTAGGTAGAGCACCAAAACTGGCTGTGGAAACAAGTGCCTTCTTTTCTGAGATTCTGGCCCAATGAAAAGTTAATCTAATGATCAAATATTTTCTTTCATTAAACTTGCTTTTTCTATGCTTTCTTCTCCTCACTACACTGTCTGAGGGAACAGAAATGAAGGATCCATGCTGAGAATACTAAAAAGAAAGGACATGTAACTATTATGCTCATTTGAGAGGTTATCTGTGCCATCTTTTCCTGTTAGCTGTGCCCTCCAGGTGAGGTGTCCAGCACAGTAACCAACAGTGCAATTGGCTCTTCTCTTTTTATTGAGTTAGTTACTGAAGGATGATAGTCCATCAAAATAATTCTTTGATTCTGTGATAATCATAAAATATCCTGAATTGGAAGGAACCCGCAAGAATCAATGAGTCCAGCTCCTGGCCCTGCGCAGGATGCCCCAAGTATCACACCATGTGCCTGAGAGCATTGTACAAATGCTTCTTGAACTCTGTCAGGCTTGGTGCTGTGACCACTTCCCTGGGGAGGTGTTCCAGTGCCCAACCCCCCTCTGGATGAAGAGCCTTTCCCTAACATTCAACCTAAACCTCCCCTGATGCAGCTTCGGGCCATTCCCATGGGTCTTATCATTGGTCACCACAGAGAAGAGATCAGTGCCTGCCCCTGCTCTTCCCCTCACAAGGAAGTTGTAACTGCAATGAGGTCTGTCCTCAGTCTCCTCCAGGCTGAACAGACCAAGTGACCTCACTACTCCTCACACGGCTTCCCCTCCAGACCCTTTCCCATCCTCTTGGCCCTCCTTTGGACACTCTCCAATAGCTTTGTATCTTTCTCACACTGTGGCACTCAAAACTGCTCCCAGCACTCGAGGTGAGGCCGCCCCAGTGCAGAGCAGAGTGGGACAATCCCCTCCCTTGCCCGGCTGGTGATGCTGTGCCTGATGCCCCTCAGGACACGCCTGGCCCTCCTGGCTGCCAGGGCACTGCTGACTCATGTTCAACTTGCCACTGACCAGGACCCCAGGTCCATTTCTGTGGCACTGCTTTCCAGCATCTCATTCCCCAGTCTGTCTGCACATCCAGGGCTGCCTCATCCCCAATGCAGAATCTGACACTTGTCTTTGTTACACTTCATTCAATTGGTGATTGCCCAGTCCTCTAATTTTTCAAGGTCTCTCTGAAGGGCTTCCCTGCCTTCAAGGGAGTTCACAGCTCCTCCAAATTTGGTATAGTTCTGTATCTCTCTGTTGCCCTACCCATGCACATCAAGAATAGCCAGATTCGCTGGGCAGTCAGCATCTTCTCAGGACAGGGCCAAACAGTCTGACCCTTTTAAGGTATTCATTGTTCCATGAATACATTAAAGATAAAATTTCTTTAAAGTACCTCAGAAAAAGTTCCAGAAGATCTTGGAAATGTAACAATTTCTTACAGAATTTACTTTTAAATAAAACCTTCTGTATACACTCATACAATCTTTCAGTAACACCAAAACTCTCTCCTAACAAGGTGGCCTGTACTCTTCATGAGTAACATGGCCACTGGAAAGATAAACTAGTAAAACCTTTTTCCCCAAAGAGTGCTATCATGTGCTCTCCAAGGAAAGGATTTATTTCTGTACACTTAAACATCTAACTCCAAAGTGGCAACATTTTAGCAAGAAGAGATTTTTATTGATTTCCTGCTTAATTATATCTGTGTGAGATTTATCATGGACTCTAATTAGGCACCTGTTCTCTCTCCAGTCACAAGGAATGAAGTTCCAATTAGAGTAAAACAAATCAAATTATTAAAGCACCATCCTTTTCACTTTTCATTTTTCTATAGATAATGTGAGGAAAATTGGCTTGAGTGTTCAGACATTTGTACCAGACTCCAGTCAGTTTTTATGTAATAAAATAACAAGGCTAAATTATGTTCTCAGTTAAATTATGTAAATGAAAACTTGTATTAAATCCGTTAGCAGATTTGATATTCACCAGTTTTAGTACTGGGGACCTCCTTTCGGTCCTTTTACACTCATAGGTCTGGGATTGTAATGCTATTCCTTCCTTCCCCAAAATACCTCAACAAGGATTTTCAAGTGGAAGTATTTTTTCAGAAGCAGGTATCTTTAAGCCACCCTGAATGTTGCAAGTGGTCTAGGTGTAAAGTAGCAAGGGGATCAGCTGCCACTCTTGTGCACAAGGCAACATGTCTTCCACCCTTTACCAACATTTAATCCTCACCAACTGAATTTGTGGATGCAGGTTGTTATTGTGTTGAATAATTCCATGTGATACATAGAAAGGTTTGTGGGGCTGTGTCCACACAGATTTTGTGTGGATAAAGACCAGAAGCCTGCAGCCAGAGTTCCCTTTGTTGCAGCTGAGACCTAACTAACTTGCAAGGGAAGGCGAAAACCTTAAAAACTAGACTCACGGGCTAAATTTTGGGCATTTTTTGTGCCTTTGTGACTGTGTATTGTTGTTCTACCTAAATGAGACTTAGGAAAGCAGGAAGGTGGGTTATATTCTGCTTTTGACAGCATGTGCTCCTGAAAAATACATACGCCTGAAGAGTCTGGAGCCACACATGTCTGTTCCCCATGGAGCACAGAAATGCCACCCTGCTGCAAGGCAAGACCAGCCTGACAAGCCAGACATCTGCTGAGCTACTCCCTCTCCTTCTTGTCTCCTCCCTTGCCAGTGCACAGCTGGACAAGCCCAAAGAGCTGCCCCTCTGCTCTTCCCCTCTCCTTCAATGGCTGATGCAAGAGCGTTACGAAAGGCGGTCCCAAGTTCTCCTGCTCCCGAGAGCCAAGGTTCGGCCCTGGGGGAAATAAATTAACCCAAGGGAAAACTGCCTTGCATCTTTCCTTGGCAGCAGGGTCAGGCTGACAGCCCCAGCAGCAGCCTATTGCCTCTGCTTCACCAACAGGCATGCTTCCAGCTCTTGGCACAGCCCAAAGTCTCATTCCATTCCCTATGATCGGATGCTGCTGACATGTAGTGTCGAAGGGATGGAGGGAAGAGGAGCGAAGCAAGGGAAGACAATGATCCCTAAAACCTGGTGAGCTGCACTGCACCTCTAGGAGGAGCTTACTCATTATTTTCCATCTTTCCTGGCTCCTTCCCCTGAGATGGGGCAAGCCCAGGCCTGTTGTTGAAAGGGATTTTGTCAGAATGTAACACAAGCTTACCGACACCTGTTTGCATTTTCATAGAGACTAACATAGGAAGGAAATGTTATTCTAAATCAGCACACACGTGTTCCTAGCTCAGGTTGCATCCTTCCTGGGGGTGGGGAAGCACTCAGATGTTTTTCATCTGAATTATTTTGCACGGTGTGGTCTACCCTACCTTTCCCATCCATTACTGTCACCATTCCTTTTGGGATAATAATGGAAAGGATGTCCTAAGGACTTCATAACTAATATTACCATGTCTGAAGATGGAAGATATCATTATTGATATTAAAGCTTACACAGCAGCCCTTTAAATAAGACTGGAATTTTGTTTTCTGTGACCATGTTCAATACTACTGTAAGAGATTTACTCTGTTATGAGGACCTTGTACTCTACACACACCTGAACAGAATAGGCTTTGGGAAATTGAGGCACAAAGCGGAACTTCCATGTGTCCCTCACCCTAAAGATAAAAAAGTGGATACATAGTTCAGCCAGCAGTAAAATAGATGCTTCTGGGACTAATTTTGTGCTAAAGGAGCCCCTACAATATGGTAGATAGAGGCAAAAATGTATGCAAACATGTTCTTGAAGCAGCATGAAGTTCTGGTCAGGATGAATTTCTAGTACAGAGCCAAAACTAGCCCTGGACTGCAAATGGACAATAGCATGCAGCCAGCTGGCAAAGGGGCTATTTGGTTTCCCTTACAGTAAGAGAGCATTCAATACTGCTGAACAACACAATCCTGCTGCTCTTGCACAGAGCAAGCAGCAACATCACTCGAAACAAGCCATAAGTGCCATCAGTCATGTGTACCTGGGTTTCTTTCTGCCCCAGCACACACTGTCAGTGAGAAGCGCAATAATTTTTCTCCAAAGCAAAACCATTCCTATTTGTGCTCAGGCCAGAGGTGAAGACAGGGGGAAGTACTCTGGGTGGAATGGGCTCTGACCTGAACGTCTGCCTCAAAATGAAATGGTCTTTGAAAGTTCTTTTTTCCAGCACTGTGTGTCTGTGAGCCTTCTGGATTATGTCTCAGAAAATGAACCAAAGACCTCACTCATATCAGATCTCAGAGCTTGTTTCCAGATTTAAGGAGGTTTGAATAAGTTTCCATAAGCAAGCTAAACTGGCTTGTCTCTGAGGGATGGTTTGGCACTTAACTGAGAGGATAATAAAATCATTAACTCGTGGGGCAAAAGTAAAAAAGAGAATTGATCTGTGACACTAAATATGGATCTTACTGAAAAATTCTGAATCGCTTTATCCACTGATAATGTACAGAAGATCTTTCATAAAACACATGAAGGAACATAATTGCAGAGGACTCTTCTGAATTACACTTCAATCCATGTAGTCATGTGGCAAATCTCTTAAAATATGGCATTGTCCCACATTATCTACATTATGTTTTGAATCAGTAAAGGCTGCACAAATTCAATGTGGATGCAGAGATCCAACCTTCTTCATCAGTTAAACCAGTAATAAAAAAATTGTAGGGAAAATTTACCAGTAGTAAAAAAATTATAGAGAAAAATTATTTTTTTATTATACTGTGACATTATTTAGACAACTAAAAAAAGTCAGAGGTCATTTGATTATCCAGATGAAGTTGAAAACACTTCTAGAAAAGTAAACAAGGACTTTTTTTGCCTCAGAGAGCAGATAGTGCAATGCAGTGTCAGATAATGTACTAAGATCAAAACAGGAGAGCCTCATGAAATTTACAACATAGACAAAAGGTAGATGATGGTCTAAAGTACAAAAAGCCAGCACAAAACCAGAAATAGTTTGAAGCAACAATAGTTTGATGTCAAGTCAGAGGAAGTTGAACAGACATGAGTACAAAGCCTTTTTATCTGATTTGAAAATTAAACAAATTCAAAATTACTGCTATGTTTGCTAAAAAATTAAAGATGAAACATGCATTTTACTCAGTTACATTAATAAAAATACAAAGTGGTCAGATTTTTGGACTCTTACAGCAAAGTGTCCAGACAGATGCTGGAAAAGACGAAGAATTGAAGTCCAGATAAAGTAATTTACTCTTGCCAATGAGCCTATAGGGTAGTACATGATCTTAAGAAAACACCAGTAACATAATTCTGCTCCTTTCTGGCATTTAGGCTTCTTAACTATACATTTAAATACAGAGTTAGAAATTTTTTTCAGCTAAGTTTAAAAATTTCAGGTGGCAGATGCTAGCTTAGACAGTTCCAGTCAGCCCCACATATAAAGATTATGATCCAAAACTTCTCCACTCATCATTTTGCTAGCATTAACCATGGAGTTTTTAATTACAGTTTTATCCAAACTCACTGATGTTCTGTACTGAATCTTAGGAAATGCCTTCCACACATGGTGACAGCTGAAGAGAACACTGCAGCACCACATCTTGATTTGCTATGAGATCACCTTCTTCTAAAATAAGATTTTCCATTAAAAAATATGTTGATTTTGTGATTTTACAGTCAAACCATTGGCTACACAGCTCTGTAAAACCAGCCTCAACCAACACAGCCCCTTCCATAGGCATGCTATGGCCTATCATTTGATGCAGTGCTGAGTATCATGCCACAGAAGACCTGGACTTTCCACGCAACTTCAGACACTTATGGACCCTGGTGTATGTTTAGAAGGTAACATGTATAAAACAAGTAAGCTCCACAGTCACGTAGCAGAGCTGAGACCTTGATCCCTTCAGAGAAGGGCCCCCCTTCCAAGGCCTTTATACATTCCTGCTTCTGTTAACACAGGGCATAAAGCAGATGGGATGCAGTCAAGTGCCTCAAGAATGTCTCCTGGTGAGGAGATAGTCCATTCAGTGCCATAACTCCTTTCCTTTTTCAGAGAACTGAAAGGTCTTAATGCGCAGAGGTGTAGGCCAGGGAGGACTGAAGAAGAGAATCAGCTCAGGGAAGAAAGCAAGAAAACTAAAAGAAGAGACTGTCATCACAATTTACTGCTTCCTCAAGAGGGGAAGCAAAGGGGCAGACACTGATCTCTGTGGTGACCAGTGACAGGACACAAGGGAATGGCCTGAAGTTGTGTCACTGGAGGCTTAGGCTGGGTATCAGGAAAAGGTTCTTCACCCAGAGGATGGCTGAGCACTGGAAGAGGCTCCCAGAGAAGTGGCCACAGCACCAGCCTGAGAGAGTTTAGGAGGCGTTTGGACAATGCTCTCAGGCACATGGTGTGATTCTTGGGGACGTTGCTGTGCAGGACCAGGGCTGGACTCATTGATCCTTTTGGGTCTCTTCCAACTCAGAATATTCTGTGATACAATGAAATGATGAATTTTCACACTGTTGTAACCGTTGGCAGAGGTAGAGAAAACAAAAAGAAGTGGTATACACTTGTCTTGGCTACTCATCAAGTCCCTCCTGTAATCACTTCAGAAATGCACTCCTGGACTGGGACATGCAGGAGAGGCACCCTCCTCTGCAGACCTCTGGGGTCAGAGAGACCAGAATGGGACACAGAAGTACAGCTGGCTGGAGAATGTGAGCCTGAGGACATGGACAGCTCTTGAAGCAGGGGAATGTGCTCCAAGTTGATGGAAACCTTTTTGATGTTCGCCTGAGAGAGTTCTCTTGGCAGCACCATTTGTGGATATGCAAGGAGCTAAGCCTGTCACATCAGCTCCTAGTGAACCACAGGCTCCTCCAGAGACATTAGATTCATCTTTTTGCAAGGAGCAGATAGCCCATCCCCTGCAGAAACACGGTCTCAGGGGACATGACACTTTTATCTCAAGCTACCTAGTCTCTGGACCTTGCAAGCTTTCACTGGGGTGATTTCAGTGAAGCAAGTCTTAGGCAAGATTATCTGCATCACATGTGACCCAGACCCACAAAATGCAGAGCAACCCTCTCCAGAACATCCAGGGCCTGAGGCTTGAGGATGAGAAATTTGCTTCATGTGGTAATATTGTACAACACAGGCAAAAGAAGTAGTTACTATAATAAGCTACCAGAAATGGTCTTAATGTCTTGCAGGTAGATGAAGATGTTTGCCAGCCTTTGTCAGTGCCAGGGGATGACACAGAATTACTGCTGGCATTTGCTCAGTATGCATTCATGATTTCTTGTTCTTTCACAAGAACAAGAAGTGTTCGGCCACTGTTTGGCCCACTTGCTCAGGTGGGCCAAACAGTGCTGTCAGGGACCTCTGCAAACACATGTCTTCTGGGAATCTGCACCTGTAATGTATTCCTCTCAGTGGCTTCAAAAATAGCATTCTGATATTTGAGTTGAGGAAAAATGAGAAAGAATCCATAGAAATTATCAACAAATTGGTAATACTGACCAGCCTCTTTAACTCCTGATAATAATACTAATGCATGATAGTATATTCCCAGGTAAAGCAAAAAGAATTGTGAATAAGGCAAATGCAGCTCAGGGCACACAGCAAACACTGGCCTGCTGTGCTTACAGAGACTGTTAAATAGTAGCTCCTGAATTTTTAAGATGCAGTTCTCAGTTTCACTCCAAAGATCTGGCTGAGCTGAAATGCAAAACGTAGTTAGATGCTCCTTTGAAAGACTGAATAACAATAATCCACCATGGCATTTACACAGTGCGTCTCTCTTTGCTGTTTTACAGACATTAATCAATCAATTCTTGTGTCTCTCCAGGGAATTAAAATATGCCTTTCAGGAATGAGGAAACTGAGGAAGAAGAGCTAAACACCTTCATATGGCTCACAGAGGTTTGGTCACAGCAGATGTTGTTGGATTCAGGAGGCTTCATCACCCCCATCTGCACCCACACCACAAGCCCACACCTTCCCCTCTTGGTGTGACTGTAATACAAATGCTTCCTTCTCTTATGTGCTTGCTGAGACCTGGGGCAGCAGCATCATATTCTCAAGTATGCCAGTGAATGTGGTCATTCCACTGTCAAGGTAATTTATAATATGTACAAAAGCATCTTCTAAGAGGGTTGGTAAGATATATGAACATAGTAAAGGCCTAATAAAGACTAAGCCACACTAATAAAATGCAAAGGTTGTCATTTAGAATGGAAAATCCTGTGATTTAAAGGCAGTGGCCAAATATTGGATCATTTTATATATTGTTAATAAATCAGAACAAGCAAGGCACAGAACATCTGGTGTAAAAGTTAAAGCTCTTATCAAAGTCCCCCAGGTGGGGACTCCAGGCTTTCTGTGCTGGATAAACCCCAATGCCTATGTGAGGAGCTCCTCCATGTGAACTGGTGGCATCACATACAGTCTGCCTGTGATGACTTGGTTCAGGGGTGACTTTCGTGGAGAAGATCCCCTTACCTGTTGCTGCCACCCTTCTTTTCGGTCCATTTGCTCAGGTGTCTGTAGTCTAGTCAGGTGCAAAGAGGCTCTGCAAACAGGATATGTACAACTTTAAAAGTAGACAGCAGGTGTTTCCTGTCTGGCACACACAAAACATGGCTATGATGCGATGAGCTACAGACCACCTCTTGTAAGGAGTCCAAGGAGCCTTTGTTGCCCTTTGGGTAACATCTAAGGGAGTGTACCACTTCTAGAGCAAACCCTTGACATTAAAACCCAATGTCTCTACCACCAGCTCCATGAATACCAGGGACACCTAGTTACCTGGCAACCAGCTCCCACTTTCTTTCCAATAGAAGCTTATTCCTCCTCATGTCAGTGTCTTTCCTCTTATGTACTTGGGATTCCTTGACCACCTACCTATAATTTTACCTTTATTAACCTTAGTTCTTATTTTCAACAGACATTTACGCAGCTTTTTGTCAGGCCAGCAGCTTCACCAGCACCTTTGGCTGAGGTTATGACACCAGTGGGAAGCAAAGTTGAGCCTTGAATCCCTTGAGCATGAGCAGCCAAGCCCTAGAGGTGGGAGAGGGTAACACGAGGAAGGTGCAGTGCCCTCTGTGGCACTATCACAGTTACCCATCTATTTTATACCTTGTTGGAAGATGTTTAGCCTCACACTTCAGACACTCTTACACACTTTACGTTAAGCTGTGCACGCATTGACTCCATGGCATCACAACTGAGGCCTGAGGTTACTAGAAGGGTAAGGAGCAGAAAATATAGTAGAAACTTAAAGCACCCGAGCAACTATACAATATATTCCTTTACAGGCCGTAGTCCTCTTCAGACTCAATGAAAGAAGGAATGAAAATGGGATTTGTGTCTTATGAACACAGGGCATTCCTCAGCACATGTATCTATGCTTACCAATGCCTCCCCTGTGCAGTAGTGCTAAATGCAATGTGACTGTTCATGTGAGCAGGTCCTGGCTTACGTGACTGCAACCATTGGTGTTTCACCCATCACAGTCTGTTCCCCGAGGCACTGACATTTAATCCATGGTCTTGAATCACGTCATCTTCTGATCAGCATAAAAAGCTCTTTATGTGGAAACCCTGCCATTCCCTTTTCCATCTAGGTGCTTCCTCTAGCCTTTGGAGAGCTAGGATATACTGGTGACTATGACAATGGTCTCCAGCTGGGGTTTGTAAGGCAACCATTCCCCAGGGAATGGAGTGCCTTGTGTCTGATCTTTCAGCCATAAAACTGTTTAAGCTTTGCAAATAAGGGAACACTTAAAAGCCGTAGTTTCACAATAATGGAAGAAATTTACCGAAAGATCAAATAGCAAACACATTGTTAAGATAACATTTAATGATGAAAATTTTCCTTGGCTTCTGCAGTGCTGCTACTTGCCTGTGATTCTGACTAATCAGTATCTGTAATGTCCTGGAGAGTTTTAGATCTGTATCTTTTCTGCTTTTATGGCTAATGATGACTATAGGAGCCACCTCTGACAATTATTTTAGGCAATCTTTTTTCCCCCGGTGTATACAGAAACACCATCTCCTCATCCTTCTCTATCTCGCGGTTTAACAGACCCTTACTCCTAATGACCAGCTCTAGGGGTGCTATATTCTAAGAAGGAACTTGGGTCGTTTTTCATCTTCTTTCCATTAATGTCTTTCAATTAATGTTTCTATTGAATATCTGAACTAGAGCACTGATAGCTCCAAGCTTAAACAGTATTTTCAATTTACCAAGTCTTTCAAGGCACAGTGCTAAAGCTTTACCAGTCATATATTCAAGAATTTATTAACCAGATAATAACCATATGTTTTGCTAGCCTGAAAATCAGTTCACTAACAGCACCACAGAAAGAGTAATCACAATCTCTCAGCATCATAGAAAGTCTTACCGTGATCTCTTGGTCTAAATGAATGATAGAACTGGAAAGTGTATTAGCTTGTTTGGCTAGTGCTTCTTTACCCTCACTGCACCTCCATCTCCCCAAAGGAGCACAGTCACACCAACACTGCCAATATTCATTAATGTAAATGCTTTACTATTAGTTTTCATCATTTTCAACTGAAGTGGAGCTGCCTGCATGACCTGACATGTTTCCCCAAAGCAGCATTTCAACAGCCATTACAGAAGCTGGTGCATTCCCTGGAGTTCCTAATGCCCTCAAACCACAGGCTTAGCTGTTCAAGTTTTGTAGCTTAAAATTCATTTTACTCAGTTATGAAATTCTCCAGAATGCCCTCCAGCCAGTTAATAAATGACAGAATATGCTTGTTTTCTTCCTAGCCAAATTGAAGCAGAGAGGTTATAGAGCAGCACAACCACACCACACAGAATGAGGAACCAAACCACCCTAAGAGACACAGTACAGGAATCTTTAGTCACTTTACATCCAAGAAAAGTTCTCACTAGGCTCACTGAAATATTTTGCCTACATTGTGTGGTTGTGTACAAAGTCTATGTGTTTGTGTGAGAGAGAAAGCAAACGGAACTGAGCTAAAGAATCAGGAGGGGATTTAGCTGTTGCAGTACAGCCAGCAACTGCAACCCTTCAGCAGACAGGGAGTACAGAGCGTGAGTGCTGAGTATTAACACCGACATTCCAGCTCTTGTGTGACACTCCTTTGTCTCACAGCATCATAAAGTGCTTTGCCAAAGTAAGCGTAATTGTTTCCACTCCTAGCAGAGTACCTGCAGAGAAAGATGACACTTCGCCTGTGGCGAAGGGTAGTAACACCCTGGCACATATGCCTGCCTCTCTCGACAAGCTGTTGTGCCATCAACTTAAAAGTCTCAAAACAAAAGAGGTTTTTTTCCCGTCTAACTTGCTTTCCTCCCGAAGAGCAAGCCTCATTTCAGAAACAGGCATTTCACAGAAGCTCATCTGAGGTGCTTTCATAGCAGCGTAAGGCTCTGTCCCCTCTAGTGGCTGGATCCTGTATCAAAGTACGTACATGGGTCTGAGATTGAGGAGCTGTTCAAGCAATAATACTTGCCGATATGAGATCCACATCCAGCTAGCAAAAGACTGGGGCGGGGGGGGAAGCAGTAAAATGAAGGACATAGCATATTTTTGCAACCTCTGGAAGGTGAAGATGAAATCTTAATGCTGGATGCAAAGACTGAAAAGTGGGTGAGAAAAATAAGGCAGCACAGTACTGTGGCGAGAAGATGGCTTTCACTAAGCGGCTTCGAACAAACTGTAGGGAATTAAACATTTATATTATGTTCAGTTATATCCTTTTAGAACGGCAACTTAGACAAATGATGAAGGAGACAATACATAAGAGCTTCAGCGTGTGAGTGCCTCTTCTGCTAAGCTTTTTGACTTTAAAATAGCTAAGTCTGCAAGTTTGAAAAATTCCTAGTTACGGTACAATAGAATTCCATTTTTACTAAACATGAGGACTTTGTCACCTCCTGCCACTTCATCTATCTCTTCTCTGTTATGACAGCCCAGCTCTTCCATAGGTCTTTAACTCATATGGAGAGCTGCCTCTGACAGATGATCAGGCTGAAGGTCTGGCAGACATCCGGAAGCACAGGAGCTCATAACAGTTGTGGATGGCACAAACTGACAAGGTGGCAAATAACCTTGAGGACTCTTTGATGTAGTGGCACATATATATAAAATATATAAATTAATAATACATACAAATAATATAAATGAGGTTTATGTATACACACAAAAATACATATGAATGTTTGCTTAGGCAACCTGGAGATCTGATTGTTTGGAGAATTTGAACTATTTATGCAAAATAGGCTTCAATGTGACAATTTAGTACATGGCTATGATCATAAAAGGAAGTCCTGAAAGTCATGCCTACAAATGCCCGGGCTGCAGTGTGGGTGGCAGTGTGGTAAGTAGCAGTCTCAGCTCAACAAGAATGAATCTGTTGACATAGCAGATTATTATAGTTCTTGAATGGATAAAAAAGGGATGTGGGAAACAGCTGAAAGTATGAATTTCCCTCTGAGCATAATGTCAACGAGCTGGACACTGGGCATTTGGACAGTTTTGAAGGTCACACACTCAACGCTCGGGCATGTACACACACACAAACTTCAGACGTGCAAAGGGTATAGAAAAGAGCCATACAATGATCTGATGGTGCAGAAAAAGTATCTTACAGCAAGGATTTAGAGATCTCTTCTTAAAGTTGTTAATGGTTTTAAGTTACAGAGAAACAGAAAATTTGAGAAAAAGCTTAATTTTAGTCTGCTAATACCTCCATGGAAATAAAACAATGGGTTTTCAAAGCCTTTTACTTCAGCAGGGAAAGACACAGAAGGAACCACTGTCTAGTTAAAGGATAAAGCCAGAAATGTTAAAATTATATGGATGAGTTATTTTTGCTGAGTATTAGCTGCTGGAGAAAACTATCAAAACAATCAAAGCCCTTTGCATTTGTTAACATTACTTTGTTTTTTTCAATCCATCAACAGGTTTTTTTCACTTTTGTCCTTCCAGTGCTCTTCCCTCATGCACTGGAGAGAACTGAGAAAGCAGCTGGGTGGGGGCTTGGCTGCTGGGATCAACCCACCTGACCCTAGCACAGAAGCTGAGAGAATATAATTGTAGGGGACTGCTTTGGCACGAGTATGTTGGCCATCTGAGGCCTTGGAAAGACACTCACAGAATCATAGAATCATTTAGATTGGAAGAGCCCTCTCAGACCAAGTTCAGTTGTTAACCTGGCACTGCCAAGTCCACCTCTCATCCATGTCCCAAAGTGCCATATCTCTACATCTTCTAAATACCTCCATGGATGTGATTCAAGTCTGGGCAGCCTGTTCCACCGCTTGAGAAAAATCAAGCTGTACGGAGGTGCTAAAACTGTCATTGCAACTTGACCCAAGCCTGAACCCCCACTCCAGGTCAGATCCACCCTGCAGCAGATAAGCAGACTGGAAAATCCCTGTCTTCTGTCTCCAAACAAGGTATCCAACTCCTTTAACGCTAAAATCACAGACCTTGTGAATATCAGCTATATTCTTACAGCCCCCTTGAAACAACCAATTAATAGCGGTGGCTAATCCTGATTCTATCAGAAACGTGGATAGAACTGTTAGGATGTTTGGACAACTTTTCTTCAAGCTATGTAGGGAATAGATGCATTTAAAAAAAAAAAAAAATCTGTTAAAAAAGGCTAAGCAAGCTTCCTGAAAGACAGTTCTCACCCACTTGGGGGCTGCTGGGGTCATACTCATTTCTGTCCAGCCTTAGACACTCAATGGTAGCAAACAAGAGGAGAGCAGACTTTGCATTGGTGCCCAGTGGCAAGAGAAGGGACAATGAACACAAACTGAAACACAGGAGGGTCCCTCTGAATATCAGGAAACATACTTTTAATGTGAGGTTCAACAAGCACTGGCACAGGGTTGTCCAGGCATCTTGTGGAGTCTTCTTCCTTGGAGTTATTCAAAAGCCACTTGCCCAGGGTCCTGGGCAGCTGATTGTAGATGGCACTGCTTGAGCAGAGGGGTTAGACCAGGTAACCCCCAGAGGTTTACCAACCTCAGCCACACTGTCATTCTGTGATCTTCAAGAGCAACCAGGGCCTGAATGTCACAGTTAGGTCTACAGGTGCTAATTCTCCACCTCCTATCTGGGATGCCCTTAGTGATGGCAGCCAAAACTATGGCCTGGGAATACAGTGAAGCTATGCATGGTCAATTTTCCTGGGCTCGGCTTTATTGGCTTTATTGGCATTATTTGGGATGAGCTCTTTAGAGATGCTTATTAAACAGAACAGATTAAAACAGGTGTTGTTCTTAGTCCACTTTTATTATGTTTACATAATGCTAAGTCAGATGTGCTTGTTAATCACTTTCAATAGCATTAACTTTTTTAACATTGTACTTGTGTTGATACAAAAAATAAAACAATTTATTGAAATAAAAGGTCAGCTGAAAAATCATTGTCTCTTCCAAGCCTTCTGTTTGAGTTACAGGGTTATTCTCTTTACTGTAGGGATAATAAGGATTATATTTCACTGAAAGCTTGAGAATATTATCCCTCTCTTTCTTTTGTACCCCAGGAGAGGTTATTTCAGGTTTTGTGGATCCCTAAGGTAGAAGAAGGGAATCATATTTTCAAGCCCAAAAGCTCTGCATGTGCAAGCATGTTCTAAATGAAATAGAACAAAAGCAGGCCACAGTGATACCACCCCACCTCTCACTGGGGTGCCATCTTGCCACTTTTCTCCTGAAGTGAATCCCCAAACCCATAAATACCGAAGCAAATCAGATTTGCATATTTGTGATTTCCTTTGTAGCTTAAATTTGTGAGGTATGTGCTGCCTGTGTTTACACTGCCACTTCTGAACTGTCTCAGATCTCCGTCAGCTTTGTGCTCCTGAAAAGGGGCTAGATCACTCCAGAAACCACGTGTAGGTCGAATATTTAGTGAATGTCGGCGTGTCCAAGTCTTCAGGAGCACCTGATTTTTATGTGATATGGGGTTCCTCATATGTGGGGTTACTGCTCAGGATGCTGATACCCAGAAGACCTGCCACCACTGGGTGTGCCAAAGCACGAAGAAATCATTGGAGCAGTGCCATGGCAATTCTGTGTCTTGAAATTTTGTATGTTAAAGCTCTTATTCCCCAGAAGTTTTATCCAGTATTTTACAGTAGACACAAAGGGCATACAATGTGATTTTTTCATTGTCTCATGGATAGATCCATATGACACAGGCAGAGAATACAGGTGTTTTCCAAATTGACCTTGGCTTCTTGCACCAGAAGAAGCCAAAACTTGTCACCACCAAGACTTAGAAATGACCGGGTAATTCAGGCTGGAAGGGACTCCAGGAGGTCAACAGGTTCAACCTCCTGCTCAAAGCTGGGCTACATTTCTTTAAAGCATGCTGGACACCAAAGCCAGTGTTTAAATGACATTCTTCACAGAGAATGGAGGCAGTGGTTAAACCTATCAGCCCTGCGTTAGAAACAGAGTAAGGTGACAGAGCTTACCGGCTTACAGGTGAGAGCTGCCCACAGATTCCCTTGTCATCAGCTGCAGCTGCTGAGAAGAACCAGCCATGAAGAAGTAGAGGAAATCTAGGCTTGGCCCAAGGCCCCCATGCACAGCAGTGGGTGAAGTCATTTGTGACAGGGCTGTTCGTCCTTTTTTCCCTTGGTCTGAAGAACAATGATACATGATATGCTCCTTCACAATGTAGTTTCAGATCCGAAGCTGATCTAAATGAGTTTAAGGCTTGATAGAAAGCTAGTTTTGGGATTACTCAGAAAAACTGCATGGGTGGAGGATCAACGTAAGCTGTTAACTTGCTTCTTTTGGAAGCAGCTCTTTTCTCCAACAAAAGTTAAATGGATTTCAGTTTAGAAGCTTCACATGTCTTCTGTGATTCTTGAGCACCCAGTAATGATACAGTAAGTAGGGAGAGCAGTCAGTTCTGGAATAATATGATATGTGAGTTTCAAAGTATTTCTGTGATTCAGTAACTTCTATTTCTATCATCAGGAGCTTGACTTATTATTACCGAATTCCTTCTTAGAAAGCTGAAAACTTCTCTGTCATTGATGGAGAGAGAATATCTCCCTATGAAAAGGTGTATATCAATATCAAATTCCACGTGGTTATTCAGAATTTTTGTGCCTGTTTGTTTTTCTTATTTACAAGTATAAATTTATTTACACCTCTGATTCACACAAAAGTGATATGCAACACAATCTTTACATTTCAGTGATCAATCTCACAACAAAAATATTTTTCAAGAGACATCCTGCTTTCCAATAGTCCAGTAACAAGAATTACAGAGGCATGTGGAAAACTGAAAAGAAGGGAACTAAAAAGCTGAGTAAATGTAAAAACTCATAATCTTGAAAGGATCTTATTCAAATTAATGGGTATGGGGGGAATAACAGTAATCATTATTTCTGTGAGCAGTTTCTAAATATAATGATGAAAGATGCTCTAAGAACAATCTGCTCAGAGGAAAGTGAGGTGTTTGTCCTGTTCCTTAGTCCCCATTTTTTCTTAGAAATTTCTGCCCTCTTGATGTTACCTGAAAAAACAACACTTTGGTGTTGTTTCTGACCTCCTACTCTTGACAGTTTGAAGTTTTAATTTTACATCGTTCTTGTTGAAGCTTGTAGCATGTTTTGATGTCCCTCAGCATGTATATGGGAGTCCATAAATGTTGAAGTGTGAAAATCTATCTGTCCAGTGCTTGGCAGGACATGGCATGTCCAGTTTATTTTAAATAGTCAGGAGCAGGCCCTGCACCATCACACAGCTGTTTTCCTTCCCTCCCCAAAATCCCAGTGTTATCCCAGCCTAACCTGGACAGGAGACAGTCCAGGAAAATTTTTAAAGGCAAGTTTCCAACATGACGAGGCAAGTTTTGTTTCTTTAAAACAAGTGGGTGGAGACAGAGGAAAGAGAATCAGAACAGTTTTGAAGTAATGGCAACCTCAGCTGCTGCAGTGGGGTGCAGAGATATGTGATATATTGTGATTATTGGAGTTTAGAGGCTTCCTTTTCAGACTACAACATTTTTCACTTCTTTTGGAAACAGTATTACATTACAGGTGTTACAACTTTTCTTCAGAATCAGACTGGCCAGGGAACTGTAAATCTAAATCATGGCTGCCCTCAGGAAACCTGCCAGCCTGTAAACACAATGAAATGAGTGAGATGAAAGTATCTGAGTGAGAAAATTAATTTTAGGCATTCCACTGAAGTCTATTTAGTTTTTACAGTCTGGCCTGGCATCTACAAGCAACAGCTGGGGAGGACATATTAATTCCCAGTGACTAATGCTGGGCAGATTACCTTAAGCTTGAAATCTTTACATAGGGGTCCAAGAGGGAAGAGAAAACTTATTCCTTCAAATTTCTCTTATTTTTTCCCTGTTGGAAAGTCATGGTATTCTACCATAAATATCAAGCTTTCCTACTTCCGAAGCTTATTTGTTCAAACCGATGAAGTTTCCGACTAGGAATTTATGTAGAAAAGTATTTCAAAGTGCAGGCTGACCACAAGAGTAACTTGTCCGGACATTGCATGTTTTTCAGCGTATTTCCTTCTTTGGCACATTTGTGTGCTTTCAGAGGGCTTCCCCATTCTAAAAGTGGTCTCTCTTCTCAGAGGATTTTGCTCACAGCTACAGCCTGGCGGGGGCAGGTGAGCACAAGCCAGCAATGTGGGAACAATTCAAAATGTTTTTTTCATGTTCTTCCCTCTGAACCTGAGCAAAGATTCCATTTAAGATGCAAAACCCTCCTAAGATACAAAATTCTGTCATTCATCAACATGTTTATCCCCACCTCTACTCCATTTTTTTTTCATTTTCACAAACTGCTGTTTGTCATCTGGGCACAATGAATGAAGCCAAAACACTGCAAGAACATTTCCTGTCCAGACTGTGAGAGAGCATGTGTCTCATGTTAGCTCATTCTCTTAACACTTCCAGAGCACTTGCCCAGATTCTGGAGAGTGGAAGAGCATCCAAGAACACCCATTGCTAGCTATGTCATTTGTCGCCTGGCTTCTTCTAACATCCTTCAGACCATATTTATATCTCTGATACTAGCTTTTTTCCTCTCTACTTTATATTCTTCACGTGACTCTCCTGGATACTTTCCAGGGATTATCTGTTTTCAGCTCGCTTATAAAGTGCCCAGTGAAGAAGCCCATGGGGTTTTGCAAATAAGGAGATACTGGGCAACTGCAAAAGCAGAAGACACGACTGTGATTCCTTATCCCCAGCTACCAGAACCTTCCATTCACTACCAAACTGTCATTAACATTCCCAATGACTTTTTTATACATTAGCCATCAGTTAAAAGGAACTTTCACTGTCCAGTAGAAACGAGACCAGCAAATTGTCCATCAGCCCATTGTCTCTTGCACAACCGGAAGGAGCAAGCTGCTTCTTCATTTAGCTCCATCATCTCATTTAGCCGCAGAGGTGCTCAAGAAGCATTAAGAGCTGCTGTAGGCATGAATGTGATGAAGAAACTCAGAATGGTCATTGCTTCACCTAGAAAACGGGCTTCCCAAATATGGGGACAAATTTTGATTTCTGGATGAGTGTTGTTTTGTGCTGGCAAACTAGATAGATGAGGCTGCAGACTTCTGTGCTGCCTCCTAGGAATATGCCTGGGTAGAAGGCTGTGTCTGGGTGTGGAGACAAGCTGCTCCTGCAGAGATGGTTCAGGTTGACCACACATCGAGTACCTGAAGGCAGGGCAATGGCGCTGAGGCTGTGACTGCCTCAGGGCTGAGGCTACGACTGTGTATCAGTCCCCAGCCTCAGGCAGCAGCTAACCTGCTCTGCAATTCAGCAAGTCAAGGAAATAGAAAGGCTGCAGTCATGTCATTACTTCTCACCTAAAACGGGCAGCTGATGGAGCCTTTTTGTGGAAAGTTTTCCAGAACCATTGCCTTGGTTATGGAAATTCAGTGGGCCTGTCCTGAGCATTCTGGGGAGGGTCCTATGCAGGACTCTTATGACAAGGAAAAGGAAGGTATTTTCTAGTGAGAGGAAGTGTGAAACACATTCACATTGGCACTGTTTACTGATGGAGACTGGGAGTGGTGGGAAGGGGCAGAGCATACATGAGAACTAGAGGGAAATGTGGTAGAGGTATCAGAAATTGCTTACATGATTCTGGCTGCACCAGCTGCTTTGGTAGGTTGAGCAAAAGGACATGCTGCCTAAAATCCAGAGCCTATGATGGGCAACTGCTGAACCTTCCCCATTTTGGATTTGTTCTGGTCCTGACACTGGTGCAGAAATGAATCTCTTTCTGAACATCTGGGAATTTACTGAGTTTGTCTACCCAGCTGTCTCTTGAATAATGAACTCTTGTGTCATGGGAGATAAAAGGCTCCTAAGCTTTTCCAAAAAAGTCAGCAACTGGCAGCAGGTATAAACTAGGCAAGTGTCCAAAGGGTCTTTCAGTGTCCATTTCCTTTGGATAATAATTTCAGTTTTTCTGAAGAGAGATGGTGCAACTCAGATTCCTTTTTTTCCTCCTTCTTTCCTGTAAAAAATCTACCTCCCTCTCTCTTTTCTAGTATCCGTGTTCTTAGATGTGGAAATATGTTTGCTGTGCAGGAAAGCTAACTTGGTGTCCAATATTCATTAATGTTTTGACCTTGCAGCAACAATTAATTTCAAATAAAGAATCCTAACCCCACAAATAATGATGTATTCCACTAAAAGTCATAAGTCTCCAAAGTTCATAAGACAATTACATTAAAAAAATAAAAATTGTATCTGTATGCATACAGACTTACAAGCACACAATATTGAAATATTTAGTGTATTCAAAAATTGATGATGTTTTAAGTGCATATATAAAAACATGCATAGGCACATTACATGCAGTAGTAATAATATTTTATATGTATGACAAGCTACTGAAATAAAGGAGCAGCAAAGTGTCCTGCTTGGAGGTGTGTTACAGAGCAGCAAGAGCAACTCTCTCTGGCTATCCTATGTGCGACTTTGTGAGAGAAGTGAATCTGATTACTTCAAAATCACACCTTTTGTGATCATATTATAAATGGTTACAATAAAAATGTTAAAACATTCTGGGAAATGTCTTTCAAGAAATTACCATCTGAAACTTAACATGTACTTTCATAAAAATCTCTCTACTTCAAGAATATTTCTGTTGTTAATGGGTCTAAGATAGTTTTTGAACACTTCAAAGAAGTTTTTTAAACACTTTTCCATCCACATAGGTACATTACAGGTGAAAACTTTGGAATTCTGAATTACATTTTGCAAGTTTCCGACTACTTTTTATGTCACCCTGAAATACACTGAAAATCACATAACAAAACCACTTCTGTGACTGGATCCGTGTCTCGTTATGCAGCCCTGCAGTGGTAACTGAGGTTGCAGGTTTTGTGGTTTAGACTCAGACCCTCAGCTTTATTTCAGCACATATCCCCTACATGGCACCAAGAGGAACTGTGTGAACGATTTCACAGCCTGAGCTTGTTTCCATCCCAGCAGCATGGTTCAGGCAACACACACTGTATTTTCCATATCAAATAGTCTCCTGGATATAGTAATGAAAACCAAGCACTGAGATTTCACAGAGGCGGGGACAAGCCAACTCAATCTCCCACAGGTTTTGAAATGTCTTTGCTTCGTATCATTTTATATCTTCATAATAGCCTATAAGACAAGTTTGCTAAATTTATCTGCAGATACAACTAATTAAAAAAAAGCTAATAAGAAGTTCAGTTGGTATCTATAGCAAATATCAACTTTTATAGAAGAAGAAGAGGGAGAAGTTACCCACAGTTTAAGTTAAGCACTTGCTTCCTAGCACAAGGATTCTTAAACTCTTTGAAGAATTAAGCCAGAATGATGAAGTCACTGCTGCAAAGCCCAAGCTCAACATTTATTTCTGTTCCCCAGGACAAATACCTCACATGTGAAAAAAAAGTTGATGTTTCAAATCAGTCCACTGCACAGCTCTAGCTAATATTCTGTAAAACTGTGTTCTCTGTTACTTTGGACTTGTGTGTCACTTGGGGCTCTCTCACAGATAAAAGGTTTCTTTTCCTGTTCTTTGTTGCATGTCTCTGATTTCTAGATAATTGAAACAAGAGAAGCAGAGTGTAGTTAGGAGTGATACTTTCTAAGCTGTTCTTGGCTTGCATCCCTAATGCAAGGCTTGCAATTCTGATTTTTTTAAAAAACGTGTGACAAACTGTTGGACTGATAAATAACAAGCTGAGTGCAATAGGGAAGGGAAGGGAAGGGAAGGGAAGGGAAGGGAAGGGAAGGGAAGGGAAGGGAAGGAAGTCTACTGCAAATGCTTCACTAGTACTGAAGGAATAATATTCTGGTTTTATTCAGAAGTACTTCATTACTTCCATGTTCCCAGAAAATAGAGAAAAGTGTCAGGGTGATTTCAGATAAGATCCAGGGTAAAGAAGCTTGCTGCCCTCTCCAGTACTTTTTAAAAAAGTGCGTTCTTGAAAAGTGCAACTTATGCAATCACATTTAGTTATCTGCAAGGGCATTCTGATGCAACTGATTTCAGAAGAATAAGGTTAACTTCTGAGCTCCATCAGAGAGTTCCACTCTGTGTCCTTGGCCAATCACCCTGTAAGTCTTGAAGATTTCTTTCCCATTCTATTTAGTGGGAAAAAAGAAAATCATAAACCTGACTTCCAGCGTTTTCTAAAAATTGACTCATTGCTTTTAATTGCTTTGTAACGATGCCAAAGGTATCAATCATGCTTGGACCCAGGTTCAAAAGCTGATCTGTTCCTGCAGATGGTGATCCATATTTGTACAACAAATGACAAAATAAAGTACACCAAGCAAAACTAATAAGCTTGCCATTGTTTGAAACAACAAATCAAAAGCATTAAATCACAGAGTTTAATGGGACATTCTAGCCTACTTCACGTGAACCTTGTGGAAGTGTCGGAGAAGTTTTTTTTGGCCATGTCAATTCTTCCAGTTTGCATGATACTAAAGAAAAGGAAAGTGAACATAAACCTTATGGAGCTTTAGAAAATGCCAAAGTCACATATGGGTGTATGTTTGGGCCTTTTATTTTTCTCTTGAAATTAACAGGCTCCTTTCTGACTAAGACATTATAAATGGGTGTGTTTCATATAAACAAGAGGAAAATGGGGATTCAGAAAGCAGGGTGTTTGTGAATGTGAGCATGTATTTTCTCATGAAAGTTTTCCTTAATAAACGGATTGTCTTCCAGTTACCAGAACTGATTTCACCTGGAAGACTGTTTGAAAAACTCATGCTCAACATCTCCTATTCTGGTCCTCCCTTTTGTAGTCACTGCAAATATGAAACACTAATCCTGAGGTCTTCCCAGGTCCACCAACAAGCTTTTGCAGAAACAGCTTAACTTGCAAACGCACCAAATGTGTCTGCAGCACAGTTCCTCACCGACTGATGCTGCGGAGCGCGTTTGCGGAGACATCCGTCAGGAAAGCTGCTGCTGGCGGGGTGACACGGTGCCGGAGCGGGGCGCGGGCGGAGGGTGGGACTCCGCGCCCGGGTGCGCTCCCCGGCGCGGCCACAAGATGTCAGTGCGCCCCGCGCCGCTCCCCCCGGGAAGCTGCCTGGGCTGCTTCGCATCCCTTCCTGCGGGACTGGTGATCGTGCCGTCCACGTCGGTGTCATAACACCACCTCCGCGGCTATGATTTACGGTAAGAAAACTGGGGGTCAGTCTGTTTTTCTCTTACTGAGTCCAGTAAGCTACAGGACAGCTACGAGGACAGCATATAGAACACCACCTTTTAAATCAATTTTGACGTTTTCCAGTTAACTTGTGTCAGCACATACAAGTCCACTGGAAATAGGCTTGCTTCTTCTATCCCTGAAGTCCTCTGAGAAAAAGTCCATGCATTCCTACCACGGCTTGCAGACTGTACATTGAAATTCACCGAGGCAGAAAGAGGCAAAGGGACGTCCTGTGAACAAGTATCCTCTTCCACACAGAAATTATCCTGTCATCCTCCCATTCAATTAGCAAAGGAGAGTGAGGCACCAATTCTCCTTTCACCTCTGTAGGTGTAAAGCAGGCTTAATTCTGCCAATCTCACTGTGATTGTACGAGTACAAACTTGGTGTTAGATCAAAACTGAACACCGCATAGTCTGTCTTGCAAGACAGTAATGAAAGGATTTTTTAAGATACTGGTGAGCTCAGGTACAAAATAAGTGACCTCCCTTTGGAAGTGCAATCATTGCTGAATGCCAAGAATAACAAAAAGGGTCTGAATTTGCTGCATTGCAATGACTTTTCTGTTGTGTAAAGCCATTAGTTTAACTCTCACAGTGTGGCATCAAGAAAAATGCTTGAAAGGCCACATCCTTTAGTGGGGCACTTGTGTTATCCTCTCTGTCAGGTTAGATGGATCCTCAGTTCTCACTTTCAGCTGCAAGAATGCTGCTAAAGTCAATGTAAATTACTTTAATCTCACAACTGGAGAATAAAGCTCCCAAATATTACACATATGCACTATTTTCTACCAGGATTTGAAGGGTTTCTCTACATTAAGTGTCCATCAAAGCTGTTTAGCTTCCTACTGACCAATAATCTTCTTAACACAACAGGTCTGATTTTGGAAGACAGCATTATTCATTACATGTATCATATTGCACATTATAATGGTTTCAGTCCATCTTTACTGTGAAACTGTTAACAACAAAGTAATCCCAAACTCCATTAATGTCCTTCCCTACTGAAATATCCCCTTTATGACCACAGAGAGTTCAGTTCAGATTAGACTTGCTTCTTCAAAGCCAAATGGAGAATTTTAACAGAAAGATGAAAGCCCAAACCTACTGCTACAGGAGCACTGCACCACAGGGGCCACAGAGCTTCTTGGCTCAGGAGTCCCAGGTTTCCAGCTTCTAGACCTGGCCTGTGTTTCGTTGTCACTGCTGGCACCACGCTCTAATGTGCAATGGACACAGTTACTTGAGGGTTTCGGTTACCTTATTTTCTAAGTACCTCAAAAGCTTTCAGCTATATTCCTAGGAGGGTGCCTTGTTCCAGCTTGTGCATTGGTTGCTCGCTCTCAGTTTTGTGGAGATGAAGAAGAGGAGATTCATGTGAAAATTCACACTTAGCCTGGCACACTGCCTTGGGCAGATCCAGCTAGCTCCTGCCCTGCACAGAGAAACCAGCAGATGTTCACAGATCCTGCACAAGGGTTCTCTGTATGACACATTTCCCACAATGCTGAGATAAAATGTCTCAGCTGTGCCCAGACTTTCTGCAGGAGTAGGGACTAGGCTTGTCTTTGATGGAGTTTTATGTACTGTACATACTGTACATTTTTTGTAAGAAGAAATACATTTCAGGGTTTTGCTTTGATGGCAGATTGTGGGTATTTGTGCATATTGTAGACTGTGTTTTCAAGGCATTTCCGTTTTAAACAATTCTCTATGCAGCTGAGCCCAAAACCATGAAATAGAATTAACACCAATATTAACTGCAGGATTTATTTCATTAGGGCTGACTTTTGAATGCTAATGTTACCTGACCTGTAGGCAGCTGTTATGAGTAAATGTAAATCAAAACCAGGAAACTAAATTATTTTATACAATAAGACCAATTTTTTTTCCTGCTTTCAGTATATAAAACCTTTTTCCCTTCCTTTAAATAGTTCCATTGTATTACTATAACACAGTTATGGCCACACTTCTCCTTTCATTCTTTTGTTTTCCTCTTGATGGTTCTGCTTTTATTAGTGAGACAGTCTGATTCCTGCAACTAAGTATTTTTGCGTATTGATGACAATGATATAGTAAAGAGGCTAAGCTGTGCTGAAATCGGTCAGACCTGTTACACCCATTCTGATTTATCTGGCTCCTTTGCTAATTTGCCAACCTGAAATATTTGACACAATTTCAGACCATGTCTCTGGCAGAGCTGGGACTTCTTTTTTTGTGTGTGTGTGTCACTGTAGTCAAAGGCTTTTGCTCTGTTTTCATTACAGATGAAGTGGCTCAGACTTAAAGTGCCACAACATACATTCTGTATCTTAAATCCCACATTTTTGCCTTTTTTCCCTCCAGCTATAAAAAAAGGAAGCAAAGCAACCTGAGGAGGAAAGGTATTTTGTATTGGTTTCTTGAGCTGCACACACATCTGTCACGGATTCCCACAGAGCTTGGAGCTACTTTGGAACTCCAGCGTCTGAATACAGCAGTAGCTTATGGCTCATGTCCTCTACTGAAACTACTTGTGTAATTGCAGTCATTCAGAGTTGTCTGTCCACTGTGGGAGCTCTGATTTTTCTCCCCTTGGTAGCAATTGCAATATGTAAAGCTAATATGAAAGGAATCCCTTCCTCTGCCTTCATAAACCAGAAGAAAAGACAATCTGCATAGATCGTGACGTACTTGTATTTGTTGTTGATACAAATCTATAATTGTATTATCCTGACAAATTCCTTATGACATAATATGCTAAGAAATCACTCACACAAGCTCTGTTACCAACCAGGAGAAATATACTTTCAATAAATGTATTGGACCTGATAAAATTATTTCTGGATTTGTCTTAGAAAATGCTTAATGCATGAAAAAGCCTAACAATACAGTTGCTTTAGCCTACTAAAGGATTTAGGTTAATAAGACTGCAGATAGACTCCGTGGAGAAACATCAGAGAAATTTCAGACCCCATTCAAGCAAGTTCATCAATCCAATACTGTTTTCAAAAAGGAATTTGGAGTCATCCTTGAGCCACAGGGACTCAAATAACACTTCTAGCTGGCCCGAGAAATTCACATTCGTTCTTGCTGGGCTTTGGGTGGAAAAAACACTTGTATCAGTTGTCAAAGCTCATTAACATTTTTAGGGTTATGTTTGACCAGGAAAGGATGAGAACTTTCCTTTATCAAAAACCAAAACTAAGTAATTCTTCTTCACTGAACTGTTCTTGGTCTTTGGCAACTTCTTGATAGACCATACAAAAGCTACACAGCAGAATATCATTAATTTTATCACAAAACTCAATTGAAATTGCCTTTGAAAAATCATATGCCTAGACTACAGGTAGTAAAGAGCTGACGTATCACATCAAATTCAGATTCATTCATTTTGATCCTAAAAAGATTTTGAGCAATATTGTACCTATTCCTGTAAGTGGATATTGTATCCTTCACCCAATTCTTAGGTGTATGACAGCCATGGGCAAAAATAAAATTTGTTACCAGGAGAAGATTTTTAGTGCTTTATTTTAGTGCTGTTTTATCCCCTGCTCTCTACCTTTAGTGATTATTGAAACCTGAGAATTGAAGATTCTTATATATCTTGCTTCTTTTTTATATCCACATGGATAAGCACAAACAGCCATTACCATGGTATGTTGTACTGTCAACATGTAGGTACTACCATGATCTTTCAATATAAATTAATTAACGTAAATGATTTGGTAACAGAATGATTCATTTTTGAGAGATTCCTGACAGCAACTATTGATTATTTGGCTCCAATTCAAACAAGTACTTAAGAACATGCTTTGTCAGGGTCACTTTCACTCTTGCAGTTAATTGGGATTACAGTTTATCTTTCATTAAAGCAAAGCGCTTAAGAGAAGAAATCTCCTTAAAGCATTTTAGAAGAGAAACAATTTAAATCTCTTTTGACATAAATACTTCCTCAGGAAATGCGTCAGACAGGTTTATAAAAAGATCAAGACGGAAAACTAGCTCTTCAGTACAATTGCCATGTGTGCTTTATGGGAAAAAAGGAGCCCAAATAAAACTGCCAGATGCAAAGCTGCTTCATCAGCTCACTCAATTTCTAATTTAGAGGGTTATTGCTTCTAATTTAGAGGGTTATTGCAGAATTAGGAAAACAGTCTCGGAAAGTCAAACAAGGAAAATTTGTTTCCTAAACATATTGTGAGAATGAGAAGGGAAGGCAGAGTCATTTGGGTTTTAGTTTACTGTGGCTAAAGGTGATATTTTCCCTAAATATTTTCCCTACTGTGGGCTGAAGGGGATATTTTCCCTAAATAAGTCTCCTTCCCTTCAGGGAGAATATAATCTTCCAAAATTTGAGAAACAATATAAGACAGCATTATTGCTCTAGACATGCCAAACCCTTCACACAAATTTTCACCTTCCAGAAGTAGTAGGTGGCAGATCCAGAGGCCAAAGCCAAGGACATGTCAGCTCTGGTGGGTAAAGCCATGGCCACCTGAGCACACATTTTTTTCCAGATGGAATGATGGAATTTGACAGCACCCATTTTTGGTACTAGTTAGTGCAAGCCTTGCTGGCTACAGAAGCTTCACTTCAAGTCTTTCTTTGTGACAATTTGCAGTTCTGCGGTGGAACAGGGTTCAGAACAGTTCCTTAGCTGGTTGACACTATTGAAGGCACTTCCAGAAACAGATTAATAATGTATATGTATTACAAATACATTTGGCATGTCTGAGTTTAGGGAGGGAGGAAATATTGGTTAGAGGTGCCTGAGTAGCAGTGAACTTACTGTTTTGTGGTACTAAGTCCTGTTATAGTTTCAGACTTCATTCTCAACATAGTCTTAAGTAGTCTAAAGAAGTCTCTCTGTACTTCATTCCTTATGGCATTTTTCTTCTTTATTATCTCTGTAAGACCTCTGTCTGTGTGCCTTCTTCCAAACAGTGCCAGTCATTTGTTCAGTAGACTTACTGGCATCAATATCTCAACTGAGACTTATCCTGTTGATTTTGCCTTTGAAGTTTTGTGGCTGAAAATAGCTTAATCCATGTCTTTGGATGGGAAGAAAACAGCAGAAAAGTCTTCATTTCAAAGACTGTGTGTATTGAAAAACTTCATGCAAGATGAGTGGAAATGAGTAGTAGGAGACCCTGCAGAACAGGTGACACATTGAAATTATATAATTTTCTCTTCCTACTTTTCATCACATTTGGATTAGCCATCTAACTAAGCTCCGCTATATATTTTCTTTTAATTTTATTTTTATCGATTTTATCTATATATAAAATAACCATTACAGTTTTACAGTTTTAAAAATACATGTGTATATAAAAACAACCTGTTTGGTGGCAGGAGTAAAAGAGGTGCACATTAACCCTGTGGATCCAAAGGACTTTGGGAAATGGGCTGCCTGCCTGTGAAGGACAGGTGAGGGTAGCAGGGATTCAAAAGAATGTGGGGGAGAAAAGACAGGGACGCAAGGGAGAGGAAACAGGAGACCAGAAAGAGGGGACTCCAGGCTGAAAGCAGCCTTCACACTTAATTAACAGGATCTGCTTTAGGGGGAACAGAAAGATGTACTCCTCCTCCCCCCACCCTTTGCAACTGCAAAATCAGAAACTCCAGTACACAGAAAGGACATAAACCAGCAAAATCTGATGTTTTAAACATTTGCCATTACAAAAAAAGGTTAAAAGGCTTTCTGAAAATGACACCGTATGCAAGGCAAGAGGGAGATCAGACAATGTCTGTCCAGAGCCCAGATCTTTGTCTGGCATTTCTCTGTGGTACCATAGCGCAGCCAGGAATTACCTGTAATAACAGGCTTTGAAGCAATAGGTATTTTATTCCTTGGGGGAAGCAGCTCTGAATCTCTCTGAGTCTAGCACAGCAAATAGATCTTTTCCCAGGCCTCCCAGCCAGAGTCAGAATGCAGTGTATCCATTCCAAATTGAGACTTTGTTTTTTGGGTAGTTTCTGAGAATCTACTTGGAACACAGCTTTTCTAATATTTTTTGCCTTTTTTTTTTGTAATAACATCTAATCAGCACACGAAGAAGGCAAATAAAACTGTCTATTGCAAACAAATCAATCACCCCTAAAGATCCAAAGACCACAAGGTATTTTTTAATTTGGGGTACTGCCTTACGAAACAAATCCCAAAATGCTAATGCATCAGACATCGTGTCAGACACAGCACATCGTTATCATGGAAGCCACTGTTAGCAAGTTGAAATCACATATCACTTTTCAGTTTAAAAGGGAGGAGTATCAAATGAACAGCCAGAAACAAAATTTGTCAGTTCTGCCCAGAAAGCCATTGTTCTTTGCTCACTAAATAAAACTAGGTGATTAGCTTTCAATGGGATGGGCTCCCACAGTATTAAAAAAATCAAACACTATCTAGTTCCTTCAATGCCATAAAATCACTGTACAGACTGAAAAGAGGAGTCTGCTATAACTTCTTTCTGTCAGAAGATAATAATATGTTCTCTAACTTTAAGGAATAGGAACTTGAAGGAACTTTAGCTGTTTCTTTCTCAGGTATGTGCCTCAGTGCAGATGCTTTTGCAGAATGTCAGTTTTAGTGCTTTTGTGACATCTTGTTGCTTTTATCAAGCAAGATGTTCACGGTTCTGTGGACCACTTGCGTTCAGCAACAGTTACTGCAGTCAGATTGTGGAAAGGTTTATGATCAGCATTTTGATCAGGAATAACATGTATGTTTATCAGGACAGAACCCAAGCAGATGGTACCTCTTACATTGTTTCATGTATCCCCTCCTTCAGAAAGGTCTTTTTCAACATTGCTTAGAAGTAAAATTTCATAATTAACTGTTTGTAAGTTGAGGTACTCTGAAAAGACGTGTATATGTATTGCATAATGCACAGCATGTTAGAGACATCAACAGTGGCAAGGATCCTGTAATAAGCAACATGTTTTCTCCAGTAGTTTAGAAACAGTAACTTCTAAAACTAGCTCTAATTCTGTTGCCTAATGAAGACACGCCAGGAAAACTTTATATCCAATCCACCACATCATTATTTCAGACCTTCAAATGTTCACAACTCTATCATTTAGTAGTGGTGCAGCACAGCTTTTGTGTATGGGAATGAGAAGGCTTAGAGGGAATTGGTAGCCAGGAAGGACCTAATGTGGAGGTGCAGGAACCTGTGTCACATCAGGCTGTTGAAAGTCCTTTGCTTTTGTTAGCAAGTTTACACTTGTGAGTTACAGTGACAAATGAGTCAGGTGTCTTTTAATCGCACTCAGGACCAGTGACATATCCAGCACTTGTCACTTAACTGCAGGCACTGTCATACTGAGTCCCACAATCCCAGAATCAATTAGCTTGGAGAAGGCCTCTGAGATCATTGAACCCAATCTTTGAACACTGCCATGCCAACTGGACCAAGATACTGAGTGCTACATCCAGTCTTTTATTAAACAGCTCCAGGGACAGCAACTACCCCACATCCCCGGGCAGCCCATTCCAGTGTTTAATCACCCCTTCTGCAAAGAAATGCCTCCTCATGTTCAACCTGAACCTCCCCTGGCACAGGTTGAGACTGTGTCCCCTCATCCTGTCTCTTACTACTGAGAGAAGAACCTGACCCCCACCTGGCTACAGCCTCTTCCAGACACTTGTAGATAGTGATAAGGTCAACCTCAAGCATCTTTTTCTCCAGGTCAAACTGCCTGCTCCATCAGTTGTTCCTCATAGGACTTTACCCTCTAGACTTACCTTTTTTTACCTTCAGCAAAGAGATATATCTTTTGGCTCAAAAGCAAGGATACAAAATCAGAAATAAGTAATTTTTAGTAAGGAACAGAGACTGATTGATACAGCAGTGGCAAAATTCATTATAGCTCAGCACCTGCAGAAGACAAAATAAAAAGCATCTGATAACCTGTGTGTCCTGTCTGTTTGCAGACCTGAGGGTGAGAAAGGAGTTGCTGCCTTTATCTCTGGTAAATAGATATACAAGTGCCACAGATAGCTCCATGCTTACATCATACTGCCAAATCCCTGGATTTCTATGATTAAAAGGGCAGTCTTCTGTATGGTCCAAAAATATTACTTCTATGTTGAGATTGCACAAGAGGCACAGGAAAATGTTCTGTGGTTCTTGTCATTCCTGACATCAAGCCAAACGGTCTGTTGGTGCCTTCCTAGTCAAAAAAATACTGCTCCATGGAGTGTTGTTATAGTAATTTTAAGACCTAGGAGATAGGACGCAAACACAAAACAACCTTTGCAAGTTCTCCCAGAAAGACTAAAATATAGCAAGAATCTAAACAAACAGGTTCAGAGCTAAGAGATTAATAGATTAACCATCTTCTTGTTAGCTGTGATGGATAACTCCAGTCCTTTACCTTTCTGAAAACTGCATCCTGTGAAGCAAATTAATTCAGGTACAGTTGTGCAGGGGAATGCAGTTTATATTCCTATAACAGCCTCGGAAATTCCATTATGTTTATAGTCACTGGAATAGTTTCCTAAATTCACTTCTGAACTATGTTTCTGTTTGTTTATTTGGTGTCTGGACAAGAGCTTTGATATAAGTATTTGTTTTATTTAGCACCTGCACTGAAACATTAGTTATGTTGCACTGAAGTGTTCCACATGTTTCTCTTATCTCGAACTAGTTAAGCAAGAGCATTCACACATTTCCTTAATCCCAGGCACCATAAATCCTTTACAAGATTTCTGTTTCATTGTTCTTCTCTCAAGGGCTTAGCAAAAACAGTCAGCACGCACAATCCTTCTCTCCCAAGAGTCCACATGGCTTGCAATAAACCTCATTTTTGTCTTGTTCTGGAGGTTTTTGTAGTGTTGCAGATTATAAAGTTGGGGTGATGTGGTAGAGAAGAGTTGAAGTATTCTCCCAAATGGGAGCAAGGACCGATAGCAGCCTCTTACCCAAGAGCCCATACTGCAATATTATTACCTACAGAAGTAGCTTTCTACATTTTTGAGGACTGGAACTCAGCTGCATCAGTTGAAACAATTGTCACAGCAAGAATTTATTTAGTTTTATAACAATTGTTAACATTAATAAAACAGTGTTTCTTTAACAAAATAAAACCTCTGGCTAAAGTTCCTTATTTCTTAACTGAGCAATCCTTTCAGGTGTGACTGTGTGCATTTAGAGAGTTCCACCTGCTTACCATGTCTACAACATTCTTTTAACTGGATTTTAACAGTGAAATATGCCAGTAGAAAACTGCAAGAGTAAAAGTGACTAGTCAGCAAGACTTTTACTCAGTAGCTTGCTTCTATGTGTAAGTAAATATATTTAGAAGGAACTCCGCCAGTAAGAGGATTGTCCTGGTGTCCTCTCATTTACTGACTGAGAAAGCACCTTTTCAATGTTCCACTCTGATATAAATTCCTGTAATTGTATTTAGGTACTTCTGTGTATTGATATTCTTCTAACTTTTTAAGGCTGAGACACGTAAGCATGTCCAGTAAAAGAATAACCTAGATTTTTTTTCACAAATATTTGTTTGTTAGGGGCACTCATACGTCACTAGAAGGCATGGGCTTTTCTTCAAGATTTCCCAAGGGTTGCTATCACTTTTTCCTTTTTGACCTGGCAAAATCTTTAAACCAAAAACCTGCTGATAAAATGTGAGCTTTGATAAAGTCCATGAGATTTTAGATAGTAATTTCATTATACTCAAGCCCTCGATTTACTGGTCTAGGCAGCCACTCAGCCATGTTCAGGCTCATACAGGCTGGTCATATTAACCATTTTATGGATCAGACAGTTTTACCTTTGTAAACTACATTAGCACAAGAAATCATACCACTTAAAGACACTCCACTTTCAGAAAATGCTTTTGTGAAGGTGTTAAAAAAGGCAGAAGCTCAGCTTCCTCTAAGAGCTATGACCTCTTGCTGCTACACTATACTTGCTGGTCATTCCTTGCTCTACGCCTGTGTCTGTCTGAGCACTTAGAAATTCAGCTTACTTCACCTTTAAAGTTTCAATGAAGTGCCTCCTGTAGGTCATCTTAAAACAGCAAATTTTTTTGCTTAATGCAGCAAATAAACTAGCTCCAAAGCGTACCTGCTTCCAAAGCAGCGATACCAATACTTAGCAGTAAAATAAGGCAGCTGTACAATTTCTAAAGCAGACACTGATGGTGTCTTTGGCTAAGTGGAAAGGAAAATTTCTTAATGCCTTGAATAGATCTACTGAATAAAGACACTTTAACAGTTAAACAGTTTTGCAAAGCTTCTGCGACAATCAGTGACCAATGTCTGTGAAACCTCTTCAGTACGAGTATCAGGAAGCACAGGTACGTCCTGTTGGTCTCCTTGTCTTAGCAGCAGCAACAGTTGCCTTAAAGTGAAGCTTTTGAAGTTAACTAGAACAAGCACCTATGGCACAGCATCAGTGCAGACCTGTAGTGATACCCAAGCAACAGTTATTCTGGTATTTTACAATGCTATGGGGAAAAGTACCTGATCCATGCACACAGATTCTACAGAAATAATACAGAAGAACATACAATGTAAAGCAAATGAGTTTGCACAGGAATTATTTTTGTGCCAATTTCCACCTAATCATCCCAGTATATAACCTTCCCTGCAATGCAAAGATTTATAGAGTGTCCATCTATGCCACCTGATTCTTTTGACTATGGCTTGTTGTACCCAAGGCTGATGCAAGATGACTCAGAGAAAAGTGGAAAATTTTTGAGTCTCCCTTGAAACACTTGAGTTTTCTCTCCTGTTCTATACTTTTGAGGCAAGGAAATTCAACAGATGGGAACACCTAATTAAGGCTTAAGTTAACCTGCTTGTTATTATTTCTCTATGAGTGGATTGGTCTATTGAGAGTTGACTTCTCTCATCCCCGTGCTGACATTGCTGGGAAAGCATTTACAGATGCAAAGAACACAGGGTTAGTCTCCTGTCTTTCTTTTTAGTTTTTTAGTTTGACATTGACAGTGGGGAGCTGACAGATAATGCAGAACAGTAATTCTCTGAAAGTAGATCTTCAGATAATGGCATAGGGGTGGAGGCTGGGATGCACCCTTCCTTTTTCCCCCTTCATTGTATATTGTTAAAAATAACCAACATTTGCAATGCAGACTGGGAGTTTAAAAGGTATTTGTCATAATAAACACAGATGTGGCAGGGCTTTTTCACCCTTATGCTCTGCCTGCAGGAACTTGCATAGGATTTGCAAGTGATGGAGATTTTTTTCTTCCTTGAAACTTCAAAACAGAGGCAAATACCCATGTGTCACTTGGCCTATTTAACTATTTAAGTGCTTCACTGCATATTGAGGGTATGGAAGAGACATTTCTGCTGTATGGGGTCTTAGGCAAAAGCTGAGTTTAGGAAGTTTGGAGAGTATGTTTGCCAGTAAATCACAGGTAACCAGAAAGGAAGAAAAAATTTGGTCCATGAGCTTGCTGTTCAGTTTTGGCACTTTTAAAAGCATAGTGTTGGTATTCAGTTTGTGCCAGCAATGCTGAAGTTTACAGCAATTTGCCCTAGCCGATGCATGTAGCATGTATGTACTTCCTAACTAGCACTAGCTTCCAGAAGGTCTTCTTCTAGTACCTGTCCCATCGGGTTGAACGCTTCTGCCTCACTCATGCTTACCAAGTATGGGGAATATCTGAGTGTTTAAGAATCACTTGTGTTCTTCTTCAACTAGCACTTTCTGCTTCTCCCTCTGGCCACTCTTTCCAGTGGTTTCTTCAAGAATCTTGTTTTCCTGAGCTGCATGTGTTTTCATGATTTCATTTTGGATGTTCTGATCTGCAAAACAACTTCACAGAAGCAGCCATTTTCTGATGACAATGGAAAGACATACAGGGAAAAGGAGAATGAGATAATGGTAACCGTGGTGTGCCAGAGAGCTTTCCCTTCTAGTCCTTGGGAGTGGTCTCATCTCAGAATTTTGCTCTCATAGTTACTATTGCTCTATATGTTATTTTGCTCATAAAGTTGCCCACTCCATAAAACCAAGATACCTTCTCAATATAATGGAATGGTGAACTTCACAGAGTGCTGGTCTTTTATGTACAGTAATGTTACTACCTTCTACGTGTCTTCATCTTGCTCCCCATTAATTTCACAGGATGCCATCCTCTGGAACAGGGCAAGAAGAAAGCAGTGCCTTTGTTTCTGCAGAACCGGAGTTCTGTTGCTGCATTATTTTTCAAGGCTTGCTCTCTTTCAGCTTCAGTATTTAAGACATGGCACCTGTTCCTTTTGTTACTCTTTCTTCTGTATTGCTGTTATGTGGAGATTATTCAGTTACAACAGCTCAGAAAAATATTAATTTGATAGTTCTAAAAAAGTCCAAATATATTCTAAAGTCAGCTTCATATAGTTAGAGGTAATTAAGTGTAAAGCACTTTTCTTTTGAAAATTCCTAACAGCTATGAAATAATGTCCTCATCCAAGAGGTATGGTAACAAATTAAACTAACATGGGAGATTCCATACAAAAAAACCAGAAAAGCTGATGTCAATGAAGACTGGGAATGGAATATTCTGTGAAACAGGTTGCTATGGGACAACGTCTGCTAAAAATTTAAAGAAGTTTGAAAAACAGGTGGACAAACGTGTATGAGAAATCCACCAAGAGATATAAAATACAAAGGTACCTTTAACTCAGAAACTACCTTAACAATTCATGGGAGATGGAATAATTATTTAGGGGATATATCAAAACATGTTTGTTCTTATAGTTCATTCCTTTCCCAGAATTTGTGTTTGGTCATTATCAGATGCTTATGATGGGTGGATATTTTTATTTGATCAAAGATTGCTACTCCCATGTGTCTGTTCAGCAGCAAATGAACAAGAGTCAGGACAGCTATGAGTCTCCATGATTATCAACAGTATCAGTCTTCATTAGTATATAAGTATCTGTCTTGAGTATCAACAGAATGCTGTCACACTTTCTCACTGCCACCTGCTTGGAGCTTTTGCTCTCATTTGACAGCCAGCAATATGTTTTTAAGATAAGAATCAAATATATTTCAGGTTCATGGACCTGAAGGTCTCTGTAAAATATCTCCTATCAAACTGATGTTGAAAGTCTGTAAATCCCCAAATTTCAAGCTTTCTTCCCCAAAAACCAAAAAGGACTGCTGCGGTTCTGCATGATAATCCATAGGATGACTAGATCTTTCCCCACTAAAATGAGACTGTCACCATAGAGCCACTGCTCCTTAGGTCGTTAGCAATTCAATGTCTGCATGCAGCTGACACGGATGGACATTTCTGACCACTCATGGAAACTAGGCTGGTCTACTTCCCTATCACAAAATTTCGGTCATTTGCAGGAAGCTCACAGTAACATCCCAGCTCTAGTTACTGGTGAAAGGGCATAAATACAGAAATCAGATCCTTCCTTTCATTTTCACTGACAGAAATCTGTCTTTCAGAGCAGGACATCATTGCTGCTGCAGGAGAATTACACTTCACAAAGTTCTCACCAGATTTGACAAGAATTGTATTTCAGTTTATTCTTTGAATATGAAAGATCATAATTCCTACACTAACAGTATGGCTTTGATTTTTTTACTTAGACATCTGAAGTACAGTAGGTGCCTTTATTAAAAGAAAATACATAGAGAAACCCAAAAGGTTTCCTCTAGTCTGAGAATAAAGGAAGTCTTTGCAGTCTTGGCAAAATAGACCTTTGACACTCTGTTCTGATCTCCTTGTAATCCTCTCAAATTTTTTGATGTTTATCAGTACACCAAAGAGTGCTGTGCTAAGAAAAACTGTGTCTGGTTCTCCTTCAACAGAGGCTGAGGATGGGGTCAGAAAACATGAGGAAGATCAAGTTAAAAGTATGGCTTGTTCTTCAGTTCTTGGTGGTGTGCTCTGCTGAGGCTGATGCTGGCACGCCCCTTATGAGCAATTAAAGCCCTGACTGTAACCCAGGTAAGAAATCTGCCTACATCAAGCAGCCTGCCTGTAAAACTCTTCCCAGGTGACCCACACCCAGCTAAGCAGTCCCTGCCATGGGCTCAGCAACCTGAGTCAGGAGAGAGCCCACACAACAGAGGTTGGGTCAGAATCCTACATCCTGGTGCACCCAGGGTCCAGCATTTAGGACTGGTCTCCCGTGTGGCTGACTCTCCAACTGTCTGCATGGCTGGTTTTAATTTTCTGCTTTACTCCTCCATATCTCGAATGCAGGTGCATGGTGTTTAAGTTCACAGTTGCCTTTGCAGAAAATACCTCTTGCTGGCAGCACCAGCACTTTTCAAGAGAACTGCTACTTTATGATATGCAACACAAATCCTTACAATGAAATGGTTTTGGAAACATGTTGACATTTCATCACAGACGTCTAAAACGCAAAGTTACGTTCATTACTAGAATTGTAATATTATATGCTAAGCACAAGAACATGAGGAATCACAGAGTCTACATTAATGTAATCAGTACTTCTTTGTTAACAAATGGTTTTGAATGTGCATAGCATTTCTTCAGATCATTTTGTTCTAAGTTAAGGTCTAATGTTTGTTAGAAATGGGTTTAATAGACTCTTTTTTTTAAACCTAAATATTTTGCTATCTTGCTACAGCTTTTATTTTTATTGGCATTCAAGTGTTTTGTATACATTATTTGGTATACAAAGGAAATATTTGGGGGGGGGTTACTATGTTTATTGTTTACTTGGAAAAAAAGTGGCTTTTTGCTTGCTGGAGTTGGCTTTGGAAACTTTAAATAGTCTAGAACTAGAAGTTACAGAGTGGTAAGAATGAAGGTACTGCATTTTATGGGTGTCTTCACTCTGCAGGCTGTCTTGGTAGGTGGCAGAAATTAAGATGAAGAAAAGGCATAGAGGACTCATAGGGCTGTTTTAGCTTCATTTTATGCCACAAAAAATGTAAGAATCTCACATGCAACAATTATTCCATTTCTCTTTCAAACACGTGTTTGCTCTACTGTTTCCCTGGTCCCCGCACTTTATCATTGAAACCATGCCACAGGTTATGCATTCACAACATATGAAACATAATGTGCTACCTTACTCTAATCTAGGAGAAATTAATATTATCAAATGTTGATATCTTGCAGAACTTTATATTATAAGTAAATTTCAGCAATAATGGGAATAATGTTAATCTGCTTAACTTCTAAAGAATTCTTTGGGGGAGAGTTTTTTCCCCAGAGTTTTAATAATCTGTCTGTATTACCATGTGAAAGCTGCAGCACTCAAACTGGGGGACCAGGATTATTGAATGCATACTGTGTCTGGAAATTATTCTTTCTAACTTTCCATTGTCTATAACGGCTGTATGTTAAGCCTGATCCATTACACTTGGTTCTTTGTTTTGGAAAAGGCTCCCCAGTGAAGTGGTTGAGTCACTATCCCTGGTATGGATCAGCTGGCAGATCAGTTTGATCTCCAGCCCCGAGGAGTCAGCAGTCTGGCTGCTGTGGTCAGGAGAGGCGAGTGGGTGTGAGTGCAGACCACCAGGAGCAGGGCTGACATTGCACATTTCACAAGAGCTTTCCTAAGATATTCCACACAGTCCCAGGGAGACAGGGTGCATGTCCAATGGGACTTCTGCCCTAAGCCCTGGCACTCCCAATTCTTTCTGCTACAGACAGTAATGCATCCTCGTGCACGGCCTGGTGTGGGAGCCCTCTAAGCCCTGCCGATGCAGATGGCCAGCTCCAGTGACAGATCTCCAGATAGTGCATCGCTGCAAGTGAGCAGGTGCTGCCTAAAGCCAAAGACACATAAAAGGAAAGAAAGTTTATCCTGTCAGAAGCCCTCTCATTAATCATCTTCAAATGCCATACAGATCAGATGTATTTCTCCCTATTAACAAGCTTATACAAGCAGTCTTGTTTGGCTGTAGCTGGCACTGAGTGCAAGCCACAAGGAACCCACTGCAGAGTGTTTAATTTTTCAAGTTTTCTCCTTTCCAAGGGTGTTGAAAGGTCCCATTTGCCGGTAACACTGCCTGCATTGTTCACCCTCCAGAAAGCCCTGCGTCTATCAGCCTCTGGAGAGCTTGTTTTGTTCCTCCCCCCTCCATCCTGCCCTCTGTGGTCACCTGCAACAGAGGACAGCAAACAGCAGCCTAAGCTCGCCTACCTTCCTTTCTTACCTCCACAAAGTAACTTGTCACAGCCATGAGAAAGGTTTCTATTTAAAAACAAAGAGCTGTGACCGCAGAACTGTGACTAATATTGGAATTTAGCAAGAAGTCAGCTCTTGTTTCAAGAGGTTGTGTTGCAAGTTTGGGAACATTTGCTACTAAAGCTCTTGATGAATGACTCCAGGAAGAGGGGTTAGTTTTTCTGATTTCTTCTTCTCTTTCCGTGCCTGTTTTGCACAGATGATAATGAGGAGTGTCAGGCAAGCATGTAGCAAACTGTTTTCTCTATCTTGACAGAGAAAAGCTATCATTATGTCAGTCTGACGCTGAGAACCTGATGGACTTGGACAATAAATAGATTTAGAGAGAAAAGCATTAAAAAAAAAAAAGGACCAAGCATTATAAATCACTTTGCTTTTTCAAGTCTGAGTTGTTCAGGACAACTCATAGGTGTCTGTTTTTCATCCTACTTCATTCATTTTTTTCTGCCTCCACTATTTGCAGTTTAATTCACATTGAAATATATTTTAAATTAAAAGCTTTAAAGGAATCTCTGAGATTTTTTTGGCCTTTGAATTCTTATATTTACGAAAACATTGACAGTATAAAAACAACTTAGAGACTCTGAATTCAGGTAGAAATGTCTGCCCAGATCCAAATCAGGTATAGACAAGGGGTCTCCCCAGGTTCTCAATACCAACACGTCTCCTTTGTTGTCTTTGCTGATACCTCTGAGTTTGCCAAGCTGCATAGCAGTGTCTCCCATAGCAGCTGAAATGCAAACATATTTCCTTTAGTTTTTCTGAGAAATAACTACCTTTCTTTTATTTTGGAGCTCTATTTTTTGCTAGTTTCTGCTACAAGGAGCAGTGGGTTCTAATTTTATTTTTTTCCCCCGCATCTTGCAGTCTTCTTTTCTATCTCATTCCTGTGAACAGAAGATGTAAGTACTGCACTTTACACTGAGCTGTGTAGTTTTGGCCAACAGATTGTGCAATGACCATTGCAGCTACTGAAGACAAAAATTATAACAAATTCCCTCTTCTCTTTTTCAAGCTCTGGGCTGCCTGTATCCCAGGAGGGCATAAGGATGTTTTTTTCCTGAGGGAAATCCTCATCTGCCTATCCTTCCCTCTGCTCTGTTCCTCCCTGTTAGCCAAGGCATAATTGCTGCAGGGTGGAAAGACACTTTCAGCCTTTCCAGTTCTTCTCTTCTGCACACTGTTTTAGCTGGCATGTCCTTGCTTTGTTTTGCTTACAGATGTGCTGATTCCCTGGAAATTGTGTTGAAGGCATCAGGCTACACGAGGAGATCAGCTTTCCTCTGTTTCAAAGCCTTGCGTACTCTAATCTTGTTAATGATGACAGACGTACCCTTTCAAGCAGGCCTAGTGTCCACACTTCAGTTACTAATCATGAAAGAGGATCTTGTACAAGAATTTACCAAATTAACACTTATTTCATCTGGTTCACAATTCCCAGGTTGACTTTGTTGGAGTTCTGGTTCCAGCATTAAGACAAAATCAAAAATACTCAGTCTGCAGTGCATCTCAAAATGTACTTAGCAGAAAGTGCAGATGATTGCTTCACCACTCCCACCATTCACCTCAGTGTTTATTATTGTAGCAGGCTGCTTAAAGACACAGCCCCTGCTGTGCTGAGATGGCCAGCATCCTGCTGCCCTCAGATCAAGGGTGGCCAGCTCTGGGACATAGTTCAGTGACAGAGAGAGGCTGGCATCACAAACCTAGCCCCAGTGAATACAGGGCATACATGTTGACTTTACTGGCAAACTCACTTGTCCTGTTTGCTTTTATACAACATAAACTTTATAAGCTAGCTCAGCCCCACTAACAACCCATTCCACTTTTTTCCCTTTGAAGAGAGGTAATTCCTCTAGTTAGAGGGCTATCAACCCATGCTCTGATCTGATTTTCCCTTATCTCTTCTTCTTAGCTGTAATAGAATGATTGCTGATCTTACAGACATTAAGATTTCATTTTGAAAGCATTTGTTTAATAAATAAGATACTTTTTAATGTTCTGAAAAAGTATCATTACATCTAATTTGCTTTATACCTTATTAGATCTGCTCAGTAAGTACGGCACAATAAAGATCCAAAGTCACTCAGACACCAGTTCTGTTGTGATAATCTCTTTTACATTCACCTGTTCATTCTCACTAATCATGACAGAAGATGCCACCTGGTACTGTCCAGATCAAGAAGCGATTATGCAAGATTTACAAGTGCTAAAGCCGACTGTTTCTGATACGTAAACACACACCTATTGCATCAAAGAAAGACCTGTTTTCACAGGAGTCCAAATGCTGTAAGTTTGAAGGTGCAATAGAGGAGAATATATGCATGGACCATATGTACTGCTTCCTCAGAAGTCACATCTAAGTGGAATCAACACTAATATTGGGTGTATGCAAAGATTGAGGGTTGCATTTATGACCTTAAGAGATATTTAAGTTGTTGGCTGGGCACCATCATCTTTTGTCTTGGAAAGCCTACAAATCAAAGGAAATTTAAATATGTTGGCACAAATTAAATGGTCAATGATTTCATAAGAGACACTGCATGCTCTTGCTACTGTGCTCATCTCCCACTCATTTTCCATATCCGCACTACCACGGATTTCAGTGGTCTCACACTTGACTAATGGTTTTAGAAAGAAGATTGTCAACATGCACAATAGGTTGTATTCAGTGTACTCCATCGAAGGCAATGCAGACAATGAAGGAATTCTACTGCCTTCAGGGGCTTTAAATAAAGGCCTATGTGCAATAAAAAAAGAAGTCCCAGGGCTTGCTGAGCTAAAAGTTGTGTGTAAAAATTCATTTAGCACTTTTTGTTGTAACACAATTCTTGTTGCTGATTCAGGTCACGATTTCAGGACATACAGCAATGTAATGTTGATGTAGCTGTTGATGCAGGTTGTTATTTCAGGACACATAGCCATACCAAATGGGCATTTCACACAATGTCCATGTATTCACACATATAGGCTTTTTACTTCTCTCATGGCTCTCTAGGAAATCTCTGTTAGAGCTTTAAAAGTATATGGGTAAAATGTGGTTGTTCTTTTTTTTTTTCAGGGCTACAGAAACCTGCAAAACCACTTGCTTACCATACTATATGTATTCTCATTTGAGCGAAAATGCCAGGTTAGACAACTTCTTGTAGAAATACTGTATTTTTTGGAAGCAGATTAGTGCAGATGCCATGCCCTGATGCATGACCTGTCACACAATGGCACACCAGTGAATTCTGTGAGACAGAAATTACTCAGAAAGTGAATGGCACCATGTCAAGCTGCCAGCACCTGAACAGTACCAAGCCACTGGTGTTAGGGTTACCAGTATTGAATGGTCAAGTTTTAAATTCCATGGCGGTGTTTAAAGCCCATACATTTCTCTGTCACACCAAAACACTGCAGTTGAGATTCCTTCCGTGTTGCTGACATGGTGTTGAAGCCTGCTGCCACAGCCTTGGTTTACATTTATCTTCAAAGCACAGGGTTGCTGATGTGATGCCAGCAAATCATCTTTTGACACAGCAAATGGAAGTTTTGTGGGCTTATGTCTGGAAAATGCACCAGATATGGTACCATTCACATCAAGGAAATTTCTCACTGAACTCCCCACTAGAAGCACTCTCAGTGCATACCCTAGCTAAACCCTTGTATCTTTGACAGCAGTGATTTACACCCACCTTCCCCTGGAGTATATAATTCTCTCTCTCCAAAATGTTCATCTTGTTAATACCAATGTAAGCCTGGATGATAATTTATTTGAGTCATAGAAATAATTCATTTAGACCTTAATGTGATTTTTCTATCAAGCCATGAAATCTGATTTTTTTTCCCGTCACCATATCCAACTGATTGAATGTGTTTTCTGTCTTTGTGATTTACACTGTACCTAATTGTAGCATGAACAGGTTAGTTTCTCAGAAATAACTAACAGGTGTACAATTATGTGCACTCACATTACTCCCATCCGAGTGATTTCACACTCCACATCCAAATGCAGCAGCTTATTTTTCTTTTTTTGGCAAGTGTTTGAAAACTAACTCAAGGTGGAATGTGCCCTGCTGGAAATCAAACTGCAAGCATGATACTTCGCTGTGGTCTTAAGACAACATTTGCTTCATTTTGTAAAGCACATTAAAAAGTTTTCAGTCAGGTGAGTTCATTATTTGTGAATCCCACAAAGCCTATTATGAAGACAGACCACTTTCTATGCAATTATTTGGAATCCTACCAGCGATGATGCTCCAGGCAATTTCCTATATTCTCTAGAAGAACACAGAGTGCACAAGATGCTAATGATATGACGTTTAGAGAATCATGAATAAGAGTCAATAATTTCTTTAATAGATTTTATAGAACATCTTTATTTAGTAGCTGGTTTTCAATTGCTGTTGCTATTATACAAATTATTTTATATATATTAGGCATGAAAATGGAAGACTTCTGTTTACTTTTGCTCTTAGCAAAACTACTCCCTAAATTGAAGCAGTTTTTCCAAAAAGTTCATTCCTGAAGTCCTTCTCCTAGCTGCTTCTCTTTGCAGAGCTCTAGGTTAGGCCACTGTGTGCTTGAGTACCGAGTAACAGAGGCAGTCTGACCTCTGACGTGGACGAAGTTGTTACGATAAGGCCTGCAGGGACTGGAAAACTAATGATTTTAGGCAAAGGGTTTGCTTATATTTTTACTCTTTGTGACATATCTTTGGTTATCTCTTTTCTTTAAAGCCAGTTGACTCATCTGTGTTTCTTGATGCTGAACATTCCCTGGAACAGGAACTAGAAGCTTTCTTGCCATCTTGTATTTTCCTCAGTTATGCTAATGTCATAACCTTTTGCAATGCCTTTAAGATAAAGACTTCCATGTACATTTGCCTAGCACTGAAGACAATTTCGTCATGTGGAAAAGCTCTTTACCCTGTTGTTCTAACCAGAAGTGTACAACATGGGTTCTGGGCATTAAACTCTCCCTTACTTCAGATGTGACCCTGCTTTCTCTTCTGCTGGAAAGCTAGCTCCAAAAATGCGAGACTCTACTACCACTGGTACGTACTGATGAGAAACACAAAATTAGTGTAAGTTAAAACTGTTCCTGAAACACATCACGAAAAGAGGCCTGGTGGCCAGCATAACTTCAGAAGCTGTTAGGATTCATATAATTTTTTTTTTTTTTTTACTAAACAGATCTCCAAGTGACTTTAACTGAGAAAAAGGAGCTAACAGAGGTCATGAAGTAATTTAAGGGAGGTTAAGAATCTACAGGAGATACGTGCAACTGGGTCTTCAGTTTGTCCACTGTGGGATCAATCAGCATTTTGTAACACACTGACTGCATGTGAGATGGGCAAGAGGGCCAAAACAGAACAAAATGCACAAATGACGTGACTTTAAAAAGCCAGAGAAACTGAGGGCAAAGACCTCTTTCCAAAACCAAGAATTTGTAGCATTCTTCATAAAGCCTACAATTCCTGTATATAATGAATAATTCTGCACACTGCACTCTTCCAGACTCCACGAAGAACCAAGAGGAGCCAAAATACTGTGAGACCTTCAAGAACAAGCTCAAATTGTGTGGCTGCCCTCCAGCGGTTTTTCCCTGGTTTTGTTCTGCAATAATTGATGATAATAATGGGCCTTGCAAAAAGGCCAAGTGCGTGATGCGCCTGTCCAGTATTTTGCATATCATTCAGGAAAGGTTTTCAAAACAAGATACTCTAGCATGATTCCTGGAATGAGTTTCCCCGTTTGAGTGCTGCAGGTCTCCTTTAGAGGACAAACACCTTCAAACTGCTGATCTGCTTTACATGTTGACCAAGGGAGTGTTGACCCAGGGGCTGGGCAGTGCTCTACCCAGGGCTGATTTAGGCAAGCTGGCCAGGTGGGCTGCATTGGGGCAGCCATACCTGAAAGGAGGCATTACAAGGCATCAGGATAGTTACCTCAATGAAAAAAACCTAATATTTCTTTTAGGTGAGTAATCTGGTAACCTACTGTCTCCATGAAACTCCTTGTTTTCTTCAAGACAGTCAGAGACCTTTCTGTGCACCAGCGAGTACAGAAATCCTTTCCCCTTTCTTCCCTCAGGTCTTCACTCAGCACTAATGCAAAGCTGAATTTTCAGTCTGTTTCAGTCTGGATATCAAGGCACGGGAAGGGCTGTTTGTCCTGTTGTTATCCTGGTATTCTCTAGAGTCTGGTCAGGTTTCAGGCAGGGCCATGTATCTGCAGCAAGCAGATTTAAATGACTTTCAGCCAGTCGCAAAGAGACAAGCAATTTTCATCTCTCAAAGAGGATAACGTGGGGAACTGTAACTTTTTAACGCACCTTGTGAGACACATTTGGAACAGTTTATGTTATCCCAGCTCCCATGTTATGTGCTGCTGGCTAACAGAACCTCCAGTTCAATGGTAAGGGCATGCCTGCCAGACTGTCCTGCAAGCTAGTGTACCAAGAGTTAAGTGACTAAAAAATATCCACTGTAGGAGTATGGAACAATAATGAATGTCATCAACAGTCCTGAGTGTAGACAGAAGTCTACAGGGAAAGTGGAAAAGGTTTGTATAGCTGGGTGTCCCATGTGTGTCTATGATTCAGGGCTAAAAAGAGAGTCAACTCATTTTAGAGAGCTCTTGGCAAGGGAAACAGAGGGTGACGTGCATGGGGTAAAATACACAAAAACAAATTAATGTAAGGCCCAGAATTTGGCCAACAAAAAAGCAAAAGTATGGGGAAAGCTGCTCAGGTTAGAATGCAAGTTTATGAAGCTGGTCAGTGCATAAAGTCCTCAGAAAGCATCCCTAGGGCTACATTCACACTCTCAATCTCCAATAACAACCAGTGGCAGGAGAAAGGTACACAAACTTAAGCTGAAGGACAGTAGGTTTAGATTAGATATTAGGAAGAAATCCTCTACTGTGATGGTGGTGAGGTACTGGAACAGATTGCCCAGAGAAGCTGTGAATGCCCTAGTCAAGGCCAGGTTGCTCTGACCAACCTGGTCTAGTAGGAGATGTCCCATGGTGGGGGGTTGAAACAGGGTGGTCTCTAAGGTCCCTTCCAACCCAAGCCATTCTACGATACTATAATTCTATGAAACTTCAGTGGACCATAGTTCTTTGCAAGAAGTTGCCAATGCCAGAGATCAGAAATGGCCTAATGCAGTTAAGTCTCCCTGAGGAGAAGGAGGAAGTAGGCGGCTTTTATCCCTTACAAACCTATCCTCTCTTATTATACAAAAGCACCATTCTCCCAGCAGAATTTCTCCCTGGAGAAACACTGCAGAGAGTGGACTGTCACACTGAAATAGGATGAGCCATATATCAAGTTAAACTTGGGAACTGGTAGGCAAGCCTAAAAGCACCAGAAACATTGTTCTGAAACAAGTTACAGACACTGTAAGGTAAGCAGGAAATTTTAGGCTGTACAATGACGCGTTTTTCAGTCAGGGACTGTCTGAACTGGATATGCTTGTTAACAACTAGAGACTCTGACATTTGTTACAATATGGGAATGAAGTACCCACAGTTGTTTTTACAAGTTCTGAATTCATGGAGTCTCTGTGATGGAGAAGTGGACCCCAATAATTGGGCAGAACACAACACAGCTCTCAATGGGGTGCAGACCTGTGCTGAGACGGTTCAACTGTCACATCTTAGAAGAACCAGAGTCAGAGGAGACGAACAAATACATTTCCCATTAAGGGGCAAATGCTAAGGGAGAAGGAAAACACCAAATATTTTTAAATTTTTTTTGTCAGTCAGGCATACATCCACCAGTGCTTGTTCAACCACTTACTTGGGAAACAATATTTACCCAGGCCACCATTTGGGTAACCCTTGGTATCCAAAGGATTTTGATGTTAAGGTGGGTAGTCTCTGTATTGATATGAAATGTCTGCAGAAGAGATACTTTGGTCTGATAAGAAGAAAGTGGTAAATAAGGACAAGTGAAGGCCTGAGTCTTTTTATTTAGAAAGATTTTTTGCTGCTGAACTAAGGTGGATACTGGGCATCGCAGAGTCAGAGAGCTGGGAGAGTGGTCATGGGTAAGGTGCATCCCAGTCTGAGGGGCTGTCAATGTATGAGGGAGGAGCAGTAGGATGTTATCAGGTACCAGAGGATTAGGGAAGCCATTCATACAAGTGCATGCTCTAACCCATAAGAAAAAATGGTGAAAGGGTTTAAAGCTGAGAAAAAACAGCATGAGTTAGCTTCTGATTCAGAGCGTTGCTAAGTACCATGTTGTCCCAGCTAGATTGTTTTCAGAACCTCAACCATATTTGGTTGCAGCTTACCTAGATTTGCCTGTAACACACAGCAGTCTGCAAGGCCAATCTATCAAAAGTTCATTTCAGTGAGCAAAATTTGTGCCACCAGTCACAGCACCACTGGACTTGGGTCAGGGAGCGACACTGGGCTGCTGGTAAGTGCCCAGGGCTGTGATGTGTGAGTTCAGTATTTTTTCACTCTCCGGAGCTAAGCCTTCCCAAGGAGCAGCCACTACAGGCTGGGAGCAAAGAGCAGGGCTGCTGCAGGACTGTCCAAACACCAACAGGTACCTACAAGGCTGTTTCCCTTGAGGCTGTGGTGAAGGATCTCACAGAGGGAGGCTGTGTTTCCCTGAACCTCTCACTTGAACAGCTTTTCCTTCCAAATCCACAAATTGCAAAACCTGCCTCATTAAGGGGTCACCAAGGTACAGTAACAACCACAAGGTACTCGTGATGCTTTGGAGTAGGCCTCACATTGCTGTGACTGTTTCCGTGGCTGGGGGAACCTTTCAGACCAGGTGTATTTATCAAATTCACTCTCCCTAAATTTATTCTGGTATAGCCTTTCAACTCATTCTACATATTAAAAGAGATCCAAAAAAAGCATTGCTTATTATTTTTTAGGCAGAAAATGGTAAGAAAAAATGTCCTGGTCTCAGAAAAATAGGAGTTTTACGTGTAAGACAGTCTGTAAAATATCCCGTCACAAGTGAGAAAGCAGATACATTAATACATCCAAGGAACTGAAATTGAGTTAAGCAGAGCTTGGCAATAAGTATAATCTTATTATACTTATCATCTTTTAATTGCTTGACTCTTGAATAGCTCTGCTTTTGTACTTTACTTTGAACTTTAACACATCTTTTGCCATCAGCTTGCTGACCACACTTTCTCAGGAGCAAACAGAAAATGTCCATACGTAGAGGTTTTTGATGGACATCAAAGACTGTAGGGTGAATAAGTAGTACGGAAGGGCATGGTGTCCAGCAGGAGAAAGATGAAGGGTGATGGATGGGACAGATTCACCAAATGGTTATTTGCAAACAGGAGGTCCTTGGTAATGCCAATTGCAAGAACAACTTGCAAAGACAGCACTGCTTTACTCAGCCCAGAAAAAGGCTTTGGCTCTGAAGAGACAGAGGTGCAGAACTCATGGTACAACCCTATTTGTATGTCCCAATGTCTGTTCACGGACAGTGGACTTACTTGTGATTGAAATGGAACAAGAAAGCTAGTTGTCTCTTTTTGATCATACCACCCCTTCCTCCACTGTGTCATGAAAGCTCCAGGATGTGGGGTATCGCGGAAACAAACCTGTGTCTGAGCCTACTCCAAGGCACAAGGACATCCACCATCCACCATACAGGTCAACATCCATGCTAGAACATACAAGTCCCTGCTGAGATAAGGTTTTAAACCAAACTTCAGAGCTTATTATACTTCGAAGGACGATCATGGGCAAAAAGAGTTTCTCCTCTGCCTGCAGACTGCAAGCACTACAAACAGGAGACGCAAGTCTCTGCAGACCTGGGTTTCAAGAAAATCTTCCTGAGACGTTGCTGACCAATCCTTGGAAGACTTGTACCTATTCATATTCACTTCAGGAAGGAATTGCAATAGCCTAGGTTTCATGACTAGGCATGAGGCCTTAGAAGCATAATGTGGATGCTGTGTGCTACTAGTCACAGGCAGGAATTCATACAGGAAGTCTGTGGAATACAGAAGTCTGTTGATTTGATGTAGCTCATAAGTGCCACTTTCTTCTTCCAATATGGATCTAAACGTATTTCTTAGCCTGGCTGTTGGTAAAATGAGGATACAACTTACCCATGACATGTGGCAGTAATAAGACTCGAATAAATGATGCTTTCAGAGTGCTTTGCATTCCTTGAAAGGAACGTGTTGTACAAACACAAAATATTTCATTCAAACTTTATGTAAAGGTTGCATTTATAAATTCTGTACAAGTGGGTAACAAATGATTAACAGATGTTATAGCCATATTACAGAGATTAATGTATTTTAGATGGTTATAAACTGTCTATGGAGTTGTTGGACTCTTTAAGGATCTGGAGAAGTAGATTAACCATGGATTAAAATATCAATCATGTGTTAAACTCATTTATAACTTCACTCTTAGTAAAAAATGTGAATTGACTTTCCAAGAGGCTTCATTCATGGGAAAAAAAGCAGCGGTGAATCAAGCCTATCATTTCACTGTTCTGTGTAAGATGAGGGGAAGCATTACTCTTTGCTTTAAAAAGCTTCATTTTGTTGCTACAAAAGAATTCATGTAATGGAAATTACACATTTTTAAGCCCCTCTTCTCTTACTCCAAGAAAAAGTAACTTCCCCTATGGCTGTGAATTAGGCTCTTTCCAGTCTTTTCCCACATAACTAGTAAAGTGAGTTTGTTATATCATTCTCCTTAAAAATTGTTACAGAGCAAAAATCAAGTAGGTATAAAAATACAAAACCTAAACCTCAAATTATTCAACTCACCCAGGGATCTTACACTAATGAAACTAGTAAATAATGTGGTCGCAAATCTGCCTTTGTACCAAATTCTTCCATTTAATCTCAGTCTTTTTCAGAAGTTCTGCTCCAAGTCAACAATTCTTACTTAAACACTTGAACTTTGTACAGCTTATGAGTAGTCAGCTTATAAATTAGTTAGCTTTTATAGCTTATAGTAGAGAATAATTACTCCAGCTTTTTAAGTTGTTCAGCATTCAGCTTTATCTTCCTGCCCTCTGTTTTTCTACCACTTTTTAAATTTCTACTTTTTCAGAAGTATTGTTGAGTGCTTAGCATCTGTATTACCCACTGCATTAGACCCTGAAAGGGTCTACTGCATACAAATTGCCTACTCTGGGGCAAATCCAGAAAAAGTCAGTAAAGTTACAGGTAAAGTGACACAACAGCATAGAAAATATCTATAGGGTCTGACTTCTAAATAACTTTTTTTGCCCCTCTTCTGCCTGGTCCTCTTCATGGGGGTGTGAGTTGTTTCATTATTAATCATTATCACTATAGTCAACCTATGGGGATATGCTCAGTCTGGGGTTTAAATCAAATTATGTCCCGTTTTGCCTGGTCTTAAAGGATTGTGAAGGGTGCACCCTGGTACCCTTTCCAGCATGCCAACACGTACATCATCTCTGGGCTCCTCTGTTACTAGCCACTGAGTCTCTAAGCATGGAAAGAAATTGGTTCCTGCTGTGTTTGTTGTAGGATTAAAATCATGGATATTTGAGAAAGAAATGAAGGATTTTCATGAGCTCAGGCAATGTAAAATGGCTGGCACTAACCAGCAGCTATCCATGCAGTTTTATCACAAACACCTCCCCTTCTCTCGTGGTGTGCCAGACACCACTAAAAGACAAGAGCTGGTAAACAAGGACTTGTGCATAGCCTGTGGTAAACCAGTTTAACTAGCTCCATTGATCTTCTCTTCAGCTTAAATTTGTAATCTATTTATCATCCTTCTGTAGTAAACTCCAATGCAGGGTAGTAAAGCTTATCAGGGAGACCTGTAGACAATCCTGACTGACCCACAGCTGTAGCATGTGAGCTTCTTGGTGCACACAGTCCTGCTTGGGACTGTAACAGTTACGGAATGAAAAGCTTGAGTTTGTTAATTTGTTTGAATCTTTCTTTTCCAACAATATGAGGCTGCTTGCTTGCTTTCTTTCTTTCTTTCTTTCTTTCTTTCTTTCTTTCTTTCTTTCTTTCTTTCTTTCTCTTTCTTTCTTCCTTTCTTTCTCTCCTTCTCTCCTTCTCTCCTTCTCTCCTTCTTTCTTTCTTTTTTTTGCAAACTTGGTTCCTGCATGTTTTCTGCTCCTGGCCTATTGTTTATCTCCCTTTACATATGTGTTTTATTTCATGCTTCTATTAATTGACGTCTTCCCCCCTTCCCCATTGCATGCCTTGTGTTTCAGAAGTAAGAAAAGAAACTGTATCAAATCAATAAATTCCAAGCTGAGAGGCCAGCTCCATCTAAGCCCTTAGACCCACTGGGCATTGGCTTGCTGAGTGTAACCTGAAATCTTAAAACACTTTCTAGACGAACATTAAGGTACAAATGAGAGCTGGTTTGTCTCTCAAGTCAACACTTAAAATGAAAAAGCTGATGATGTTTTCATTGAGGTGGAAAGAGTGACAGACAGCCTCTTGACAGCGGATTACCAGGAGAAAGAAAACAGAGCTAAAGCTCTGTTTTCACTTTCCACTGCAGAGTGAAGGAGGGAGGTCGGGGGGCTGGGGAGGAGATTGGAAGTGGGGAACCGCATTTTTCCTTGTGTTTTTTTGTTAGGCTCAGTTACACATATATCACCATGGCTAAATTAAAAGGCCTGTATTCTGCTGATGGATGGGCAGTAGGTTTTGCTTGGAACCACAGGAACTCCCAGGATAACACTGGCAATACCCAGGCCAAAGAGAAATTGACAGTGTAAGCTGACTGTTAAACTTCCCTTCCAGTAACAGACTGTAGCCCAATCCATGCAAGCTCTTTCTGTACTCATCTTTCTACAGCAAAGCATTTTATATGTCTTTTAGGGCCCAGTCCTCAACAAAGTACTTAAAGACAGAGAAGTGGAAATTCACACAGAACTCCCCTGCAAAAGCTAGAAATGGGAAAACACAAACTTAGATATCATAAGAAAGAAAGCAGAGCTAATTATGGGGTACAGATGAGTGCTCTGAGCTGTACTTCCCTTGCCAGTAAGAGTAATTCCGACAAGGAATTTGTCTTCTCCAGGCAAAGGCATCAAACACAAGCCATGACAGAAAACATCCACAATTACAGCATGCTTAAATGAAAGCAAGAGGAAGTTTTCAAGAAATTCACATCCTTGGCATGATGAAGGCTTACTCCTCATCCCATCAGGTCCAGTCCGCCATCTTTAACTGGAAATTGTAATAACTTGTCATCTCACTGCTGCAGCCCATGTCTCAGAATCAAGCTATCTGTCTGTCCTTCCAGATGTCTGTATTTCCCTTTTTCTGACATACTAGGCTATTCCCATAAGTGGAGGCCTCTGACCCTAGCATTTCCACGAGGAACAACTTTATTGCCTCTGATGATACAGGTATTTCTGGATGCTGGGCCAGCCTTTGTGGGCACAGGGGACCTGGAGGACAAGAAAAAGCGGGTACCCCTTCAGTGACCTTCTGCCCTCTTGCTGCTTGCCTATTATGGGGAAAGATATGATAGAACTGGGTTACAGGCTGTGGGATGTGCCTGCAGTAGCACATGGCAGCACAAAGGAGCACATGGCGGCACAGAGACTTGTCAGCTGGACCCCGGGGGGAGGAGGTTTCACACAGCAGAGCCCTAGAGGAGCCTGCTGGAAGCTGACCCCATAGAAGGACATTCAGAAAGCGTGCTGCTCATGTGGCAACAGGGGATAGGGCATGTAGAGAGAATTGTCATGCAAGGAGATACTGTGCCTTAGAAAAGTGTATAAAACCAGCTTGTTCCTTTGGATAAACGATTCCAATTCCCTCCTGGTCTGGGTCCGTGTTTCAATCACCGACAGCCTATCTTTGCCCACATACCTCTGGACAGCAGTAGCAGCAGTGGGAAAGTTGGGTGTCTGCCCAGTCAACACATCTGTCTCCAAAGGGAAAATTTCTTGTTACTTTCTGAAAATCAAGTTCCTCCTTAGGGTTCTTCAGGTTAGGCTCCTCACAATTTGCTCCATTTCCTGAAAAAATACCAACAAACCATCAAAATAAAACTACCCGTTATGTCTGACAAACCTTGGCCAGGTTCATCTCTGCAGTCTCACGGCCAGAATAAACACTGCAAAAATCCACCATGCACATGTTTAGCAATGCCTTTCCCTCATTGCACAGACTTATGCATAAGTTTAAAAAAAAAGAAATTAGAAATAAACAAAGTAAAAGATGAGTGAAAAAAACCACACATGCAGTGAATCTGAACCCAGATGGAAATGCTTGACATATTATAAAATACATTTTATTTTTAAGGGAAAAAAAAAAAAGATAGAGACACTTCTACAGTAAGTCTGACCCTAGACTGGAAGGCTCTAAGTGTGGTAGAAGCGAATTACGTCCCTGCACTGCTTGGCACCAGAGTATCTAGCATGTGTTCTTGCTCTCACTGAAATGCAGGCAAGAATTAGACCCTGAGGCCAGTAGGTAGCAAAAATGAGTACCAGAATAGGCCTCTACCTACAGCAAAGCAACAAGACAGGGCAGACAGGGCTAGAGGATTTGAAAGAGACCAGATTCATAGTGCAACATAGGTGGCAGGACACCAGGGAGTGATTGTGAGGATGGGACAGCACTGGTGAGCAACTGAAACTGGATCTTGAAAGGAAGCTACTAGTATAAGTCAGAGATGCAGTAAGTTCCAAATGCAAGTTTGTGAAGGAGGTTTTTTTTCTATGGGTTAGTTGGGGTTTTTTTGCTTATGTTGTTTTGTAGTTGTTCAACCTGATCATTTGAATTTCATCACTGGTAGAGTTAACCGACTTGTCAGTTAATCTAAAATGCTGCTATGTGACTACTTGAATATAAATTACTGCCAGGACATCCAAAATTTTATTCTTTTTTGTATGCAGAAGTGTAACCAACTATTGACAAAGAAGGAGGCAGAATAGAAAGTGAAGATGTAAGCTCAGCAAATGAAAGAGTAAGAAAAATCAAAAATGAGAAATCATGTTGAATGTCAAGTGTAAGGGCATCCACATGTATTTATGTGACTTCTTTTCTGACATTTTCTGTGTTACATTACATTTTCTTGGTGGAAAAGATAGAAACCTACAGAACAGAGGAGCCTATCTTAGGCTGCTGATAGGAAGGCTGACTAAGAGCAAAAGATGTTTGGACTTACAGGTAACTCAGGGATGGAATTTTTCCAGTTGGAAGTTGTATCATCTGAGGCTGTTTTATATCTGCAAGGTAGGTAATTGCCATGGACAGAATATTTTCCTGAGCCAATTTGGTAGTAGTCAGCAGCATTACAGTAGAGATGTTTCTGGCCATGAGAATTTTGAGATCTTTTTCCTTCATGTTGAGGAGCAACATGAGTAGAAAGAGTATAAAAAACTTCACCAAGTTGAAGCAAGGCTGGGAACCTGTGACTGACAACATCTGGGAGAAAAATTAATTCATAAAGGAAGCACATCCACAGGCCCATTAAAGATGAATTTGCCTGTGCAAGCTTCTTGTGGTGAGATGTTTTCCCCATGGTCTGTGCTGCCCACCCTCAGCTTCGACATGTTGCGCCATGTTATCGTATCTACTTTAAAGGGAAGCAAAGCAAAGGAGCTCCTCATCAAATGTGTCTTAGTATCAGGGCCACTCTTCCTTTGTATCTGTGATTCCCATCACAGGCACTAGATAAGGTAGTCCTTTTGACGGCTTTAATCACAAAAGCTAACATTCAAGGAAGATTAAAGGCTTCTTCTAGCTCTCTTCTTTATATCTCTCATTATCTGCTTTATACCTTCATGGCTGGAGAAAACATATACCAGTGTCCAGGATCTTTGGTACATAACCTTTGGTCTATGATCTTCAGTATCCAATGGTTATTAAACTTCGATCCCAGGCCCTGAATGTATTTTCTACATTGCTTTTCAGGAGGACAAAGAGCGAGTCTGGCCATTTCAAAATTCAGTTTCTCAAAAATTAAGAAAATGAAGGAAACAAAACTATCAGGAGCACAAGCAGAATTATTCCATACCCACACAGTGGTATATTTCTAAAAGCCCTGAAGTCTAAAGTTAAACAAAATTATGGTGGTAATATGGTGGAATTCCCCTTGGCTTCCAGCAGAAGTGATGTAAGGACCTTGCATCCTCAAAATGCAGCAGTGTTGTCCCTGTTTACAGGTGAACGAGGAGAAAGAGGCTCTTAGGAACCAAGTATTTGTGTTTGTTGTTCTTCCCAGGCCACATGCACATCTGTAGCAGAGGAAAGGCAAATACGTACATGCAGATATGTGTTTGCAAAATATTCAAGGAGGAGGAGAAATAGAAATTGGTATGCGATGGAATTGACATGAAATACAACTGTACAACTTCTGTATTTGTTTGGGCACTGACAACAGGATAGAGGAAATTTATCTTCAAAAGTCCATTGTAGGACCCCTCTTCTTCCCTTTGCTTCCCTCACTGTGATCTTTCTTTAGCATAAGTACTGTGACACACCTTTCCTTCACATAATTCAGTATTTAGAGGTGTGCAAGAGACCAAGAAGGTAGAGCAGAAATAGCTGCCCATGTACTGGGGAGGACTATGCAGTGAGCTTCAAATGCAATGCCCTGTACTTAAAATGTCTTATTAATTATCATTTTATAACAAGAAGAAATACTTTCCAGCTGCAAGGAAAAGCAGGCAGCTGGGTCTGTAGGCAGCAGATAACAAATGCAGGCTGCATTTGGACCAGAGAAAGGGATTCAGTCTGCTTTCCTACTGGTGGTTGCTCCCATTGGTTGCTGAAAGATGTATATAACAATGACACCAACAAAGAAACAGCTGTACAATTAGGTGGGCTCAGTCTATGACTGCATGAGCAGAACAATACAATACTGTGGTCCATCTGCTCCACTTGTAAGGATTCACTCGACAAGCTTTTTCCTGCTTCCTGACCACAGTGCAACAGCTACCCAGGCCCCTTCCCAGTCTAGAAAGTGGAAGAAATACAAAGTCGGAGGAAACCGTTGCCCCATAAAAAGAATAAATTTCTCTCAGGTCACATCACCTTCTATCCTACAAGATTAATGTAAGAATATTTGTAGTATGGTAGGAAAAAAGTCAATTTAGCCACGTTTCCTGTGTCATGGAGATCAGCATTGGAGGCCTAGGAAAGACCAAAAGGAAAAAACATCAACATACAGTGATAACACCCAGTATGATCTTCTAGCTTCCAGATATCTGCAATTCATAGCCTTCAGAGCCAGCATATTCATGTTAGATAATCCTTGATAAATCTTATTTCACAAACATATCTAATTTCGTTTAAGCAAGCATGGATATGACACACAAGTATATACATGTACTTTCCTCTGGGTTAGAAGAATCTGTTATTTTATGGCTGAGTCTGTATTTGCTCTTGGAAAAGCTGAAATGCATTTTACTCTGGCTCAGTTTCATGGACACTGATGAAAATACTAGTATTCACAAGGACACATATGAAATGAAATTTCATATTTCCGTATTAGTCAACATGTAAATATTTGGTAAGTTGTTATGTTTATATAGTAATACTCAATTAAATATTCTAGGATTAACAGATGTCCTGAATCCTTTTATGTACAGCCATCCTAGATATTACCCAAACCATAATAAACTATTGTAACTTTAGAAATACCAAAAAAATGTTAACTTTTTGAAAGAAGAATTAATAAACAAATCTTTGTACCTTTTGGGGAAACAGGTACTGCATTGTAAATATTTATTATAGATATATTATTAAGAAAGAGGCACAGCAGGAGTTGTACAGCTGGAACTAAGTTGCTATGAATAATTTTGTTAAAGAACACTGTCAACAATATTTATACTGTGTCCAAATTGTGCTAAGTTTTTACACACTATTAAGAAGATAAGATCACATACCTATTGCAGTGTTTGGAACTCACGCAGAGCCAAGAAGTCTGGCAGAACTCCATTGCAGGCAGTGCCTAAGCCCTTAACTGATCAGTGTTGCACAACGTGCCCCTCTGCACAGCACGGCTCACCCCAGGGCTTCCTAAAGGCACTTTTCCCTACCCCAATGCCCCAGTGCAGCTGCAGCTGAGTGGCAGTATGAGATGGGATTCTGTGAAGGGAAAGTGACTAAACCCCAAAGGCAGTGAGCTACTAATGTGTATTTTAAGGGTAAATAGTCTCATTCTAGGCAAATTCTCATTTGGTGGAGGCACAGTAGAGAGAATTACACTCTGTTTTTGTTCATACAGACTTCAGTGTGTCTCTGTGTGTGTGGTTGGATTCTGCTCAGATGCTCTGCTCTGTCTTCACCTGCTCAGGGGTAGAGAAATTCACAGGTGAGTTCATGAATGCAAATGAATGCATGAAGTAGGATGCTAGCCCTCACAGCTTAAAGACAACTATATGCAAATGTGCATGCGTAGACATTTAAATTCTCATGGGATATAATTATAGAATAACACACACAGAAACAATCTAAACTCAGGTATATATGCTTGCTGTTGTTTACTTCGTTCTTAGGCTGTAAAAATTAATGAATTTTTTTACTGTACACTCCTCCTTACTTTAATACCTTCCTTTTAATTTTGTTTGGATTTTCCTGGTGGCACTTCACGTAAAAAGTTTGGGTCATGACAATTATTTTTAATTCAAGACACTCGCTTCTTTAGAACATTCAGTCATGTGATTTAGTTTCAGGTAGTCCTGCGAGAAGCATGAAGTTGAACTCATGCTCCTCAATGACCCTTATGTGTCCCTTCTAACTCAAGATATTCAGCAATTCAACGAAAATTGTGTAAAATTATTTTTTCTCTACAAAACATCGTTTGAAATTAGATCATCAGAGTTGCCATTCCAGAAAGATAATTTGAAAAAACATTTGCTGTCTATCAATCAAGTTCTGGATTGAATCCAGAGAACTGATTTTAAGGATATCTTTAAATGGTAAACACCAAGTTTTAGCCCACATTTCTTAAGAAAACCAGGTTTTTGAGACTAGAACTACTGTCTGTTTCTACTAATTTGTCCTGTTCACCACTGATAATGTTTCAAACATCGCCGATTTCCCTCTAACAGTGAATACGAAGTCTCTCATATCACCGAGTTTTTCTAAGTCTAGAGACAACAACATCCAGGCTGTAAGAAGGACACTTGTGGTGATCCTTTATGAGGTGCTAGAGGATTGAAATTGGGCAGAGCCATCACTGAGGCTTCATACACCAACAGAGACCATAGACCAGGGTCATCGCCCAGCCTTGGCATAACCCAGCACCCAGGAGACAAGCCAGCTGGAGCCAGAGAGCAGCTCCCAGTGGCTCGGTCTGAAGAGGACGAGCTGGAACCAGGCAGAGCTGGCATTCGCAGGTGGGTGTTTCTGCAGATCCCTTGGCCACAGAGGTTCTCTAACTAGCAGAGCCCCCGCAGTTCGGGACCTTCTCCCGGCTCCGGCTGCTCGCAGGAGCACGCTGCTGCGGATGCTGTTCGCTGCCCACAGGTGGCAGTGAGCCTTCACTGTTCGCCACAGAGAAACCAAATTTGCCTCTGAGCCTCGGTGGTGTTTGTGGGCATCGGCCTGACAGCCCCTGCTCGAGGGGCTCGGGTCTGGCTTTCGGGGCGCTCCTCAGCAGAGGGCTGGCTATGCTTTTCGCTCCTCTCTTCCAATGCTGTAACATAATCTCTGTGACTGGGAAGGGTCTGCAGGTCGGTCAGAACGAGCAAGATCTGCCAAAAAATTCACTCAAATCTGTGATGTCAAACAGTGTTGATACAGTTGGAAAAGAAACACTTCAAAGGGGAATATGTTTCAGAGATTGTGATAATTTTATTATCTGTATCTGCCCGAACACAGGCCTGGTGTGAAAAGACAGAGCAAGAGAAGGAAGAAGAAAAGGAGCTGTGCAGGTCAGAGGAGATCAGAAAATTGCTCGTGCTATTCAGAGTAATAAACTTTGGTGTAAATAAACACAGCTTCCCTTGGATTTTTCAAAGGATAAAACCACCATTGTTTACATTTAAGCTATCTTCTCTCCCATGTCCTTTATCACAACAAAGCTATTTAGATTCCCTACGAAACAATAGTATATATTTCTGATGTTCCAAAATACCTGCTGAGTACAAACTTTCAAGCCTTCACAGATAAATAGATTAGATTAAAGAACAAAAACAATGGTGTTGAGTGGAAAAACAGACCGTAAGTAACATTTGGCCAACCCGTAAGCTGAAGATGTTTGTATATACTGTGTAAAATCTGGGTGCCTGTCCCTTCATTTTTGTCCTGGAATCAATAACCATATGCAGCATGTAGGTTTGATTCTTTGTGGGGTTCTCCTTTTTTCTTTCCAAAAATAACAGCAAACTTCAAAGTGACAAATAACATCACCAAACTGAGAAAACAAAACAAATGTAATTTTTTTCTCAAACTGACTGCTGCCCAAATGTGAATTAACTATGTGAGTTTTTCTCCGCTCTCGGACAGCTGTGAACATCTGCCAAGTGACTGGAAACCCATTGCATATGGTGCCACCTGCCTTTTGATACATAGCAACAAGCCAAGTTTTGCCATCATGTATGTTTTTGCATCTCCACTGAATCCACTGGGGTTGCATGCATGTAACTGAGAGTTTAATCCCAGCAGAGCTCTGTTGTGTTTCCCCATGACTAAGTTCAGTGGACTTCAGTGGAGTCACAGGATGTAACTGAGACCAGACACACTCTATTGATAAATACTTTTAATAGCAAATCCTTTCACCAGTCTGGTGCCCTGCTGCAAAGTTTCCCCTAAAAATGGATATTCTGACAAATAGGGAGCTTGCTATTGGACATCTACAGCTTGGTGGACTGATTTTGAGACAAAAAAATTAACACAACAGAGTCTTCTGCTGCTTTCTTGTGAAAACATCAGTTCTGTGAATCCTCCATTCCATGCCCCTGAGCCATTGTGAGGTCCTGTGGGGAAGACCAGCTCAGGAGCTACACCTAGTGGGAAAGAAGCCTGGAAACAGCGTCTCAGAGGCCATCTGGGTCCTGCCTCTCCAAGGCAGTGGCCAGATTGGCTTTGTGAAGAAGAGTAGGTTCATCATGTTCAGCACCCAAACAAAGCCAATTTATTTTTGGAGACTCCTGCTCTGGAATGGCCCTGATCTGGATGTCTGGAGCAAGTAGGAGGCTCATCCTGGAGAGCTGGCAGTGCAGGTACAGAAGGTGAATTCTGCGTTGTGTCTCATCAGTCCCTGCCACAGGAGAGAGGTTTTGTTCTCAGGCTACCTAAAAAGAGATACTAGGTAGACAATGTTTGTATCCTTCAAGAAAACGAAACCCTGAGTCCCCATATCATCTTGGAACATAATTTTAAACTCTGGTTGAGACACTGCAAGGGAAACCATCAAAAAGAAATTTGCCTTTTTTTATTTAATAAAATTAATCCTTGAAGTCTTTGTTATTTTGTATACTATGTGCATTTGTGACTCTTTCGGGCAGAGTAATTTTCACAGGATCTGCATATTGAAATTTTATGCAGGAAGAAAATTCACATACAAAGTGAAGCCAGAATTGTCTGGCACAGAGCTCCTAAGGACAGATGGTGCCACCTGCATCCTCAAGTAAGAATAGCCCCAGCCACGTTTGTAGACAATGACCTATTTAAGTGAAAGACGGGAAAAAATCCATGAGCTCTCTTCCTATCTAAGTACAGAACATTTACAGCAATAGAAAATTATTAAAATTAAACATTATTGAGAGCTGTGTTTTCACTGACTCATAGCTCTCAGGATACGTAGAAGTATTCACTGCTATTCAAATCTGTTATTTCTTTCTTGCCACCCAGCTTCTTTTCCAAAATATGTTTGAGCCACAGATCTCGGGTTTTTATCTAGAGGCCTCCCCTCTGTTCTCCTTCTTCCTCTGACCAATGTTATTCAGCCTTACAGTTTAGTTTAAGCTGAGGTTTTTCACAGGCTTATGGTTTCAGTGAATTTGCAGTTGTGTCTTGATTCCATATTATCTTGCCACTGAAACAAGAGATGTCACAAATTCAGCTCTGAAGGGAGCACTGAGGATTTAAATGTCATTTGAACATACATTTCTTTAAGAAGCACTAAGAACAACCAGAGTAAAGGTAAATAAAGGAAGGAGAAAAAAGGGTAAGCATGTGAGTTTTTCTTAATATGAAAAGTATTCTATTTACAGGAAAAGCGTTTCTTTCATTTATTATCATTGGACTCCATTTCCTGGTAAGAAAATATTTGTGCTGTGTGAGTTTAAAATTTCATCTGTCCTTTGTGGAAGAATGTTTGAAACCAGATAGTCTTTCACTTATTTAATAATCAATTATTCCCAGAAGTTTCTGTGTTTGTGTAGGTATACAGATACATGTCTCTACACCATAGCTCATGCCTGGTAAAGAATTTAAACAGCAATACAGGCACTAGCTGACACTGATTTTGCTTCTTTTTCAGTTAATTGGCAACCTGATGAAATCTAGTTTGTTTCTAGAGAAGTGAAAAGATAAATAAATCTACAATTTAAAATCTTGCTATAGGTCTTACCATCCTAGATTTCTTCTATCTAATACATGAAAGAAGAGTCTATTCAGACCTAGTCTATGCTTGGTGTGCTTGAAACCAGCAGAGGCTACAAGGTCTGTTGACAGGTCAGTCTGTTGACAGTTGACAAAGGTGAATGTCCCCTAAGTTCTGGCACCTTGCATTTCGGAAATAGACTTAATTGGTTGTCTTGTACCAAGAGATAACTGTAAAAGTTTAATCCGTAACACTAATTTATATCAGGCTGAACAGAAGTGAACCAGAACACTTTTTGTGGTATTACCATTCAATATAAAATTCAAAAATGCTGAAAACAACCAGCCTATACAAAAGGCTATACAAAAACATGTCACCAAATTTTTATAAACTTAAAAGGAAGGGTTTTTTCCACTTCAATTTTCAGGATGGAGTCTGAGTCTGCTTTTGACTTAAATACCCAGTTTCTTCCATTACTAATTAGAATTCTTTGTGGTGGAGAATGTTCAGGTGGAAAAGTGAAAAATACCCCCTCTCTTGGTGCATTCAGGAGTCATGGGAATGGATGTTTAAGGAAATGTTTGTGTACAACTTACAGTGCCACAAAACAACACCCGGTCTTGATTTGTTTAAGCTATATTTTTATTAATAAAATGATAGGAACATTGCTTGAATGTTCCTGTTTAAAGCCAGAATAGTGGTTTTGCACAACATCTATGCAATTTAGACAGAATTCATATGAGGTAAAGTAATACAGATATTTATAGTCGCTTTTATTTTCTGTTGTGCTTCAGGTTGTTAAACTTTTTAATGCTCTTCTCTTTTTAGACTAGCGACCCTGAAATAATTTTTTTTAATGTATCTATAGCATATGTGTGTTTTCATAACCTATATTTTTCTGTTTTACTGTGCAAATACAATATGAAGAATATCCCTTTTGCCAGGAAAGCGAGGTCTGATAAACTCAGCTGAAATGGAATTTAATGAAAAGAAATGAATGAGGCCTTTACAGGTAAGTTCACTGAATGGTTTTAAAAGTTTCAAATTAAATGACACATTAAAAATGCCTGCTTTGCCAGCTTTTCTGGCAGAAAACAGCTACAACAAAATGTAACTGAATCTCTTTTAACATCTGAGTTATAACAAAACCACAAGAGAGATTTTTTTAACAAAGATCAGGCTACAGACAGGACTGAACAGTCTAAACACTGACTTCTACACTCATAAGCCTCAATGAAGTGTTAGTCTCACACGCATAAGTAAACAATAAGCCAGTAGAAGGAAATAGAGGCTTTAAAAATGCTTCTTCTACCTTAAATCTGGTTTCACAGACCTCTCCTGGTAGGCTTTCAACCAACAAAGTGACCAGACTTCTATCTTCCTTCAAGTGCCTTGACAACTTATTTTCTAGCCTAGTACTACTGAAAGCTTAATTTCTCTTAATGACTTTATATACTAATTCCATCTTTCAGAGGAGGTTGTTTCTCAGGAAGAAAATATATATAAAACCTTATTCATTTCTACATTGATTTTTTTCAGATTCTGCTGTGTGATATAGAACCTGTCTCAAAGCTGACATGCCAGAAAATGGTAGGTAAAAATTAAAAAAAAAAAAAATTAAAATTGTTTTCTAAACCCTTTCTGAAACTCTGTTAAGATAGTGCTTTCTTTATAAATTTTAGATTCGCTGCCTGTAATTTTTCTTACATTTAGTGAGGAATTAACTCCTCACATATCCTCAGTGCCAGCACTGAAGTTTTCTGTGATGTATATTACTATTCACTCCTGAAAAAAGAGAAAAGTTGAGTTTCTTCTGGATTTAGAAGCAAAGAAGCCCAGATAGGACAAGCCTGTGTGGAGCATCTGAACACTGAAGGAGCAGTCAAGCCCTTGGCATGGGAGAGCAATACAGCTGAAGGCAGAGATTAAGGATAGGTGGAGTGGCCGGTAGTCCTTCCCTGGAAGCAGTCATGTGGGGACTCTCTGCAAGGGAACCAGACAGCCTGGCTATCAAGGGTTTGCTGCATATGCAGAGGACATCTCTTTACACCTCTTCATAAGGCTCTTTCATGTTTCATCCAACCTCAGGAGATCAATTCACGCGTTTGTGAATGTTTCCTTACCAGCAAAGAAAACGTAGTACAATGAGAAGACCGCCCCCTGTGGGAAGGCAAGCTGAGAAATCTGTGGCTGAAATGGAAAATCAAGGAGAGTATTACCATAGTACAGAAGCAGAAAATTAGAGCTGCTTAACCCATCAGTAAGGCTGTTAAATCCCCCTTTGCCATGAGGACACTGAAGGAGCAGAAAATCTGGACCACAGGCAAAATTAGTACAGTCTCCTGAGGTTTTTGATGCTTGATGTAACTGAATAACCTACAGATTCTTTATCTACTGGGTAACAAAATATTTACTTGGTGCTGTCTTTGCTGCCTTTGAGCTAGACAGATAAAAGTTTTCACACTGACTACTGTGGGAACTGAGGTACTGAGGAGCAGGATTAAGCTATATATGTCCCTCAGGAAAAAGAGAAATCAGGTGGAAGAGTAGTTGGTAGATCTTGGTCAGAAGATTTAAGGAAGAGGCAGGTATCCCAAAAATGATCGTCAAAAGCTGCCACCTTAACTAGAAGGAAAGGCCTGTTATTTCTAAATGGATGTCTAGAGCCTTTTGCCATTTGACAGTTTTGAAGGTTATTCTTTTCAGAGACGGGTTTGTAAGCTTACAGAAATTGGTTTCTTTGTGTAGTCATCACCAAGTTTGGAAAAGTCCTTCAAGATCGTTGAGTCTGACCATTAACCCAGCGCCACCGCCACCGTGTTCATTGCTAAACCATGCCCCAAGTGCCACACCCACAAGCCTTTTGAACACTTTCAGGGATGGTGACTCTACCACTTCCCTAGGCAGCCTATTCCAATGCCTGACCACCCTTTCAGTGAAGAAATTTCTCTCAGTATCTAATCTAGAGCTCCCCTGGAGCAACTTGAGACCATCCCTTCTCATCCTGTCATGGATGTTAGTTGCATGGGAGAAGAGGCCAACTCCCACCTGGCTACACCCTCCTTTCAGGCAGTTGTAGAGAGCGACAAGGTCCCCCTGAGTCGCCTTCTCTCCAGGCTAAACAACCCCAGCTCCCTCAGCTGCTCCTCAAACGGCTTGTACTCCAGACACTTCACCAGCTTTGTTGCTGTTCTCTGTACACCCTCCAGCATGTCAATAGCATTCTTGTCATAACAGCCCCAAAACTGGACACAGGATTTGAGGTGTGGCCTCACCAGTGCCGAGTACAGGGGGACAATCCCTGCCCTGGTCCTGCTGGCCACACTGTTGCTGATCCAGCCCAGGATGCCATTGGGCTTCTTGGCCACCTGGGCACACCCTGGCTCATGTTCAGCTGCTGTCACCAGCACCCCCAGGTCCTTTTCCTGTGGGCAGCTTTGCAGCCACTCTGCCCCTGCCTGTGGCTCTGCCTGGGGTTGTTGTGACCCAAGGGCAGGACCCAGCACTGGGCCTTGTCGAACCTCACACCACTGGCCTCAGCCCATGACCCAGCCTGTCCAGATCCCTCTGCAGAGCCTTCCTACTCTCCAGGAGATCAACACTCCCAGCCAGCTTGGTGTCGTCTGCAAACTGACTGACGGTGCCCTTGATCCACTCATCCACATCCTTGATAAAGACACTAAACAGAACTCGGCCCCGGTACTGAGACCTGGGGAATATCACTGGTAACAGTTTTTCCAGAAGAATGCTGTGGGAAACAGTGTCCAAGGTGCCCAAGGTTTTACTAAAGTCCAGGTAGAAATATCCACAGGGTTTCCCTCATCCACTGAATGGGTCACCCTGTCATAGAAGGAGGTCAGGTTGGTCAAGCTGAACCTGCCTTTCACAAACTCCTGCTGGTTGCACCTGATCCCCTGGTTGACCTGTACCTGCTGTGTGGGGGCACTCAGGATGATTTGCTCCATGATCTTCCCTAGCACCAAGGTCAGGTTTACAGGCCTGTAGTCCCCTGTATCCTTCTTCCAGCCCGTCCTATAGAGGGACGCTACATTTGCCAACCTCCAATCAACTGGGACCTCCCCATTTTAGCCAGGACTGCTGGTAAACAGTGGAGAGGGGCTCAGGAAGCACTCCTACCAGCTCCCTCAGTCAGTTTCTGCTAGTCATGTTTGTATTTTTATGATGATTATCCGTACTCTTTGAAATATCACTGAGTCCTAAGGACCAGGATAACATTCCACCAGGTTGTAGATAGAAAGAGTCTATTGCTGAGCATGAAGTAAACTACAGCAAATGGGTAACATAAAAGGAGATACTGGACAGCAGTGTACTGTGTCTGGATGGGATGGAGTTAATTTTTTTTCACGGAAGTTCACAGGATGGTGTGGTTTAGGGTTGTGACAAGAGGGTGTTGATGGCATACTGGTTGAGGTGTTCTGAAGAGCATTTACACAGCATCAAAGCCTTCTCTGGTTCTCACTCTAAGCTCCTACAGTAGATCAGGAGGGAAGAAAATTGGGCAGATGATCTGAGCAAGCTGAAAGCATAGCCCATGTCATACAACATCATGCTCAGCAATACAGAGGGAAAAGAGGGGGTGCTAGGAGGGTTAGCCATCTTTTACATGGAAACTCTCAGGAGATCTCTCTACCCATTACTTGTTTTGCTTTCTTTACTTTTTCTCTTCTTTCACTTCTCCTTCACTAAATTAACAAATTTTGTCTTGCCACATAAGTTTTCTTGGTTTTACTCGTCCTTTCTTCTTTCCCCATCCCACTCCGTGATGGGTGATGGGGGAAGTGACCAGGAGTCTGTGGGGTCCTTAACTATCTCCTGGGGTTAGCTGCCAGCAGCACAAAAAGTCAGGCATGGTCTTGTAAATAAAAGTGATTTTTAAGGATAATTTTGAAAGAGTAAGACTGGTTCTTGATTTCTTAATATTGGCAGGATGCAACTCATTTGTGAGAGTCATGAAAAAGAGCACAGAGAAATCAAACAAGTGGGTGATAGATATGGAGGGGAGAGCTGATATGTAAGAGAATGGGAGATGAAAAGCTATTGCGCAGAGGCTGTGAAGGGCTCTGAAGATAAAATACTTTATGTTAAACATCCTATAGGAGAGGGAGAGAGTGGAGGGGAGATAAAGGAGGGGTGATTTAATGAAGTCTGTTGGCTGAGAAGAGGAATTTTGCAGGAGGATTCAAAGTGGATATAAGCTGATTCTTCTGTTTCAGTTTATTACTATATTCAAAACCTTGTCCAGCCACTAACAAGGAAATTTCATACTGTTACTGAACAGATGTAACAATACAGATACCCAGCATATATCAGTCTTATTTCATTTATCAGGTGCTGGGAGCCGGTATATTCTTTTATTTCAGAAAACACAAGGTGAGCTGTGTTTCATTTCAACTATTTCCACAGATGTCTCTAAGCTCACCCACTGCCTGACTTAGATGTACATCTTCACATTCAGGTGCACAAGCACAGAAACCAACAGAGAGATTTTGTAAGCCTTTCAGTTAACACATGCAAACAGACAGCAACATCTGGGAAAAAGAACAACAATAAATTTTCATAGCCACTAGAGCATTGCTTGCTCCATTTAGCCACACAGATCAACCTCACCACTGCTTTGCATGGCCAGCGTACTTGAATGCAAAATGCCAAGCATGGCGCAGTCCCAACCAATAAAAAAGTGTTTTTCCTCAGCAAGCCAGGCACTTGTAGAAGGCTCAAACTGAATGCCCTTGTTTGTTTTGCTTGCAAAAGTTTGTGTCACCCAAGCTCACTGGAAAAGGCTGCTGCTGACATTGGAGAGAGGTAGCTTGCAGACTGACTAGCTGGTGGCACTGTGCACACTAAATCCTTTCCCACACATGGACAGCGCTGTGCTGCAAGCTCTGCAATACCTGCCAAAAACTGGTGTTCCATGCGGCAGATTGTACAATTTATACTTTTTATTCACAGTTTGTGTCATAAGCACCCCCACATCTGGCTTGTGATGCACAGGTGGGTAGGGCAGAAGGAGGAAAGCTGACTGGTCATAGTTGCCTTCTGAAGTGTGCTCTCTGAGTGACATGGAATGGGCCAGAGGAGAAATTGGGCAATTGGCTTTTGCCCAGAGTACAAATGCAACCTTATAGGTGCTGCAAACCTGATGGTCCAGCGTGGTACAAGACACAGTGGGACAAACACTCTCCATGGGGCAAGCAGAGGCTAGGAGACTCCCAAGAGCAGACACAGACATGAACTTCAGAGTCAACGGGAAGAGAGAACTGTTCCTGATGGACCTGGAGGACACAGTGCAGAGAATGTCAAATTGTAAGAAGCCATTAAAAACATGGGTTGAAGGAAAATCTCTTGAAAAGAACCTACCTCTGCAAGCCAATAGCAGGGGGAAAATAAAATTATTCATAAAAACTTATGTCCTGTCTAGCAGATAAAAGCTGATGAATTTTAAATGGAAGGTTGCTGTACTTTGGGTTTTAAAATGTTAGTTCTTGTATTTTGGGTTCTGGGAATAATTCATGCTGGAAACAAGAGCTCTTTTGAGATTTTCCACATGCTGACTCCCAAGGCAGGGTACTGGTGATTCTACAGCCTGGGTTTGGGCAGCTCAAGATCCTGCAGTGCATCCACTCTCTATGCTTCACTAGAGAGTCCAAAAAAGATTGTAAAAAATCCAGTTCTGGTAGGATCATAATGATTATATGGTGTGAAGAAAATCAACTGGCCAGGGAGGAAGGCACTCATTTCCAGATCCCCATGGCATTATCTGTGTATTTGATTGGTTGCTGTGGAGTTTTCAAACTCTACTATTGTGTTGGATACGGATGAAGTTGGACAGTGACAGGTAGGAGCAGGTCTGCCCAAGAAAACTTGTACCATGCTGGTGTTGCTGTTGTAATTCTGTCTTATCTCCCTGACTAAGCACACTTCCCCGTGCTAACTCCTCACAATTTCAAACAGGAAAAGAGTGCTGCTAAGACTGAAGTGCCAATATGTCTAGTTTCATAAGACTTGTAAATATCTTTTGTATGTATTTTTAGACACGTACTTATAGCTGAGACACAGGTCCTAGCAGGACAATCAGGACAGGATAGCTCTTCTAGTTTGCAGAAAATAGCTAGAGAGATTAATCGATGTACCACATTAAAAAAATCCCACCTGTGAGGGAACATGAGAGGTGTGTCTGAGGCAGCAGCAGGAAACCTGCTACATTCTTTCTTTGCCAAAAAGCCTTTGCCAAAGAAAAATGAAAACGTTCATACCGTGCTTTTGCAAGAAAAGTTAACAGTGTTTCCTGGGTCACTGTTTTGGAAGCAAGTAAAAGGACTTGGGACCCGTTCTGTCAACATGACTGCAGTCATGCAGGGGAGCAGACCTTATGCCATCAAGGAAGGGGAGAAAAACTTTGGTAAGGACTTTTTCATAGCCTTGAGATTATGACCAATTAAGGACCATCAGCAGGGTAGAATTAGGACATAGCTTCACATAGGGAGTGCTGATGAAGATACTTTCAGGCTGACATCCTAGCTAACACTCAACTCTGAGTTTATGACAAAATGTGACCCAAAAAACCTGTACAGGATGGAAATTATGTGTTTCTGTTATTTTAAACATTTCTGAAGGGCTGGCACAGCACAGATTATTTTTCTTACAGCAAAATTATCTAAGAAGAAACAATCACTGAAAGTCTTTCTAAAAACTCATTATGCCATATAACCTGTCAGTGAATGGTTAAGAAGAAATCTGGGTCAAAATCCATGCAGAAATGAAATCCTGGCAAAGGAAATACAGTTAATTTTAAAAAAAGTGGATTTTGCTTCTTCCTTTCTGATGTTCTTCAGTCGTAATAAGGAACATACATTACAGAGCTGTTCTGAAGTAAAATCAGTGGTTGGTCCCCAAACCTACTTTGACAAATGTCAAAAGAGATGACAGAACAACAAATCCCTTGCAACGGTTCGATGTATTAGAAAGGGAAAAAAAATGTATGTTGTGTATCAGTTGCAGGACAGCATCCCGTAACGCCACAAATTTTGTGTTAGGATGGTCTGGGGGCACTGTCCACAAAGGGGGTTGAATTCTAGAGAGTCATTAAAACATGGCATTAGGGACAATCTCCAGAAGAAATCCACCATGCAGGGAAAAGATTTCTCTCTTTAGATGGTGACTGTCTCATGGCTGAGACGCAAGTCCCCGGATCTATAATCATTATGTGACACATTTGCTCATTCTTCACTGTTTGATCCCCACTCCTGGAACAGATTTATGACAGAGGTTTAAAGGGGCTGCAGCTCTCCCTCCAGCATGTTGGTGACTCCCTCCCAGCCTTCCCTCCAGCCAGCAGCGTGCCTGCAGTCCAGACCTCCCTTCTGTGTGGGAGAGCTCTGCTTGCTCATAGTGACCGGCTGAAGGCAAGGGGAAGCCTTGCATTTTTGCATGCCAAATGCCTAATACTACATGCTAAATGAGACCTATTTTTTATAGATAGTTCAAAGTCCTGGTATGTGTCACCCAACACAGCCAGCTGCATTGCTCCAATCACTCAGATTCATAGGAAATCTGGGACCTCTCCACCACACCATACCAGGACAACAAAAGCCGTTTTCATAGACTTTGGCAACTTTTATGAGGCTGAAATAATCACAAACATTTTGGGGTGTGCCACAAACTATCCAATTCTCATTGTAATTCCTCCACAGCACTTAAAATGTTACTTTCAGTCTGTCACATAATGCCTCTTCTAGCAAGTAAAAAAAAAAAAATTTAGTGTCTGTATCTTTATGTACATCTTCTCTGAGTTTGCATGAAGCAAGTGTAGAAGGATAAGTACAGTCTTGCTGCTAAGGGAGTAGGACATGAGGATTGTTTGTTTTGTTTTGTTTTTTTTTTTTGCTTTAAACATCACTACATACTTTACTCGTTTTAAGGGGTATGATTTATGAAAGGAGCCACAGGATTAAAAACAAAGTGAGGGTCTTTGTACTACCTCCTTGTCTACTTCTAAGGTGCCTCATTTTTAATGTCATTATGCACTGGGATGCACTTCCAGGATTCCATCAGATACAATCGTAATATGAATGCAATTGTAATAATTGAAAAAAAAAGTTAAAAGTGTAAGACTATAAATCCTAGCTCAGTTCATGCAAATGTCAAAACTCCCTGAACTGGAGACAGCATCAGAAAAAATTTGGCAAATACCAGGGACAGTAAAGTTGCATTTTATAATTAAAGACTTGATACCATTGTGTAAATAACATATTTGCTGTATATTTCAGATCATGATGTCACATCCAGAAACCTTGGTACAGAGTCTGATGTCACCTTCCTTTCCCAAACATACCAGCTTAATCACAAAAACTACCTGTAAAGGATCATTTTTTCCTCTTAGAAAAGAAGCGTTGAGAAAAAAATCTGTAGGACACAGAGCATACAATGTGTTCTTGCAAGGAAAGATGATACATGTGATGTCAGCTTATTGAAGAATTACTTGGCAGATGGAGGTAAAACAACAAAACCCGTAAGACCCAGCTCAAACTTCGGATGGCCTTGTGGTTAATTGCACTGCAGCTGTCCAGCAGCAGGCCTTGGAACAGGCCAAGCCACTTCTTTACACCTCCAGGAATATTTAATATCTTATTTATGCCTAAAAGTCGTGTTTTATTTAGATTTGAATGTTTGCAGCAGTTCCTGCCCTGCAATCAAGAAAAATCTATGCTCAGAATTCCCCCATAATCTCTTATTTCTTCACAATTCCCTTGATAACCAGACAACATGGTGCAGCTGGACAGAATTCTAAATATGCGTTTCTTATGCCATCTGCACGTTTCCTCTAGCAGTCTGCCATCCCCCATCACACCAGGCAGAAAGCAGGGTTCAGCTAACAGAACTGAGAAAATCTGTCCATTTCTCATAACATTTTTCATACTTTCACGTGAGTGATGCAGTAAAAAAAAAGCTTCTTTTGCACTGTATGTCACTAACCACAGAAACACTTTAGCAAAGGTGAAAAGCATGTAAGAGGCATTGATAAAGTCTGAACATTAGAAAAATGAAAGCCTTTTTTGGAGATTCAAGCTCAGGATATATGTAATGAATTGGCTTATCTCTTTTGATCGTTTCAGATGGATCAAACAATAAAAAGACAGAAACTGCAAGACAAATGACTAATATGTCTCTGTTTCTGTGTAATTCTCTGTCACAGCCTACAGAATTGCTGTTCACAAGACCCCACACACTCAAGCCGGAGGCTGGGCTCTCTGGGAAAGACACTCAGATTGTGTCCTTCTATGTATTACGCTCAACTCTCCTAAAACAGCAAGTGACAGGTCTAAATGTTTCTCTTTAAATGTTTCATAATTTCATACACCAGGTGTGGTTTGGCTAATTTAGTGACTGAGCTGTTTTTAACACAGCAGTTCTACAAAAAGTCACTTATACATTTTCTGAGTTAGAGTATTTGTGTCCATTTCTATAAACATTAAATTATGTTTCTAATTTTTATATGAAATGGATCGTTTCCACTCCTCCCATAGCATAATGAGCAAATATGGGGCCTGTATTTTAAATATGCTCACAAAACTCCAGCAATCAGTAACATATCTGGATAGATTTCATCTCCAGTTACATCATAATCAATACTAACCAAAAATTATATGATTTTTATAAACACTGTAATTAGTATATTGCAAGGATGATCATTTTATGACCATGTTTCTCTCGTGACAAAAGAGATAGCTGGCAAGCACAACAAAAAATGTATGTATTTGTGCTGTAAGAGGATGTGGTCTTTTCTAAAATTTTAATGTAATCGTGTCCAGTCACTTCTTTTTCTAGCCTTCGCTGACCATGAGAAGATTAGATTTTATGCTGTTTTGACCCACAGGGACATCAACTGATGGTTCTGACTCTAACTGTCAAGAAAAATACACTGGAAAAGCAAAGGAAAATTGTGATTTCATCTACAAAACTTGTGTAAGAATCCCAACTTCTGACTTATGCACCTCAACCAACTCAAAGTGCTGCTTCACACCAGGAGAATCTGATGTATTCATTCCCCCAGCAGATCTAGTTTCTTTGTCATGATGGATCTGTTTTTCATACGTGTAGCAGCGATAGTAAGATTTGTTTCATAAATTCAGAATCAATTTTAGCAAACTGGAACTGTGGTTCTCCAATGGGAGTTCAGTGTAATGCATCATCTTGTAGGAGATATTCACCATCTTTTTGCTGACTAACATATATTGCAAATAAAATTCAAAGTAACCTACAATATTGTACCTTTTCATGGATAAGTTTTATGAAAAATATTGAAACATAAAATGTACTACAAATATAATCCCAGCCCCAAATAAAATTGCTTAAGCTGAAGCCTAGAAGCCTGTACAGGAACAAGAAATTGCCTTTTCTGTATTTCCACTGCACTGACTGCACACACAAGCACATGTATGCAAACAGAGTGTCAGCTCTGTCTGAGGGGACAAAGCTACTTAGTGTATGTCTATATCATGAACTCCCTAGGGAATTCAAATCCCTATGTTACTTAGTTTTGCTTTTAAAATCAGATTGACAACAATTTCCAGATGCTCAAAACTGCTTCAGCTAGGATGATGGGACTTTACTCTGCTTTTGGTCCACTTATGTTATCAATAGAATCTTCCATTATAAACATCAAAATAGATCAATTTATTTATTTTCTGAATATGTGGTGCTGAGAAGAATTTCTATCATTAATTGTAAACCTAGTCCATATTTTTTATTATTTAGTAACACTGAAAATGTTAACACAATGTGTAAACTAGTGAAGAAGACTACAGTCATTCATGTTTTCATTACTGTAGTTATCTATAGACATGGATTTCTAATGTTTCCTTTCCATATCAGTTCCCACCAGTAGACCTTTCTGAAAAATATCTCTCCACCAAAAAGGTGCATAAAGTTTCAGGTAGAAGGGCCCTTCAGAAAAAGAGGCTTATCTTTTTCCTATACTCACAGTGCAGATGATCACCTCGTAAAAGCAACAGAATTTGAGAAGAGGTATGTTTTGATATGTTTCTGAGATAAGAGAAGACGAGGTGGTAACACTCTCCAACTTTCTCCCGTCTTTTGCTGAATCTTGATGGATCATTTTCAGCTCTGTTCAGACCCCTTGCAGCACTGTACTAATCTTCTCCACATCTGTTGCACATGTGACAACCACTAACCTAGGGACAGAGTGCACTTTCTACATTAAGCCAATGACAATGTAAACAGAAATGGAGAAGACAAGGCCTTAACAAAGTTTAAATGAGGGCCAACATTCAGTGGCCCAACAAGGGAGAAGTAATGTCTGCAATGATTTTTTTCCTTGGGATTCTTGCCCTTTTATTTTGATTAATTTGCACACAGATCTTGTCATAGCTAACCAGATAATTGATTACTTCACCACCAGGACTATTGTCACAGCCTTTTATGTACTTGCAGTTTTGTCATCATCATCAGACACTTAGTACAGACAAGCCCTTACTCATTGTCTTTAAGTGGAGTGACTGGGGCAGTAGTGTTTGTGAAGCAATATAAAGAGTAGATTCATTCATTTCTTCAGCCTTGGCTGTTTTTGAACCATTCCCAAGAGTTACCTCTTTAACTCAAATTTGAAATGTTAGAAGAGATACTCTACAGTCTGTTCCAGCTATAAAATCATATTTTCCTTCTCATTCTGAGTGTCTGCAATTGTTCTCTCATAGCTCTTAACCTTTAAAGTCAGGAGGTCACTTGGAAGCTCTCCAGTCTGAAATGCGAACGTCCATATTTAAAATACAGAAACCCTTTTAAAAGGATGAAGGTATTTTTATTTGAAAGCCCAGTTTATAATGACTGTTGTCCATCAACCCAGAACTACTTTCTTGCCAGGGATCTTTATTGTTTCTTTCTTATTACGTGGTATAACAATTCTTTGGTACTCATTTCCTGAAGAAGATTACTTTTCAGTATCAAACTTCGCCAACAGGTCTTTTTTGGGCCAAAGTCTGCAAATCTGCATTGCAATGAAGCAGGGCAGCTTTCCAGGCATTGCTGACTGCAGAGAAAAATCTGATGTCTGTTCTACTGTTTCTTTCTCTGCACATTTACTGCCGATCATGAATGTATGCACTCTGGGCTGTACTCATCTTAGAGTTTCTTGCAATGAAACACAAAACCAAGAGAAACCTGACTGGTTTTGGGTTTCATAACAAAATCCAAACTCAGTCTCATTTTGTCTGAAAGTTTGCTACCATTCTCAATGTCTTTGAAATAAAGTGGGTGCACTTATGACTCAGCTTGGCAGATTTAAGATGTCATATTGAAACAGGTATTTGATAAAAAAAGGTGCATCAGAATGAGCTAGAGCACCACAGTGACTTAGAAGCCCCATTATCGAACTAGTTTAACCACTTCCATATGAATGTTAAACATTTGTAATACAGAGGCCAAAGTTCCTTTGACCCAACAAATATTTACTTTATTATGTTAAATGGAGCAGATTTAATAACAATATAATCATCATTGCAGGTTGGGATCTTTGCTGCTTTCTCTCTGTAGATCATTTCAGTTGTGGCTTTCAGTACAGCTAGTACAGCTTCTCATTGTATTGCCACATGTTAAAAATAGTATTTTGGATCAAAGTGGTAACAGCATTGTGAAAGAGACCTTGGATTTTCTAAATTCAGCTTGTAGTGTGTAGTTGTGGAGAACTAGACCTGATGTTACAGATGATCCCCTCCACATCCACATCTTTTTATTCATCCTAAATGAACCAATAGTCTGATGGCCAGCAAAGTCCGTGGATGGAAAGAAAATTGACTCTTGCATACTTGAAGAATGACTCTAGAATGGGTCATTCTTCTTGGGGGTCTTCATTTGAAATTCTTTCCTGAACCTGAGAAACAAAAATTATCACAAGAAAACCAAAAACCTTATCACAAAAATTTTATCAAAACCTGATAAATTCCAATGAAAACTCTCAGCTCAAAGTCACTATTAAAATTTTTCAAGTTATTTTTCGGTGAAATTCTGAATTCCTTCTCAGGTTTCCCCTATAAATTTACCTACAGAATCACTGTTGTGTGGTCCACAACTGCATAATCCCAAGAAGAAACTCAGACGGAAAGGAGGATTTTTTTCAGACAAAAATTACTGGAGAAATTATCTCAAATCTGGGCGTATGGAGGAAGACATTGTTGCAAAGTATTTCAGTAAGGGCTGTGAGGGTAATCCATATTTCACAATATCTAGGTGAAAAAATTTCTCTCTGGTTGGGCATGTAATTGACACAGATACCATATATTTTTCCATGTGTTTGATATTTTTACTTCCTTCTGAAGATGTATGCAAGAAATGAACAGGTCTTGCCATCTGTACAGTTGTTCATGAGGTCTTCTTCAAAAAGCTTATACATTTGTGATAATTCTAATGTCTTTTATAAAGGAGTCAAATAGTAATTACTTCCTTCAACCATCTATAAACAACCAGTTCTTTTTCAGTTCTTTGTTTATTCTTAGAGCTATCAAAAATGTAATTTTTTATTATTGTAATATGCTTGAAACCTTTCTTTGGCACCAGATTATAGCCAAATCTTCAAACTGCATTATTTTCATTGTAATTCGAAGGATTTTTTAAACTCAACAGCCCACTTTGCTTAATGCAGGGCAACAGATGAAGGGTTGAGAATTCCTGAGTCCCACTGGCAGACTCATGAATGGTCAATACAAAACTCCTGCATGCCGTTCAGAAGACCTGAGATATTATTAGTAGAAATATGTCATCTGAATGATATGCAAAAAAAATAAGTGTTTTCCTGTCCAAATCTTAGTACACCTAATATAACACCAGAGCTGTCTTTAAAATCTTTCCACACCACCTGCGAAAAATAAAAGAAAATAGATAAAAAACCTCTTACACAGACTAATACCTTAGTCAGTGGAGTTACACATTTAACAGGTCACTGTTGTAGAAATGTGTCCTCTATCTTCTTCATGCAGTAGTAGATCACAACACCAGTATTACACCGTGATGAGCTGTGCACAACCTAATCTGCAATGTAACATTAAGCAAAGTTTAGTTTTGTTTTTAGTTTTAATGCATTTTAGTTTTAAATGCATTAGTGTCTTGCATTCATGGTGATGTTGCAAGACTTAAACAAAACACAGTACATATCAACATAATAGAGAAGTAAGTGACTACTGTATCAGACTATTCACACCAGGAGATATTTATTTTCTGTGAGAAATCAGCCACTCCTATCTCTGACTTACTTCAAAACCGAGGCTTCACAACTGCTCGGTTCTTCTCTGGCGCTTGGCTTTTTACTTTGGATACAGCCACTATTTCCTATCAAGGAAAATCTTCACACTCCTGACTCCTCTTCCTTTCAGCATGACTTCTGTCAAGTGGGAGCAGTAAGATAGCAGTAAGCAGGTGTCCCTTCTGCTTAGTGCTCTCTTTCACAGTGAAAAATATAGTTCTGGTTTTTACTAGTATTGAAGGGAGTTTGTCTAACTCCAGTTCTTCCGTGACTAATAAAATTATCCCACAAGTCAGCTTGCCAAACCCTCAGGACTGGCCAGAGGGTAACCTGTGAGAGAGGTTTACTTTTTGCAATGGCTCATGTGATCCCATCTGTTTATAAACCTCTTACACCGCTCAATAATTTTGCATGTGGTGAACGTGCCTCACCGACCTTATCATGTCACCTCACAGCCCCTTGTTAACATATGGTCTCCTAAATGTAGATATTCATCTGCTTGACTTCCCTTAAAGCTACTAGTATAAAAGAAAAAAAACCCCTAAATATGAAACAGATGTCAAAGTGCACCTTGGGATGGATGTATTACAGAGACAAATCATCATCAAACTCCTCAAGATCACATTCTAGAGTTGCTTTATTATCACCTGGTCATGTGGCATGCACCTGTGCTCTCGTGGTTTTGCAATTGGCTTCAACACAAGAGCTCACCAGGTCCAGAAATAGCTTGGGTTTTTGACATCTCTTGTGTGTTTTATTGTGCCTTTTTCTTCTGTGCTGGAGTTTTATGACTCTCAGGGCTTCTGTGTGCACTTATTGCAGTGGAAGACAGAATCAAACTCAATTTTTACCCCAAACTGTGTACACATGAAATAAAAAAAAAAAAAAAAAAAAAGGAAAGACAAAAATGTATGAATGCACTAGCAAAACAGAAAAGAAAAGAAATTACAAAATCAGGCTGACATCCACAGGGAGTGAGATGGTTTGCTAAAAATTGTAATTAAGGGACATTATCTGCTAGAGCTCAAAATACCAACACAGAACACACTTGCTCCTTGAAATGCAGAACACTTCCACTTGAGTGTCTCCATTCTGAGCTGCAGAGCCTCCAGAAAAATGAATACTGGCCTCTACCAACTTGCTTCCCATAGGCCACTGTGTGCTCAGCATCTGTTTGCCAACTCTATGTCCTAGGCAAGCCAGAGTGGCATCTGGCCAGTGACTTTGGGGGGGACCTGACCTGGCAGGCAAGTTCAGAAAACATCTAAAGCTCGCTGATGGCACAGCAACCAAATCACACTTCTCTTCCTTAACAGGATGTTGATACTGGTGATGATAACTGCTGGCCCAGTCTACAGGGCACATCCTTTGGGAATAGCCGTGCTGCAGCTGAACAGGATCTCCTTGAGAAATGTGGAAGGTTACAGGGTCTCTATGCCAGGCCTCTTCCCTTTGGGTAGCATGGCTGCCCTGTGGAAAGGAAGGCAGGAAGCTGGATATGGGGAAGAGCAAAGCAATGGAAACATGACAGAAATAAATAGGCCAGGATAAAACCACTTAGAAAGCAGGACCACCTGAGGGAATCCTCTGCATTGACTTCACTTGGTTTGAATACACCTGAGTCTAGACTGAAGTAAAGCCTTGTCTAGACTGAAGTAAAGCCTTTTTTCCTCCTTGGGACAGCTGAAATACTACATTCCTCATCATCCTCACCACGATTCTGTGGAAATCCACCAAACCTGGTAGACTTCCATTAGGTTTTTGAGCTAGTGGAGCTGAGAGCTACTACCATCTCTTTGGTAACCTGACAGGACTGGAGCTCTCCACCAGTTACTGGTGGAGAGTTCTTTGTATCTCACTGGGCACTCCTTGTTATCATGTTGGCTGTGATAGTTACTCATCCTAAATACAGCACCACAGATTCCAGATTTTACCACACTATGAGCATGCAGTCGCATAGGACTCCTACTGCGTAGTCTGGTGACTATTCAATATCCAAAGGATTAGCATAGTTTGTAAACTAATTTCCAAAGGTTAAGCTTGTTTCCTAACAGTTAATTTTTAAACTTTTTTTTTTTATTGTAACAAAACCCTTAAATTCTGTTCCCTATACTTAATACCATAACAGGGATACACAAAAAACTCTACTTGCAAGGTCCAACTCGTGCTGTGTTTATGATTTCTTGTAATGTAGCAACACCAAGCGTGAGCCAGCTTCCTTCAGTGAGAGTTGCTGTGCACTAAATTAAATGTCGGCTCAATGCATCTTTACAGCAGCAGCAAGGAGCCAAATACAGCACTTCATAAAGAACTAGGACTTACTGAAGTGGGGAAGCTTATCCATACAGAAATTAGGACGTGGGAGTGCTAATTTCTATTTGATTAAAATAGAGGCGTGTGTGATTTTAAAACCAGGTCAGGATCACTGACCTTAGAAAACTAGGTCATGTATTCTACCTCCAGTCACAGCAGATCTGGAAGAGTTCGGTCTGCAGGCTGACCACTGCATGCCCTCTCAGTCAGGCAGGAACCCTACCCAGAATTCAGAATAACTTACCTGGAAGGGAGAGTGGCTAGGCAGCTCCCTGCCTTACTACATGATTTACCTCTCATATCTGTAGGCTGAAGAGGTTTCCATTTGTTTTATCTTTGGTAGAAACTTTCAGCAAAGAAACAATTTTGATCTTCCTTGAGGCAGAGCGTTTGAGCTAATGCCAGCTGCCAAGGCAGTGCTGCACTCTGATGTACAAGGGGTATTGCTAAACATCGTGTATCAGTCGTATATAAACATGTAACACTTTCAAGTTTGCAATTTTTTCTTTCCAATGGATCAGCGTACTGTATTTTCAATGTATCTTCATTATTCATCATCATTGCAATTCTTCAAACAGTAAACTAGTCTGGTTTTATGTATGCATATCACATTTCTTAAAAGCCATAGGGTTTTAAAATTGTTTTTTCCAGAAATTTGATATTAAGACTTTAAATTAAGAAAACACCCCATCAGATTCAAATATTTTTTTATGATAGCACAGGATAGAGAGAGAGAATAAGTACTTCCATTCTCTTACTTAAATTTTACCTCAAATTTTGGGATGTGGTTCCCAAACTATTTAAAGTTCAGCAGGACTGAGGTATAAAGTACCTCTCAGGAAGCAGATCTAAACCGACAAGTAATTTACTGTCAGGTTAAGAAGTTGCCTGATTCATCAGGCTCCCATTAGCAACCTCTAAGAATTCTGCAAAAGAAAAAGTCCTCGTTTATTGACTTGTTTTCAAGGTGCTATCCCAGTCTTATCTATGTACAAAAGGATAAATTCAGGTGCGTATATAAGCTGAGGGACTTTTCTACAGGTATTCAAGAAGAGCAATTTTAAGACACTCCAAAACCAGCAGTTAAAAGTCCTCCAAAAAAATAGAAGAAAAACAACGACGTCTAACACGATTTTTTCCTCCTATAACATAGTCTTTACTTGCAAAATATTTTCCCTATAACATGCTCTTTTTCCAGAGGATGAATAAAATCTTCTTTAATCCTGGTTCACGAGAATTTTGACAGAGTTGAATCCCTCTCCCAACTGCCTTTAACTTCTTTTGTTAGTGGCCAAGGTTGAGACAGGGAGGGAGAGTGTGCCTGTAGATGTGTTAAAAAAGGGGGAGAGGGAGTGGAGAGACTCCCATCAGAAATGCCTGTAATCAGTGGTAGGTCAAAGAGGCTATGCTGAATTGCTGCTTTGGATTAGGTTTAGGTTGGGGATCAGGTTCAAGGCTGAATTGAGGTTAAGAGTTTTGGGTTACTGTGCTGAAATTTTGAGACACCCTTGTGAAATTATAGCCCCCAACAACAGCAGTCAAATGATATCCCAGGGAGTAGGTTGAAGTCTCACCCTAAGTCTACATAAGAATACTGGGTTGTACATAAAATTTGTAGTTTGAACACACTTCAGTGGAATTATTAATTCAAGGCTTTAGCTGACAGCTGTAAGGTTTGAATCATGTGAAGTTTATTATTATAGTCAGAATTTACCTGCATGGTAGGAGTAGGAGACAAGAAAGTCACTATTTGTTGTACTAGCTTGCTGCTTCCCATCCCAGGCTGAGGGGTGAGTAGATGCTGGTGTGTTTTTCGGATTATTGTATGTGGCTGAAAGATGGGTTATTATGTTTAGATTAAGAATGGAAAAGGATACAGGGAATTACAAATGTAGCAGTCAAGGGAGGAAGCAATTTTAAAGAGTCAAGAGATCCAAACCTACCTCACCAAAGAAATATTTGCTTTCTTTTTAAACTGTAACTAAACCTTCCCCCTTGGGGCAATTCAGTTAGTCAGCAAGCCAAAATATGGCTTCGTTATTTACTGGCTGACCCTTAGAAGAGGAGACTGTATGCAATCTCTTCTTCAGCCTTTTGAGGAGAGGAGATGGATGAGGTGGCACAGCAGAGAGGCATTTCTGGAAGAATTTTCAACAAGATGCTCATCACCTACTTCTTTCTGTAACGTGTCTGTCTTCTTTACTACAAAATATTGAAGAGTCACTAACAGCATTACAGAGTTTTGGCATCCTTTCCAAGAATACAACTCTCATGGGTTGTTTTTGTGATGAAGACTGCTTGTGACACCTATAGTTCTCTCCTAGAAGTACTTTTATGCCCATGCTTTATGTCCCTTTTAGATCTCAGTCATTGCATATGGAATATTTGTTGTGATTGAGACATCTGATAACAGAAATTACTGCAACAGAGGTGAACATTCAACTGAGCTTAGGATTTGAACTGTTGTAAGTGCTGTCACTATGAATGTTTTAACATCAAGACATTGGTCATAACTTCTTTTAAATGATTCTACATCTTGGAAGAAATCTGTCACCCTGCATGGAAAGAAAGAGCTTGACTATCTTATTCTGATGTAGTTTTAAGACTGGGTGATACTTGCAGAGCAAGGGGACGGTGCTGTTCCTGGGGTGAATCTCCAGTGAAGAATGGCTGCCATACGCACTTCAGAATTGAAATCAGAGTCAGCTGCATCATGGCTGTTGGTGTCATTGCAAATCTCCACTAGCTTCATTGAAAGCAGAGTGGGCAGCTTGCTATGGACATGTGAGACATGTCACCTTTACTATGCTCCAAGGGGCAATCAAATGACTGATCAAGGATCACAGAATCACAGAACATTCTGAGTTGGAAGGGTTCCACAAAGATCATCAAGTCCATCTCTTCCACGAATGGTCCATGTGGGGATCAAATCCCTGATGTTATTAGTACCATGCTCTGATCAACTGAGCTAACAGGGAGATGATCCCATAATATGGTGGTTCCCAAGAGGATGAGAGACCCTTAGGTCATTTTCCAGTCTCTACAACTAGGTAGAAAGGTAAAAGGCAAAAATTGTATAAAATGAGGTCTAGGAGGACTTCCTTTTCCCCTACAGCCTCACTCTCTTGGAGGAACCAAAGGCTTGAGCAGACCCATGTCTCCTCTCCTTCAAAACTAAGGTAAGGTTTGCATTTTGTGCTGACATACGGCCAGGGCTGGATTCCAGTTTTTCCCATCACAACTGCATGTGGCTGCTAGTAAAAACTAATGGAAACCTTACTGCAACATAAATTTAAATCTCAGTCACACCCATATGCCCTAATGAAACATTTTTAAAAAGCAACAATGTGGTTTTCCTGTAAAGATTGCAAGGTAACATGTAATAATTAAATAATGACAAGAGAACTAAGGATGCCATTTTCACGAATGTGTGAAGAGATCTGTATTAAATATTTGTTCAGCACCAACATGTAGTAAATATCTCTTCTTGCAGAGAGCACTTGTAAGCTGTTTTATTGAACTAAACTTATTGTAAAAATTAAATGTTCTTAGGGTTTGATTATTTCCACACACTTTTTGTTGGAAACCGAAACTAGAATAGGAGTTTGGCACGTGAAAACAAAACTTTATCACTCTTATTTATTACAACTGCAATACATATGTAGCCAGAGTGCTTTCATTACTTCAGATATCTGCCTGTTGACATACAATTTACATTGCAGAGAATTTACCCACAAAAAATTCATTCGGTTGGCTGTATAAAATGTTTATGTAAAGTTAGCATTCTCAAACAGCATGGACTTCATGTGAAGCATTTCCCACAGTTACTTCAGTCATAACAGCACAAATTCAACTTCTGCAATGAGTACTGTTTCTTACAAACTAATTCTAGTTTCTTCCACCTTATACTGAGGTCCAACATTCAGCTGGTTTTTATTTTCCCTCCCCAACTCACACACAAATCATGAAGCTACACAAGTGCTATGGCTTACTGCTTTGCTTCTGAATTTTTCTATACATGGTGGTCAGATACGTCAGCAGGTGACAAAGAACAAATTTATTAAGAGAAAGAGAATTCCTGCCAGTTGTGATTCACCAACAAGAAAGGACATTTTATTTTTGAAGTCTGTCTTATCCTATTCAACTTCTAGTTAGAGGCTTAATCTAAAAATGAGTGCATCTTACTGCCTAATAAAAGAACAGACCCATTTCATTTTAGCAGTTGTCAGTGACACTCAAATTTCTATGAATGTCATCGTATTGTCATTTTAAAAAAAAGAAAAGAAGTCTTACTTTTTGTTATTTATATAGAATGTGCTTGGATCTGATTCTTTTTCTGAGGATCAGGAGACTTCTGTTAGGGCTGAATGGAGTGACTTTCCTGTTCTTCTTTGATCTCATCTATCACAGTGGAAGCATTCCTGCTTATTACAGTGAGAACCGCACTTGACTTTAAACAGCATCTGTTCCAATTAAAACCTGGGTTTTCTTACCAGGAAGAATAAAAAAAATTATACAAAACATATCCAAACCACACCACCTACAGCTTTAAATCAAGAATTAAAAAAAAAAAAAATATTAAAAAAAAGGTCTCTAAACCACAAAGTCAGACCCCAACTGACACCTTCTCTTGGCTTTTATTTTTAAATATGTGGTTATAATTCATTCTCTCCACAATTATTTTTCATATATATGAATTTTACTTTTATTTGTTTTTCTTTACATCCTAGAATAGTATTTTTACTGTATTTTTAACACTGGAAAGTAGCAAAACCTTGCTCTACTAGCTTTGAACTAATTTTGCACAAAACTTAGACTCTGGACTTAAGCACCCCTAGCTTTTATCCACACCTGGGGATATAAATTCCCTTTACAGGTTTTGTATTCTAAGTGGACAGTGACTCTCTGGAAATGCCTACTCCAGCATCTCCATCCTTTGCTAGCTCACTGGTAACAGTCCTGGCCAAGTAAGTGCTCTTTGGCCCACGTCATGTTTTACTTTCATGATGGCCTCAGGTTTAATTTGAATATTTTTCCCTGATTGTAAGTAATGTCATTAAGTCAGCTAACAAGGGAATCTATAGTATTGTGGCATAAACATTAATGAACAGATTTCTACTCTACTAGGAAGAATAATTCACAACTCAGGCCCTTCATGGTCTTCCTATTTTCCAGTGCCAAACATTCTTAAAGCAACACTGAAGATCATTTGTCCTTGATGGCATCCAAAATCTGGATTACAGTTCACCATTGCTATGGTAGGCAGAGGAAGGTACCAGATCTCTATCCCTGTGCATTTTTCTTCAGTTCTTGTGCCTCTGTTGGGTTCATGAAGAACAGTAGCCTAAGTCTTTGTGATGGGAGAAATGTCACACCAGGTCTTTAACTTTCTCTTGATTACAGGTCATTTCATGAGACGAAGCATTGAGACATACTTGCTCAAATACCTGCTGAAAATATCCCCCAGTTTGAAGTACAGAACATAATCAAAAAAAATGTCAAGGACCTCTTAAAAAATCGTAAGGGCTTTGATATTTCAGTGCCTGTAGCAAACAAGTAACCAACTGCTCCTTGTTCCAGTACAGGAGGCTGACTCCCCCTCATTCTCCTCCTCTGTAAGGATGATCTATTGAACTCAGGGGAAAGACAACTCTTCAAGGTGATGTCTTTGAACATGCTGGTAGATCTAACAGCTGTCCAGAGCAGAGTCAGTTTTGGGCTCAGACTGGGCTGCTCAGAGCTTCACAAGCTAGCGCTTGAAACCTCAAGACTTGAGACAGCTTGAACTCCCTGGACTACAGCTCCACTGCTGGTCTCTCCTTGTGGGCTAAAGGCTTCTCCCTATCTCCAGGCTGAGAGTCTCATGCTTCAGCCTGTGCTGCTGCCTGTCACCCTCCCGCCACACACCACTGTGGACAGCTCAACTACATCTTCTTTAATCCTCTTCATCAATTCCGGTTATGCTCTTGTATATCCCTGAAACCACCCCTCTTCTCAGCTGAACATCCTCCCTCTGATGAACGCCCGAAATCAAATGCAGGGGCCAGATAAGGTCTGATACGTGCTAGGCAGAAGGGAAAGTCCCTCTTCTTCCTTGGCTTTCGGGGACGTGTCCTGCTCACCACACTAAGTGCTGCTGGCCCTCCTTGCTGCTCAGGCATGTGGCTGACCCAGCTCAGCTCACTGCCTGCCAGAACCCAACACCACACCCCTGGCCCTGCCAGCCCCAGACTGCATCCCTGAAGATCTCTATCTTTGAAGAGCACAGCTTAGTCTCTACCCATGCCGGATTTCATGAGGTTCTATCAGGCCCTTCCTCCCAACTTTCCTCACACAAACACACAAAGTATGTTATCTATCCACTGCAAAGTTGACATGCGTGCTTTATCCTCTCCTTATCACCACTGGTAGCAATGTCGAACAGTAATGACTCACCCCAGGAGACACCCTGCAGTATCCTACTTATTACCCACCTCTGCACACAGCACAACCCCTTGAACATGAACCTTAAACCTCAGGTATCCAACCAGTTTTCACATGTCCTCCCACTCAGGATGCAATGTCCCAGTTTGGACATAAGAATATCGTGAAAGGCATTACTGTAAGTTTTATCGAAGTGAGCAAGGAAAATTACATCCACTGCTCTTTTTTCATCCACAAATCCAATCAATTTATCCGACAAGGAAACCTGTTTAATTAAGCATGATTCTCCCCTTGGTAAATCTATGCTGACTTCCCAATCACCTTCTCCTTCTTTAGATGACTGCCATATTATTTATTTGCGTGCCTGTATTGGATTTGAGTCTGATATAGGCAAGGCAGGGCTTGTACAAATATTTTGCAAACATTCAGAACTATGGAAAAACCTCCCAACCACGCAATCATAGCGTCCGCAAAAGTTTGAAAGTTCTTAGATGCAAAAATCATGTCTTTATACCAATCTTTACTACAAGGAGTATGATTTAACCTTTTTGATTAAAGATCTGACACTGGTGCAACAGAGATACTGAAGGGTAATATACGCTTCATTGAATTTCTAGTGAGCATAGGATTTAATTCATGACTGCCTGAAGGAAAAAAAAGAAGAAATACCCCAAAATAAATTTCTCAATAAACACATTTGCTCACAACATTTATTTCTGTTGCACGAGATAAGAAAATACTTTGCTTTAATTTTAAACTCCGCAGCAGAATGTCAATGCATACTAAATTACGGGAGAATGCCTGTGTTTCCTTATACTCACAGCAACCACCTATTGAGGGCATAGGCTAAGCAACAGTACTTCTACTAACTTTTTATCTACAGAGACAAAAATAGCTTGAGGTGTTAGGGCATACATTTATGACGTGAATTTGTCAGGAACCTACACTAACTTAAATGACTATTAACTCCGCATGACGTTTGATTTGCTGCATCTAAAAGAACCTCAGCACTTGTTGTCTCTGCCATGCCAGACAGTAGATGTTGTTTTCTGCATGTCAGCAGTGTATAAATTTCTAATCAGATTGTATCTGATAACACGGCTTTCTGAGTGTTCTATTCATCAACTTGTTTTAAATCTCTTTCAAACCCTGTTTGTATGGCTGCATTCATAACCCAAAACGTCCTAGCTACGACAAGCAGGATAAAATGTGGATTTACTTTAATCTGAGATACTCACCACAGCATAAGCTGGAGATTTAGATTCAGTTTGGCTCCTAAACATTCAAGATCCAGTTGGAGTTACAACTTACATGCAGGACATTGCAAAGCAGTATTTTACCTATATTTTAATAGCAAACATAATACCTTCATATTTCTTTAAATCCTTTTCATTAAGTGAAATGTTTCATGCCAAGCTTTCTCCAGGCTCACATTTCAGACATCCCATTTCCAGCTCCTGTACACAAAGGTTCTTGGTGACTAGCAAACAAAATATCTTAATGCACTTCTGTAGCTGCACCCCAGGAACTGGCCTTGCAGCGATGCACAATTATCTTATGTATCTGAATGAGCCTTCAATCTACCGGTGCCAAGAAACAAATGTTTCAAGTGTGGCAAAAATCATCAAGTTACAAGCATTGTATGGTCTAACAAGAAACCTGCAGCAATGCTCAACTGTTCTTGAACAAAGGAGGGCTGTGTTTGGGTGGAAATCATCACAAACCTGGGTAGAAAGAAAATTTTGAACCAATCTTTCCCTGTGTCATCATCACATCTCACTCTCCCTCACAGTCTCTCCTTCTCCCTCTTTCACACACACACAGCCCCACAGCCCTCAGCTCCCCTCCCTCGCAGTCTGAACGCAGCCACTAGTAATGGCAGAAGCATATGAGGAAGCCAGTTGACTTCTTGACCCCCAAGTCATTTTGTAGATGTCACAAGGATGCCAAATGTGAAGCAGAAGGCTGTCAAAGATGAGCTGGGGCTAAAAGCAAGACTATGAGCTGTAACACAAAGCAGAAGGAGCCTCTGGGGAGCGATTTGTCTTCCTAAGAAGTCTTGTGAACTGCTTTTTAGTATCAGGTGCATCATCTTGAGAAACCATTGTACATTCCAAGTAAAATTAGTTTAATGTTCCCACATAAAAAGGACCACAGCCAGGTGGAGGATCAGAATAGGAGCACACAGTGTGGAACTAAAAAGTTTTGCATGCTTCTGTGGGGAAAAAAACCTATGTGGAAATTTATTACAGATATATTTCATATGTAAATCCCAGCCACTTATTAAAATGGGTATGAAAGCGGGTGATTTTATGAGTGCTAAATACCTCTATATGTTATCCTTTTGGACAGCAATGTTCATTCCCACCACAGAATCTTCACAGGCAGTGGGAAGCAGGTACTTGGACTCTTACAGTCCTGATGTTCCTAGGGTTAGGACAGGTTTTGGCATTTTCTTCTTTCCAGTGAAGTTAACTAGAGAAAGATCAGGTCCCACCTCACTTACCCTTTCTGTGAGCAAAACATCACAGACACTACGACACGAAGAATATTATAAACTAGAGGAAAGACTAAGCAAGAAATAATTAAAATTAGGATAACAGATTTCTAAATCAATAACCCTGGCCAAAACAAAATGTGCTACATTTCTCTGTTTTGTAAAATGGTTACAACCCTGAACCCACTTGAATACCTGATGCATTAGTTATGCATTTTCAATCCCACCTTTTGTTTTTCTGTTCCCATCTATAGAATTATTGTTGGATGTTAATACATTACCAAATTATCTGACCTTGTTTGAGTAACCCTGAGGGAAAAACAGAGAGAAGTAAGTTAAAAAATGTATATGGCAATAACAATTAATTTATTTTTGCCCAACAATTACATTTACAGCTTTGAGACATAATAAGCCATGTCAAGATGGGGCTTTTCTGCTCATTTGGTCATGATGAGTGGTTACCACATGTTGCTTACCCTTGCACCATGTCCAAACTCACAAGTGCTGTAAGTTTCAAAGTTATGTTACAAGCCATGTGTTTTAGTTCTGTTACAGTGGAAATGCTGTTAGAGCCTTGTTAAGTGTGGTATGTCATGGGCTACAGTGTTAGGGAGCATTTAGGAGGCATGTCTAGTCAGCTGAATCAATGTGAAAAGTGCAACATGGATTAAGCATAACTTTTTCTCTGCCAGTTTAAGTAAATGCTCAGGATCTTCTGGTTAACCTGTTTGACTGAAGGATAATACTTTCAGGTCAAGTCATTCTGCAGAAAACCATCTTCCTTGTTTCTGTCTCTTGCTAACATACAAGGCTATTATAAATGATTCCATTATTATTCCTGTGTGAGAGAAGGGGATTTATTTATCTGGCATTTATCAATGCAGCAGGATAAAGAATAGCCTAGCTAGGAGCACCAGGAGGCCCCAGAACGTATTTACTTGATTCTGGCTTTTTGAAACCATAATCTATGACATCTCATGGTTCAGATCATTGGAAATACTTGATGAAAGCTTAATCCAGAGTTTGTAGGACCGTAGTATATGTCAGAGACAGAAATGGAAGGAAGGTATGAGCACGTAGAACACAGATTTATTTCTTTTATGCCTCATAATTGTAATACAAAACAAGTGCACCAAAAACATTCAGCCCGTTCAGTAGCAGGACTATACTTGCATGCAAAAGCACGTCATCACTATATGTTATGCTGGGAAGGTTCTTTAAAATGAGAAAGACATTTCTGCAGCTTTGCCTGTGAGAGAATCCAACCAAGCCTACTGTAGAATGTTTGTTTCACTCTAACAGAGCCCAGTCTTACTGGATTCTTCTGGAATATTTCCCCAATGTGCATACCTTGTATGTTAGTCTGGAATAACAACCCCTCTTTCCAAGCAGAGTAATTATTCTGAAATTAGGACATTCTGGAGAAAACAGGGAGGGCAGAATGGTAGAGTGGGTAAACTCCTAATAACAGGTTCAGGAGCAAGGTGTTGAGCCTTACTCAGGTTCTGTATCAAAAGCTGATCACAACTGGCTCGCGTGTGAAGCACTGATGGGTTATTTGGCCTAAAAAAATAAAAGATTTGAATGTGGCCACAGCACTCTCCTGTGTGATCTTTGCTTCAGCAACTGGGAAGCTTTATCTGCATCAGGCTGCTGGGCCATGTAAGTCCAGACAGAAAAATCTTCTTTAAAAAACAATAAATGCCAGACGATGCACTGGGAACACTGTAATCCTCCATGTATGTATAGGCTGGGGAACAAGACACTGGAGAAAGGAATCTGGGGACTTCAGTGCATCCTAAATTCAATGTGAGTCAATAATGTCCCCTGGCAGCCAAGAGTATCCTGGGGTGCACTAAGCACCCAGCATAGCTCACTGTCTGAAAGTGTTTGTTCCAGCCTTGTGTGGCCTCACCATCAGGACCATGCGAGTTTTGGTCCCCACAATTTAAGAAGGGTATAAAAACACCAGAATATTTCCAAAGGAGAGCAGCAAAGAGGGTGGAATGACTAGAGGGCATGACTTACAGTGAAATGTGCTTGGTTTGTTTAGCTTAGAAAAGAGGAGACTGAGGGGAGACTTCATTGCTGTCTACAACACCCTCATGAAGGGGAGAAGAGATGGAGGTATTGATCTCTTTGTTCCAGTGTCTGGTGAGAGGCCATGAAGTTATGCCTTAAAGTTGCACCAGGGGAAGTCCACATCAGACACATATAAAATAAAAATCTTCACCGAGAGTGCAGTCAAGCACAGGAACAAGCTCCCGGAGGAAGTGGGGTACTTCCAGCTAGAAGTTAAAGATCACTAAGGTATAAAAAACCCCATACAAATGGTGTGGGGGAGGGAGGTTGGGAGAGAGACAGAGAGAAAGAGAGAGAGTTTGTCATCTGAGTAAAGCACGTTCTAACTTGTCATAGTCACCCATGACTACAGCTTTTGACTGCATACTGACTTTCACACTAGCCTGCATTGCAAGTGCATTGGCAGAGTTGCTTTCAAAAGCAACTTTTTATACCTCCAGTATAAACACTTTTGAATAAAAGCAATATCCAGGCTTTGTCTCTGGGCTACCTACATCCATAAACATCTAAATCTGTTCAAAAATCTGAATAAATATTGCATGCTGAGAGAGTAACCTAAGATAACTAATTGCCACATTGCAGTTTGAGTTCACTTTCTAAGCACAGATAATATATTTTTAAATCCTAGTCAAAGTGCTGTGAAAGGAATATATGCCACAAACTTCTTTATCTGTAGTGTTTAAACATATATATATAACTCAGAATGTATGACCAAGAGGATTGCTAATGCAGATGGAGCTGCGTTACCAAGAGCACTGGTGGTCAGGGTTTTTATAGAATCATAGAATCACAGAAGCATAGAAGCATAGAATAGCCTGGGCTGGAAGGAACCTTAAAGGAACCACCTAGTTACAACCCCCATGCTGTGGACAGGGACACCTTTCACAAGACCAGGTTGCTCAGAGCTCCATCCAGCCTGGCCTTGAACACTTCCAGGGATGGGGCATCCACAAGTGGTACCATTTTTTGCTTCTCTTGTTCAGGGAAGAACTGAGCTGCCATGGGCTTTCTGTAGGTCTGGCCAAATCATCACACAAGGGGTGGGGAAAGCTGAGAGCCTGGTAACCAAGCTTAAAGTCCCAGGTCCAAGCAGCTATTGCAACTGTTTGTGGATACACCTTAAACAGTGGCACCACCCTGTGCATCAGTAATTAAAACCCCTGTAAATTTGTCATAAAGGGGTTAAAATTCAACACATGCCTGATGCTGGAACATACCATGTGCTCCCACATTTTGTGCACGCTGCAGGTGAACTTAGCCCTGCTGGCTCACTAGCACACTAGGGTTTTTTGTTCAGTAGCAGTCTTAAGGGATCCTATGGGATCAAACAGCAAAAGCAAGAACAGAGGGGATAAATAAGGGTGGCAGTAATACAGAAGGAAGCCTTCTGAAGGAGTCTCAGGCCAGTTGTGTGTGCTCTAGCAGGAGCATTGCTGTGGCTATTATTTCAGGGCAAAATGTAATGCCAGGGTGGGTAAGGTTGGTGCTCTATGAGGCCATCTAATTGGAAAACTCATGCAGGTATTCAGAGTTCAAAAGTCAAGAACAAGAGAGAATCTGGGAGGCTGGAAAGTCATCTCTGTCCCCTCTCTCATTCTAACAGCTGCCAAAAAGAAGAAAGGATAAAATGAAGGCCAAGAGCTCTAGGCTAAAAATATACCAGTAACTTATTCCTTGATGTAAAAGCACCAACAAAACAAAACAAAACAATGCATGAAATGTTTTTATACCTAAGGAATGTATTTACACTTAATTGTATAAATTGTGCTGTAACAGAATACTATACTAGCAGATTTTACAACAGACTGTTGCAACAATAGGCACTCTTTCCCAAATTTACTTTCACTTAGTCACCAGTTTATCCATTGTGTCTCATCAGAAGGGTTACCAAAGCAAATTTTCAAAGAGGTTGGTAAAACTCTGGTGGCTTTTTCACAGATTCACATGTTCACACAAATCAGCCCAGAGCCTTAAGCTGCCACTGCCTCCAAAAGCAGCCTTGTCTGTGTGGTTTCTTAAACAGTGAGACAGAACATTTGGGAGCATCTCCAGATATCATCTCCACTTTCAGAAACCCATTTCCGTTCACTGCTGTACCTTCATCCACAAGAGCAGGTGATACCCTGGCTCATGAATACAGACGTGGTTTTAAGCATGCAGTTATTGAATTTGGAGCAAAATGGGGATAAACACAAGGTGACATTGGAAACAGAGACTTTTGAGATAGACCACATGCATTCAAATACAACTTTCCTTGCCCATTGTAGAACTGAAACATCACCAAGAATTTTAAATGCAAACTGATTATCTCCATTTTCTTTAAATTGTTTTGAGTTCTTATGTTTCATTATTTTTATCCTTATTTTTTATTCTTCTATGTGAAAATATGAAACTGTACAGAAGGCTGATGAGTCAATCTTCAATTATTTACAATCATATTATTATCTTTTATTGAACTTCAGTCTAAGAATTAAAGCAATAATTATTGGAAAAGTCAGGAGCTGTCCATTAAATGTAAGGGTTTTTAACATTAGCTTTAAACTTAAGTAGTAAAAACTGAACCATTCAGTTTTGCAGCATTTCTGAAAGCAAAATTACTTAGAAATAGTACGGATTTAAGGACCCTAGCACTCATAAAATCCATGCATTCATAAAATCCTGGTACATCTTTTTTCAGACTGATGTGCAAGTCTCTTAGTGGCAATATATGCATTCCTAGAGGAAGACTTTTTTAGAATCCCAGAATCACAGAATGATGGAATGGTTATGGTTCAAAGGGACCCTAAAGGTCATTTAATTCCAACCCCACTGCCATGGGCCGGGATGCCACCCACTAAATCAGGTTGCTTAGGGCCCCATCCAACCTGGCCTTTTCAGGGATGGGGCATCCACAACTTCTCTGGACAACCTGTTCTAGTGCTTCACCATCTTCTGAGTAAAGAATTTCTTCTGAGTAAAGAATTTCTTCCTAACATCTAATCTAAAAATCTTTCTGTTCAAAACCACTGTCCCTTGTCCTGTCACTATCTGCCCATATAAAAAGTCTTTTCCCTCCTTTTTATAAGCCCTCTTTAGGTGCTGAAAGGCTGCAATAACGTCCCCCCAAAGCTTTCTGTTCTCCCGGCTGAACACTGCCTGAGTCTCTCAGCCTGTCTTCATAGGAGAAGTTCTGGAGCTCTTTGATTGTCTTTGTGGCCTCTTCTGGACTGCTCCAACAGGTCCCTGTCTTTCTTGTGGTGGGTGCCCCAGAGCTGGATGCACTACTCCAGGTGGGGTCTCACAAAGACAAAACTGAGGGGCAGAATCACCTCCCTTCACCTGCTGGCCACGCCTCTTTTGATGCAGTTGTGAAGTTTTATTTCTGGGCTGTGAGCACACACTGTTTTCTGATGTGCAGTTTGTTTTTTACATGCCTCAGCACATCTCCGAGAGGGATCTATTCCAAGATCTACCCAAGCACACACAGTTGAGGCTCACTGGTCTGTAGTTCCACAGATCTTCCTCTCTCCCTTTTTTTAAAACTGGAAGTGATGTTTCTCTTTTTCCAGTCACCAGGGACTTCACCTGCCTGCCATGACTTTTCAAATATAATGGAGAGTGGCTTGGAAACATCAGCCAGTTCCCCCAGGACCCTGGAGTGCATCTCATCAGATCCCATAGACCTGTGGCTCTTCAGCTTCACCACATGATCCTGAAGGCAGCTCTTCACAATCTGACCCTTCCTTAATATTGAGCACAACACCCCCACCCCTCCTTCCCAGCCTCTTTCTTCGGAAAAGTTTGTGGCTCTCAACTGTGGTGCTCCAGTTGGGTAACTCACGTCCCATGTTTCTGTGATAGCAATTAGGTCATCGTTTTCTAATTGCACCGAGGTTTCCAACTCCTCTTGCTTGTTACCTGTGCTGCATGGATTGGGGTAGAGGCACTTCAGCTGGGCTGTCCACCTCTTCATCTTCTGGGAAGAGCCCTCTGGAATTCTTTTGGGATGATTTACAGGTATTTCCCTGCTGTTCTCGAAAGTGCTGTTACTTAAAGTTCCTTACTGGCACCCAGCAGAGCATCTTGCCTCCCCACTGAATCTAGTTTAAAGCCCTGATAGTAAGTCCTGCCAGCTTGCCAGGTGCACCCCATCTGCTGTCAATATGCCCACTCTCCCAAAGGCATATCCCAGATTACAGAACCTGAAGCCCTGAGCATGGCACCAGTCTCAGCCAGTCCTCCTCCCTATCCACTCATCTCACTCTACCTGCGTCCCAGTCCCTTCCGGGAGGACAGTAAAGAACATTAAATGTGTTCCCGATTCTTTCAACATCTCTCCAAGGGATGTAAAGTCCCTTTTGATATTTCATGATATCTTTGTCATAGCATCATTCAATCCTACATGAAAGAGTAGGAGCAAATGATAGTCCTCTGCTTTTACCAGCCTTGGAAGCCTCTTTGTGACATCCCAAACACGAGGCACTGATAGGTATAAAATGTCTCTGGAGAGGTGGTCTGGATGACAAATGGCTTCTTCTGTGCCTCTCAGTGAGGAGTCACAAATAACTAACACCCTCCATGACTTTTTAGGGGTGCTTTTTATAATACAGGTGTCTGATTGTTCTAATCTAGTAGAATTCTCCTCTTCTTGATCTTGACTACTTTAGTGGACGGGTAAAAAGTAGGGAATGTTTCTCCATTGCCTCTTGGAAGATTAAGGTTTGAAAGTTAAAGTTTCAAACAGCCTCTACCAAAACTTTAGAAACAGCATTTAGCAAATGAGGCACCCTGTTTTCAGGTCACTAATAGAAATTTGTAGTTGATACATCAGGTGAGCAAGCAGCGAATTTCTGATACATCAGCAGCCGGGCAATCAAATTTTGATACATCAGGCGAAGGTCGCGTAGATACCAACAAGGGAGACTAAGTGAAAAAAGCTGAAGTTCTCCACCGGCGTTGCCACAATGTGGATGTGACATTGCCTCTCCGAAAACACTCTATAAGCAAGTGCAGGAGCTGCCATAGGGGCTGCAAAATTTACGAAGTGTCGGAGACTTTGCTGTCGGTGCTGTTCTGCGCCGGCCTGGCTGCTCCCGCGAGGCTGTGTGTGTCCCGCCCTGCCGGTCCTGCTGCCCTGGCTCCGCTCCCTCGCTGGCAGCTCTCGGAGGGACTTCATCAGGGAAAGACCAGTCCCACCCGACACAGATCTTACTGCACTCTATAAGCCAGAGCTGGGCCCGTGAGTGGTGTTATCCCCTTTCCCGTGCTACTCGTAATTGTTCTTGGCATTTTGCTACTTTTTTATTTTTCTCTCCTTCTTTCCTCTTTTATGAAAAAATAGGCTTGGATTATCGCTTTGGATCCCAACATTTAACCTTGTTTGTGATTTAATCTTGCTTTCAGGTATGTTTAGAACCTAGTTCCTTTCTGCATCTGTGGCTCGAGGCACAACTTGCCTCTACTCACCTTAAGCGGATCAGAACAACCACCTATCACACATTCTTCTTCCACATCCAGAGCATCTTAATTGTAGAGGCACATTGGTAGCACGGGGAAGACTGTCCCTTCTGCTCCAGAGACAAGAGTTAATTCTCCCTTGTCTTGTGAATTAGCCAAACATACCAGCTTGGGCTTGAGTGTTGACCGACCTTCACCTTCCAAGGACTTAAGGCCGGACTGCTGCCCTGCTTGTTTGAGAATCTAATACCAGCCATCAATCTCCTGCTCAGATTGAGGCAATAATAACGTTTACTCTTCTCATAAAGCAAGATTTCTTGCTTTCCTGGACTTCATTAAAGAATGCCCTAGTGCCTGTTGTGTTCTCAATTAATATAAAGGCTTTCGCAGAGCAGAGATTCACAAAGAGCAGGAGCTGCTTCTTGTGAGGCAGACAGTATGGACAGGATATGTTATGTTCTCAGAAAACTGAAGCACAGCAAAATTTTAAAAGGCGATACAACAAAATTTTGGTAATTATGAATTTTAACACTATACAAGGTTGGATAGAAGGAACTTTGACTTTGTCAATTTTTTTTTTTTTTTTTTTTTTTTTTTTTTGGTAGTTTACAGGAATAAGGCTGGATTATTTTCTTCACCTGAAAGCATCGGGACAGTCTTTGGTTACAGTGCTATTTGTCTCTTGTTATTACCCTAAAAGCTTTTTCAATGTAATTACACATTCCACTACATCTCAGTGCCTCTAACTGGTAGGGTTTGTGCACTGGATTGTATTTTTTCAAGAACAAGTGCCATATAGTCAACATTATCTCTGTCAACTACTGAGTAAGTACAAGAGTTAATAAATTTAAAAAAAAAAAAAAAAGGAAAATCCGTGGTTGTGATTAGAGAGAGACTGGGAGGGTAAATATACAGTTACCTAGCAGCAAACACATAACCCAGCCCACCTGGAGTCCTGCGAAGAACAGAACCAATACATACCTGTCAAGTCCAGACAGCTGGTGAAATCTGGTGCTTCCCAGTTTTTTACTGCTTCTTCAAGAAAGATGGACTCTTTCTTGACAGAAAAAAAGTCATTCCAACTCAAACCAAAGTCTTTGTCATATTGTGGCAGAAATTACAGTAAATAAATGTACAGTTGTTATTCTTAGTGAAGTGCTTAAAGCCAAGATCCTGGATAAGAATAGCCTCAAACATAGCAGAAGTTTAAGACCACATGGATAGCCATCCAGACCCAAATCATTCTCCCAGCCACTACTGCTAAGGCAGACTGAGACAAAACCCCATTTAACAACTTTCTGTCTTAATTCTGGTTCTGAATTTTGTGGCTTTGATTCATCACTACTGAAACGTCGCTGCAAATGATTGTGCTAAATCCTTACTTCTATCTTTCTCCCTCTTTTCTGTTTAATGAATCACTGTAACATTTTATTTGCTGGACATATAATTCTTCTACATGCAAGAAATATATTTGGGTTTCACTTCTTTAAATCATAAAGAATAGCATTTGTTGTTTGTTATTTACATCTCTTTTTAAAATATTTTGTCTATTTTTTAAAACCAGATAGTTAATAAATCTTCCAAAATGCTGCTTATTTTAGGAAATAATAATTCTTTGCTATGAAAATCAATTTTTCTTCTGAGGAATTGGAGCTGGTGTGAATCCAGGCTGTGTTTAGTCTTTCCAAAGTCCATCCCTGTTCATTACGATTAGTGCTTAAGCAACAGTTCCGGAAGCACTGAGGGTGACTTGGGTGAAGCTGTCTCACGAGTGCTGGCTCGATCCAGGAACAGGGACACTGTCTGCTTACACAGGTGAATGGTGCTGTCAGCTCACTACAGGCTGAGCAGTAAACAGCAATAAGAGGAAAAGCTTCTCACACTGCTCCTGTTAGACCTAAAAGCATATCTCTTCGTGTCCTTAATGCATTCAACTGGTGTGTTTGTGGTTCTTAAGCAGGTACAAAAGCATTTGCTGGATCAGGCTCAACATGTGCTCCCTATCTGTTTTCAAGTAGTCTGAAGATAATATAATTTTCCAGTTTCTATGCTCACCCTTTTGTAGCTAAAACTGATAATCATACCAGGTTCCCTTGCTGGGTTTTCTAGTCCCTTAAGCTTTAGTTTAGTAACATTTTGGCTGATCAATTGGATACAAAATCCTTTATTTTCTATTTAAATTCCCATTCCAATAAATAAGGCTTTTGGGCTTAAGTCTACATAACTCTCTTTTGAAAGTCTGAGCCAGAGAGTCAAGAATTTTTAAAAAAAACCACCTCAAACCATATTTTCAATTCTGTGGATATTTTCAGTGTTGTGATCTCAAAAGAATACCAACTTTGATCAACCAAAGAGATGGGAGCAGATGTTGCAATTTTCGTAGAAGAGCTTTCTTGGAAAACAAAATAACTTTTTTTAACCTTTAAGCCCCACAGACTTTACTTAACTAATAGTTTTCATTTAAAAGTCGTAGTGAAACATTAGGGCACTGCAGCTGTACCCCTAACTAATTTCGAATTCTGTACAAATTTTTAAGTTTCATGAGATTCCTTCCTATGATGCAGCCTAATCAAGAAATCCTGAATCAGTTTTAATTTTTCTTTATGTTAAGTTGTATTTCTGTGTTTTTGTCTCCAGGCTGTTACCCTGTGTTTGCATATTTGCATTGTATCTTTTCACTCCAAGGCAGATTTAGGAGTTGTTATCCTAGACTCATAGTAATTGCAAGAAAATCCAGTTCCATCTGTTTCTGCCAACATATGGAAATTGAATGAGAATATCAACATAAAACGGCACTTGCTCAATATCAAGTGTGTGCCAGCTATTGTGTTTGTTATAGAAACTTGTGGTCAAGCAGGCTGAGAGAAGCCAGTAAGCTGCCCGTCTGGTAAGAAATACGGGTGCAGATCTTGTTCATGCCAGTCTGTCAGTTGTCAGTTCCTATATTTTGGCTTAATACAGCTATTTCCATCACTTACAGATAACGTGCTGCTGAATAAGGTAGGGTTCACCCTGCACTGTTTAATAGGAAGAAATATTTTCACTGCACCAAAAGACTGATATAGTTTTGTTGGAAAAATCAGCATTAAATCTGGAGAAGGATAAAGAATATGCAGAATGTAACCTCTGAGCTACAAGGGGAAGAAGATTATTGTTTTATCCATTGTTAAATAACAACTCTTGAATATTTTTTATTCCTAATCAAGTCATCACACAGCCTTGAGAAGTTACAGCAGTTGCACTACACTACCACTATGCAGTTTTGCAACAGGTTAAACAAATGAAAATATCTTTAAAATACACATGAGAAGAAAGAAGTGAGTTGTCTCCCAGGTGCCCCAGAAGTACAAACTTCCATCAATATGGATCAATTCAAAACAAAAATTCTCCACCAAAACATATGTCCACCTGAGGACCAGTCCTTTTCTGGTGCTGCCTGCTGTGTGATTGCCCATTAGACAGCTTTCAAATTGTCTGGGTTTTGCTGTGCAGAAATTTTAGAAATTATTTTGGGGTTTTTTTCCTGCACGAGTTATCCTAGAGTTTTTTTAAGTCCAAGGACTTTGGAATAGAAAGAGTAGTGCTCAGGAAAAATGCAGCCCTGAAGGATGTGGAGTGACAATCTCAATCAATCAAATGAGGATGGCTTAAGCAGTTGTCTCTCCATAAGTGGACTCCACCTTGTTTCTGACAAGATATGAGCTGATCACATGTGCACATACTTCTAGTCTATTTTAAATACAGGTAAAATGCATTTATTTAGAGTAGCATGAGCTATGTGGGTAATTTTCAAGCATTTCGTTCAGTTTCCTTTGAGTCCATTCCTCTCCCCTACCTTTGCAGCGGTACTGGGATTTTCTTCCTAGCCTTGACAGCTAGAAGGTTGGCCAGCAAATGTGCTGTCATGTGAAACTTACAACATACTTACGCATGCATGTCTGTTTTTCTAAGACACTTGATGAAATGGTTCAGAAAAAGTCATGATAACAATGTGAGAAAGACAAAAGTGTCTGTCTTATAAAAGACATTCTTTTATTTCTCCTTGGGTAGATTTGTATATCATCTCCCATCAGTTAAGCGATAGAGCTGTTGGATTTGTCTAACCTGGACCTCTGAGAGAGCAGAGCAGATGAGGGGGGCATGTTGCAGCAGATAGGTGAGTGGCCTGGCGGCAGTGTCCCAGCAGGGTCCTGCTGAGCACTGCCCGAGGTGGCTCTGCCAGCTCTTCTGCACACCTCTGCGCTGCACTGCCACTCATGCATTCACTAACCTGAGGGCAGGGTCCTCCCTAAAGTACTTCCATTTTCCTCTCCCACTTTTCTTCCCTGCTCTCTGTGATAAAAACCCTGTGGCTATAAGAACACTTAGCTGTAATACAATTTTCGTAGCTCAAGTTACATGTTAAGTAAGTGTTTTATATACCCTGTTTGTGGAAGACTAGACAAGCTCTTTGTAGGAAGGTAAATAATACTTAAATCCCAGACCATAATCATCTTCCATCTCTGCTCTGTGATTTAATTTAATACCGATTATCAAGTGTTTTATTTTTACAATTCATGTGGTGTTTAGCTGACAGAAGTGTATTCATCGCTAGGAACTCAGGAATTAGACAAACCTAGCATAGTGGATTGCATGTCACAGCATAAAGCTGCTTTTAAGATGTTACTGCCTTCACAAAGAGGAAAAAAAAAAGGGTTGGAAGACTAAATTCAAGGAGAATTCAGTATCACATTATCTGGGTTTCATCTCCCCCCAGCTTCTCACCCTGTTTTCCTTCTCAAATATGGGGGTACTGCAAAGGAACAACATTAAAAAAACTTTTCTCAGAAATCCATCACCTCTTTGATCATTTTAGATTCAAGTTTTTACTGTTGTACAAGCTCCAAAGCTCCAATCCTCTTTGCCATCTCCCCACAAGTGTTAGGCACTCTCCAAAGGAAAAATGCATTTTCCTGGCCTCGGTGAGCTTAAAGATGAGAAATATAAACACAAAAAAATATCTAAAAACTGTGGGAGAAGAGAAGGAATGCGCTCCAGGAGAGAAGTGAAATTATGGTAATTAATTCCTAGCCTCATAGTTGGTCTGAGCTGTTTTTCTTTTTTTCTAGTCATATTTAAAAGGGACAAATTATATCCTTACTTTCCTACACTCCACACAAAAGTCAGCCCTCCTTCTTGCCTTACACTGGTGTCAAGCTTCACACTTGCACACCCACTTCCTTGCCCTGTCCTCCTAGGGCTTTCTGTTCCTTCCTTATTTTCCATATGAATGAAGCAGTTAAAAAAGGTGTCGATGGACACTCAGAAAACATGGGCCTTCCTAAGAGGCTGAAACAAGTAGCTTTGCTCCCATTTCTGCTCAGTACCTCTCATGTTTCACTCCAGAGCCTCCATTTGCCTCAGCGAAGCAGCTCCAGTTCAGACCAACACCTGTCCCATTCCCCTGCCAGCCAGCAGCACATGCAAGTGGATCCAGCAACGTGCATGGCATCTGTGACAAAGAACACGTGAGGCTCTATGAGCTGTACATTTCCCAGTCCCTGGCCAAAGGAGTTGCTTCTACTCTGCAATATCCTTGATACAGCCAAATTTGTTGAGGATTGGGCACACGGGGAACTCCCCAAAAGAATTTGTATTTGATGTTTTCCTTTGCAAAAGCAACCTGTCCTATAGCTGGGAAAATTTGTAAAAGCACAAGAATGAGAGTCTGAGAAGCAAAAAGAAGAATGCTGGCAACTTCTTACTAGCTTCATAATATTTAACTTTTTGTTGTGTTGCCTTTTCAGACTTAGCCTGCATGACCTAGCAGCTGTTTCACTTGGCTCGGGGCATTTATGACTTTATTTTGGACAAATCTTTAACATTTTCATTTGATTTTTCTCAACTCAGCTTTGTGCCTCAAAATTTGTTTTAAATTTTACGGTCATTTTTTTCCCCTTTCTTACCCTTCTTACAGCTGTAGGCTCTGGAACCCGACAACTGTGGTGTTCCTCTCTTTGGCCAGCAGCCTGTTTTATAAGGTAAAGACAAAGGAAAGGAGTGCTTTGGGGAGGAAAAGAGAAGTAAGACAAGAAAGGAAGGAAGAAAGAATGAAAGATGCAAGAGAGTTCTTTCACTGGATCTACTCAGAACAAGCTAAAACTTAACTGTACTTATAACTATATAAATACTGAAGTACACAGTAGACTGAAAGTATTCAATAAACATTTACTGTGAATGGAGGCATTAGGAAAGGCTTAGGCTCTGCCTGAATTCCCATGAAATTTATAAATATTTCTTTCATTTGTTCTCCATTTACAATTAGTTGCGGTCAAGCTGATCAAAGACAGAAGAGGCCTGTTGCATGTGAACCAGCATCCCTCACAATGACATCCACAAAGCAGAATGAAATATGAAATATCAGGTTTCCACGGATGTATGAACTTGTAAAAAATCTGAAAGAATAGGAGGTTTTTCACACTGAGTAATGTGAAACATTTGGTGCGGATTGTAGGCCTCTGAAGAGGAAAACTGAGAGCCAAAATCCATCAGGCAATAAAACAGAAGCAGGCAAAAGTTAAAACAACAGCCATTCACTACAATCTATTGATTTAGATATCATGATTGTCTCTGCAATAGCAGTGGTGGGTGCTAGCAGGAGCTTCCACTTAAATCATTATCAGGAACAAACCCCAGCACTACAGACCTGAGAGCAGGCTGGAATAATGTTTGCTTCAGAAATGTATTTCGTCTGTTCCCTCCACTTAAAAAAAAGGGGGAAAAAACCTTGCCACAGGTTGTTCACACTGCTCTCTGAGCACTTCCAGCCAAACAGGTGTTAAGGTTAATTGGGTAAGTAGCCTGAAGCCTCCAGTTTTCAAACGAACATTAAGTAAATAAATAACCCCAAGTGGATCCAGGAGGATAGACTTGCACAAAGCCTCTGAGCCGCGTGTTACAGCACTCGAGGTTCCTAATTTTATCTCTTTTGCAGACCTGCACTTTTCAGAGAGCAGGGCCCGTCAGCCTTTGTGACTAATACAGTGTGCTTTAATTGCTTCCTATGTCTTTCACAGCTGTCAGCCCCTAATGGGGTCAGGGTCGGCAGGGGCGGGGCACTTGGAGGGTTTGTATCCCCTCACCTCCTGAAGCACTCCAGGCTCAAGAGGGATTTCACCCCATATAGCATATGGGAAACCCGTGGCTCTCACTGAAATGAGATGTGTGCCTGCTCCACCCCAGAAGTCATTCACCCCATTCAGAATCACCCTTTTTGGCTGCTGGAAAAGGTACAGACAAGGGGAGACAGTGCCCTTAGTGCTGTCCCCGACCAAGAGGTTCTAATTGCTTCTCGAGTTGTGCAAAATTTGTTTATGATATTAACCAGCATCAAGCAACAGGGAAGAATGTAAAAATAGGTTGTTTCACATTGTTTTGAGAAGGATTTAGGAGGATTAAAGGTTAACAGGAGCCTTCTAGCATAAACAGAGCAGACACTTCATGCTGTTTATGGTATAAATCCCATTATGTTTCAGTCTGTACCAGAAAATGTCTAGAGGTAGTAGTAGCAAGGACAAACAACAGGAGGCATAAACATGCTGAGGATGTTCTGTTCAATGAATGACCATCATGGGAAAGGTTTGAATTCTTCCGGAAAGGGACTGCACAAGAAGACATTTGAGAATACAAACTCTTTTTTGTTTTTTTCTCTCAAACCAAAAATTACGTCACTTCTCAGGTATGATGTAAAAGCAGGTCAGAGAATGTATGGTTTTGCAGTTCACAGTACTGCCAACCTAGACATACAGAAGGTGTGTTGGGGCCCCAGAAGTTCTAAGTTATTACAAAAAGTGTAGATATTTTGTTAAACTGACACACTTGGGTTTTTCAAACTCAGACATCCTCTCAACAACCACAAGAACCAGAAACCTTCTGCTTTATAGGAAAGCTGAGAGTCTAGTTTAATCTCATACCTCCAGGGCCCATGCCTCCGGGGCCTGAGACTGTGAGGAGAATGTCCAGTGCAAGATGACAATAAAACCCTTAGAGAGAAGAACACTGGACAGTGACTTGCATTCAATTCTTTGGGCTAGATAGCGCTGTGCTCTGGACGAGTATCAGTGTGGCCAGCTTCAGCTCACTGTAGGAAACCCAGAAAATCTTGTCCTGTTGTATCTCTCTAGTTCTTGAAATCCGGACAGGCTGGATCATGGGCCAAGGCCAGTGGTGTGAGGTTCAACAAGGCCCAGTGCTGGGTCCTGCCCTTGGGTCACAACAACCCCAGGCAGTGCCACAGGCTGGGGCAGAGTGGCTGCAAAGCTGCCCACAGGAAAAGGACCTGGGGGTGCTGGTGACAGCAGCTGAACATGAGCCAGGGTGTGCCCAGGTGGCCAAGAAGGCCAATGGCATCCTGGCCTGGATCAGCAACAGTGTGGCCAGCAGGACCAGGGCAGGGATTGTCCCCTTTTACTCAGCAGTGGTGAGGCCACACCTCAAATCCTGTGTCCAGTTTTAAGCCCTTCATTCCAAGAATACTTTGAGGTGAACACATTAAAGATCTATTCCCTTGGGCCAGAAAATAACAAGAGTTTTTTGAATGAGCAGATGAAGAATTCTCTTTGTCCAAATGTAGCTTATATCTGTAGCTGAGCTTCAGACTTCATTTATTCTATTTATGCTATCCAAAAAAAGGTAAGTACACACATGTGCACACAGGAAGTCCACCATCCCTTAGGAACTTTCATGAAAGAAATGTCTGTCTCCAAATTAACACTAAACAAAATCAGAAGCTGTGGCAAGAACACATTCTTCAGCATAGATACACCTCTTCGGGGTTTTTGCTTATTTATTTGCCAGTAACATGCACTACAGAAGAGCTTTCTGGGAAAAATGCACTGTGCCTCCCCTCAGAGAAAATCCCAAGGCTTTACTTTCAGTTAATTTACTGGAGGTAAAAATGAGAGAAGCAAAGCAATGAAAAGCTGTTCCAGCCATAAACCTGAAAGCCACTTCAATTTTTTAAATAAAAAAGTAGTTGAGATGATCCTTGTACAATCCTGCAGTGCCTGCGGGAATATATGGCTTAAGTTTCTACTCATTTTGGTTTGGTCCAGCTAACTGATCAGTTAGAACTTTCCAGAAGAATTTAGCCTCCTCACACGATATGTTGTGGACTGTATCAGAATACTGTACTATATTCTTCAAAAAAGTCAATGTTTCCATTTTTATTGGCCAGCATGTTTCAACATTTGTTTTTGCTCAAGTCCATTGTAAAATTATATATATATCAGAACTTTTTTTATGGTGGGATAATACACATATATTCCTTTTGTAAGCCTGCCTTATCATGAGTCATAAAGGTTCAAGAAACAAACAAGAGATGGCAATTTTGCTCTTGTTGTCTTCACACATTGCTTCTGCCAGCAGAGGAAGGCAGCAGAGATGTTTTGAACCCAATTAATGAGCACAGACAAGTCTCTTAGGTCATGGATGAAGAGCAGATGCAAAATGGACATGTCTCCCACCTAAATCACACATTCACAGTACCAGTCCTGGCCAGTCCCAGGTTAAAAGACTGTAATCTTTCACTCGTTTGGAGTAGAGCTCCTCTGTAGTACATGAATGGCTGCCATCAAAATACACTCTAAAACTGGAGACAGGAATTAAAAACATAGGTAATAGAGGGGAAAGAAGGAGAGATGGAGTGGCATTAAGAAAGGTGACCAATTTGAAAGATAATTTTGTACTTTTATTTTATAAGTGCAGTCTCTCTGCATAATGTTCCAGCATGTCATTTCCTGTGCATTCTTAGCCTGTGGTCTTTGTGGTCTTTGGGGGTTTAGATATCTTGAGGGCTCTCCTTTCATTTTCCCAAGCTTGCAAGGGAGACACAACAAGGTTTACAGACCCTCTTGTCAAAAAACACTCTTCTGCATGCATTTTTTCAAGTGTAGATTACAAATTTACTTTTGGTTTTAAGCTTACCGTTCTTTGAGGGATCTTAAGAGGCTCTTTGGTTCCCATTGTCTTAACTTGGTCTGTCAGGATGTGTCTGCACTGTGCAGTTCTGATTGTGAAGAGACAGATACAGAAGCTCATTTGAAGTTGTTACTTTCACACTTTACAGTGGGTCCCTTTTACTTCATTGACTGCTTTGAGATCCAGAGCCAGCTGTCATGCTTCTGCACCACAGACTGCTGTGCAGGATACATACAGCTTAGGTTAGTCGCTTTCAGCCTATTGTTTCCCAGACTACTGGTTATTCATGGCATGTAGCTGAGGAAGACAAGCTCACACAGAACAACATACACAGATGTGTCTGCATCTACAGTGAAAACGTCCTGGGGGGCCACCAAAGCAGTCAGCTCTCTTACCCAGGAAGAGCATCTCAGGGGACACTGGCAGTACAGTGCAGGCCCTTGCAGTCAGGACAATAATGGCTTTATTTCCTTCTTCAAATCACAGTGCAACAATTCTTTGTACTTTACTTGTCTTGCTACTTCTAAAGAATATCATTAGGATCCCTTTTTTTTTCCTCACTCAGGGTACTCTAAAACAGAAAATTATTTTCTAAATACTGCTTGTCTGTTGATAGTGTCTATTGAAATATGCACTGGCTTATAGAGGATGTGGGATTAAACTTGACAGGAATGCTTTTTTTTTTTTAGATCAGAACGGATTGCTGAACAAATCATTGTGGCTCTATTTCCAGAACACATTACAACAGAGCTTTATTCCTGCTACTATCATAAAGACTTCTACCAGTATTTCTATTACAATCTCTATTTTCTAGGGTTTTTAATTGAGGCAGCACAATTCACTATGGGCTGAAAGTTGTCATTTCATGGTGTTCACACCATGAAGGAATTTGTTTCACCGTAAACACTGAAAAATAATAGCACAAGCTATTTTGAACCTAGTAGGAAGGCTGGTTGAAGGCAGTGGTTTCTTACAACCCTGTTGTTTAATGTACTGAAAAAAAATCAAACTAACGTCTTCTTTTGTTTTCAAGCAAAGATCAGGCATGAGGAAAAGTATGAAGGAACTACTATAGCTTTCAAAATTACTGTTACAGAGTAATAGCCCCATCCCATAATAGGTCAACATGGAAAAAGCCTTTCTGTCTGGTGGACTTCATCTGCTATATCTGTAAATTTCCAATGGACCACACTGTCACACAAGTAAGGAAGCAGAAGACATGGGGCCACGTTCTTAAGTGGTGTGTATTGATAAATGTAAACTGGTATTAAAAAAAAGCTCCCATGGAGCTCAAACAACACCAGATTACTTACAGTGTCTAGTTTCTAAAGGAATCAGCTGTCCATTTGTTGTCTTGCAGACACAGCTGGATTGACCAGGGAATGCTTTTTGAACTTATGTCTAAATTCCAGTCATCTGCAAACTTCAGTTTCTGTTAGCTTCTTTGCAACAGAATGTGTTCTTACTTACCTGTATCTGCTTCTATTCCAGCTATTCGTCTTACTTGTCTGTCCTGGACCATGCTCAAAACAGGACTTTTTTCTACTGTGTGTTTGTACAGAACCTAGCACAGTGAAATGCCATTTTTAGTTGAGTCCTCTGAACTTTGTTGTATTACAGGTAGTAGGAGTTGCAGTGAATAATAGAAAGCTCCATTACTTCACTCATTCACTTCCTTAGGAAAAATCTTATCCCTCAAAGCTGGAGTTGAGCCTGTGATAGATCTACAAAGTATGAGTCTGAATCCGTGCTTTGCATATTGTATCCCATGAGCTTGGCTCCAGGGTTTTGGTTATGGCCCGTCTTTATTACTAAACCATTTTCCTTCCATCCTCTGAAACATCCTCCCTACACCAAACAAGATTTCCTGGGATAGTGAGTATAATTCACATTATTGCACATACTTTTTCTGCTTTAATTTTATCTCTAAATATATTAAATCTACATTTATTAAATGGAGTTACTTTTCTAGCCTGCAGGCATCAACCCAGTATCTTGAAAGATGTAACAATGAGCTCTGTGATCAAAACCTTTTTTGGAAAACATGAACAAATGATAACCAGTTGTGATAGTTTTCCACATTTTCATAGTATCTAAAAATATGTTCAAATATCCAAAAATGATTCTGTGATTTGATTTATTCACAAGTCCCCTGAAGTGTTTAATAAGTACAATATGTTACAACTAAAATCATGCTTATTACTGCTATTAGCTTGGTAATTCTCCAGGATGAAATCATACTTTTTGGCTTATAAATATACATTTTTATTGTTGATTTTATGCTGCATTTTGAAATATTGCTTCTCTGCTTTCATATTTTCAGTGCTGTATTACAGTACTATAAATCAGCCCCACAGTAAAGGAATTCTAATTGGTATCAGGTGATTTTTTTAAAAAGTAGAGAAAAAGTTAAACTTATATCCTTTCGAATAAAGATAAATTCTCTTGAAGCTCTTTAAAAAAATCATGTGTGTCTAGAATGATCTGATTTATCTTTTTTTGAAGGACTAATCAGATAAAAGTATGCACAGTGCACATCAAAGTATATGTATGAGCTCAAAACCATATCATGAAAGATACCTGTAGATGTCTAACCAAGTGCAGAGAATCCTTACCATGCCATTTTTTCATTCTCTGTCTATGCTGTTTCAATTTTCCCGTCCCACTTACTATGCAAGCTTGAGCTTCTGTTCTGCCTCCTTCTTATCCAAATATTTCATTGGTCTTTCAAAAAGAAGAAAAAACAACCAAAAAAAGAGCCCACCCCAATGGCATTACAGCAATATATTCCCAATGTCTCAGCACCTCTGTAGAGCCAACTTGATCCTTAAACCATTGATTCTTTCTGTGACGGACTTGCCTAAAAATAGTCTCTACATCCATCTGTACCTTGTCCAATGCAGTAGTCAGTCTAGCAAGTCACAATCAACTATGCATTATGTGCCAAGTGCTGGCATTTATCCAAAAAAGTAGAGCTCTGTGGGTGGGGGAAGAAAACAGCATTAAATTAATAGTTTTGGTATAAAATGCCAGAAAACACACTGTATGTAGGATATTTCTAAACAAGATTGTGGACTTGCCTTTTCCCCAGAATTACACAAAGGAATCCTTAGAAAACGTAGGTTTTCAAGGAAGAAAAGCACAGCAATCATAACAAATTATGATACAGATGTCATACTTGAGTGCTGATTTGGTAGAGATCAAGAAGGCGGGATAGGGAAGGCATGAGGTGGAGTTAGGGAGTATGAGCAGAGTCCATGCCGTAATTCATGGCAGCCATGAACCTGAACTGGAGGCAAGCTCTGACTCTTCCATTAGTGCTTCTGCAGCCCCTCCAAAAAGAGAAGCACTTTTAGGGGTTTAGAGCATTCAGAGGGCAGCCTCACAGGTTGCTGTGGAATCCTGCATTTTTTAATTTGAGCTATTGGGCAATGTGGTATATTTTATTATCCTTAAATGTTCCTGGTATTTTCTCCTTTCCAGGGAAAGCAGAAACACCAAAATGCACTGCCTGATGTTTCGAAGGGAAAAGAAATATGCAAAAGAAATAGTCCTCCTACTTTCTCAGACTTCCCTACACTCTTTAAATGAATGGTATTTGGGAGGAAAAGCCCTTACATTAATGGGATTAATTACTCAGTGCTGTGCACCATATGGAGTTAAGGTTTTTTTAATTTTTCAGAGTGACTGAATTGCTCTGTGCACACTAGAAGCTGCAAAAAACCAGTAAGTTGACAGAGGAGTTCTGTCCTGAAGGCCAGGAGTAAGATTAAAACTGAAATGGATCCAAATAAAAATCATGTTAAGCAGATACTCAGCAGAAAGGCATCTCAGTAAAGATGAAACAAGCAAAAGAGTATATATACACACCTTGTACAGCTGCTCAGGGTCATACGGAAACCAGATGGAGGAAATCAAGAGGAAAATGAGGTTGAAGGGACATATTTGGGAAGATAAAAGGTACACAGAAATTCACCCTTCTTTGGGCCACAGAAAGTCTACAGCACTGAAATGACAAAATATTATATGATTTGGAGGTAAAATCTAACACCCAACAGAATGGAAAGTATGTATTTTTACGTCCTCTGAGCTTTTGTTCCATGAAGGATAGTGCATCACTCTTGAAGGACAGTGTTGAGATTCCTCTGCAATGAATAGAAATATGAGGCTGGCACAAGAAGTCGGGTGGTAGTGTGAAGGCTCTTGCTATTTCTGTGATGCTTAGGCAGTCATTAATAAACTATGCTTAATTTTCCAGTTGCAAGGAAAGACTGGTGTGAACTGCCTGTTGTCTTCTGTTTCCCTTGCACGTTGAAGGTCTTCAACAGGGGCTATCTCTCATCCCATCTCCAATTCCTTTTCTAGTAATGTAGCAATGTAACATAGTTATTTTGAACTAGAAAATACAAGATGTGGGGATTTCTTCTGGAATTAAAGACACGGATCAAGGATTGCAGCAAGTGACCAGACAAGCAGACAGCCTTTACTCTCTTTAACTCCCCTTGGATCCACTCCAATGCCCTCTGAGGATGGCTATCTCAAAGGACAGGCTCTTGGCAGTGCCTAGCTGCATTCCCAGCAGAGCTGGAAAGTCACAGAACATCTCTACCCGTGGCTGTTTACTAGCTATTGTGAGAGCATTTACTTATTTTGGATATTTATAAACTCTTATTGGAACACAAGGCCTATATGGATTCATCTAAATCCTGATCTTTTTGATCTGGAAAATGGTCAGTAAATGAAAAAAAATCTATTTCATCTCTTGCTTCAGAACATCATGTATAGTTTATAACCTCAGAACCCATAGCTTAGATTTAATGGTTATCATATAACATCTGTTTAATTTTAAAATTTATTTGGAGGCTTTTTTGGAAATCCCTTGGAGTTTTTCGACTTTCTGTCTTCTCTATGCACACAGAGGATGTAGAAAATTAATTTCCTGTGTAAAAATACAAGATGACAGAAGGTCCAAGGTTAAACCTATTTACGAAGAAAATCACTGCCAGTGTTTAGAAAATGCTGCTTTTATTTGAAATATTTGGAGGTGTACCTGGCTTCCCATGTCCTTGTTGTATTTAGGCATATAAGGCTTTCTGTCCAATAAAATGTAGTGAAAAACCTCCTCTGTATTGATTTTTCCCTGATGAATTGTGAACTGTCTACTCATTTGGTGATCCATTTGTTTTAATAAAGAAGACAAACCTGTAGAAGTTTCTTATTTTCCCACCCCTCTGGCCTCTTGTGAAAAGTATTACCATACTGCAGAGGCCAGTGTTCAATTCAGAGACGAAACCAGATGTCACTGGCTGACATCTACTTCACTACTTTATAGCCAAGTTAGTTTACAGGAGGGTAGGAATGTGGTTCTCCTTCCCTCCTATGAAAAATGAAAGGTGAAGAAACACAAAGCCCAGATGTGGCTGAAGACTGTAGCAAGGGTCTCAGTGACAGCAAAGCACGACCCTTGTTTCTTCCGTTTTTACTGATGCTCTGGAGTAAATTAGGACACCAAGATTTGTTTTTCTGAAAGAGAAGATAAGAATGATAAGAAGATCTGTTGAAAAAGATCATGAATTCATCATCTCAGTCCCATTTGGGGTGGGAACATTACTTGCTATTTCATAGAAGCCTGTGTGAAATGGATCAGGTTTTTATCCAGTTGCAGTGTCCAGGCAATCTCTTGCAGTACAGAGAACCATGAAGGCAGTGGACACCTTCATTCCTCATCCCAGAAAAGGGAGGGAGGGCTGAACAAAAATCCCTGTTATTAGCAGGACCACCTGGATGACAGTGGGAAGGAGCAGCTCAGCTCTTGAATAATAGAGGAAGTATACAGGCATTTGACAAGCATTGAGTGTGGTGATGCTGTGACCCACCGTCTGGGACATTATCACCATCCTATCCTGCTTCAGCTAGCAGGTTTTGGGCTCCCAAACCTTCCGCACCAACGCAGGAGGACAAGAGCCTCTGGCAATCCGATTCTGCCAGGGACACATGGAACTTGAAGTACTAATGCCAGCTGAAAAAGCTTGAAAAAGTTGCAGTCTATGTCCATTAAGCTCATAGCAAGCCAAGAAGCAGCAGGAAGAAGAGCAAACTCTGCATGCTCCAGTTTGTCTGACCCCATCTAGAGTGGGTGGTTCCTCTTTTTCAGGACATCTCAGGAGACCCTGAAATCAACTGCTGTGCTGGATATTTCCTTTTTTACAGTTCCTTTCCCAAAGGAAATTTCTAAACAAGTTTTCATCTTAGATTAGAAAGGCTCTCAGAAGGTCTGAATTTCCTACAGGACTCCCTAAAACAGCTCTATTGGCAATTATATGACTGCTCATGTTAAAATCTGCAGCATTGAAGCCTGCAAGTAGCCTGGAGACTGCTTTACCAAAGCACAGGCCACGTTTGTATTAGGCAATGGCCACGACTTTACTCCTTCAGGGACTTTCTGAATGTCAAGGTACTGACATTTCATACTGATTTCTGTTCTAAACACTCTCAATTTTCAGGCTCGGTTTTCACTAATCTGCGCTTTCCTCCTGGGCTTCAGCATTTAGGCTGTGTCCTTTCCCTCTGAGGCTCACCCATCAGATTTTGAGAGGGCTGTAGACCCAGGAAGGTTACCAGCTAGCAAAGCAGTGACACCTTGGAATCAAATACCCCTGCAGTAAAACCAGTGAAGTTTTGTTGCTCCAAATAATTATGCAGAAGTTAACAAATACATGACTTTGCTGATGAAGTTCAAGATAGTACAATACAATTTGCTCAGGCATCACTTTTCTGAGCAGGTGTTAAAAACAGTAAAAGCTTATTTTCATCAGTAAAAGAAGTTTATACAATTTAATGTGAGTAGAGTCTGTTGAGTTTGAAGGTGCTAGTTTTACGGCCCTTTTTTCTGAATAGAACCACACTTTAACTTGAACTTATTCTAAATTGTTGATTATTTGATCATCTCTTTTCTTTAAAATGTCAGTCTTTAGGGAATACCTAAGAATCTAATAAGGGACTATATATAAGGCAGATTAATTGTCCAGAACCTAAAGAAGTAGGCTAAGACAAGGCAAGCTAGCTGCAGGTAGGATTTGCTACTTTTCCTCTTCCCCGTGTGCCTTCTCCTTCTTTCAAACCCTGGGAATATTCTTAGCAATTCAGGTTATTACTGATAGCAGTAAATCATCTCAGCCTCTGCTATGGCCTAGAAAGAAAAAGCAGTAAAATACTTCACAAAATAAGATGTACCTGAATTAGCTGAATCTTTGATAGAGGACAGCTTGTCCACAGACAAGGATAAAAAAGGTGTAAAAACTGGAAAACCATTTTTCTGCCAAAGAAAAATAAAAGAGATGTCAGAGTAGCTTAAGCTGCAGACTGAGTAATGAAGGAAATCCAAGACTAATAGCATGCTATCCACTAACAGAAGTACAGGGTTGATGAGTTAAACATTTGTATTCAGACACTTTACTCCTCATTTCACTGTTTATCAGCCTGAGGAATCTCACTGTGTGTCTCTAAAATTGCTCAATGAAATAGCTCCTTTCTTAAATGAAAAATGCACTGGCAACAACCAAGCAGAACAACAGACAGGTCACCTGATTTACAAAGCATTACTTGCTGTTTTGCCCTGTGGCATGTGCAGTTTTAAAGAATTATTAAGATCTTCCATGAAAAGAATGAATGAAAGTTTCCTTCACTGTTGCCATGGAATAGAAAATTAGAGGGAAATGTTGAAACATTGTATGTGGTTTCTCATCTGGATATCATTAGCTAATTTTTTTTAATAATGTACGGTATCATACAGATTGCTGATTGCTACTGATTTTCATATACGTATGTCTTCCTATTAATCATAAAATACAGTGCAATTTTATTTTGCTATTTTATCAACTATTAGAAACCTCTTTCCCAGATGATTTTTATATGCATTTGGGGTGGCTGTAAAATAAAATAGTAATTTTCTGGTTTGTGTGCAAGGACGCTTTAGGTCATGTGCTGTATTATATTACTAAGCTTTAGTAGGTAGAAAATATAACATTAGCCTAGACAGAGAGAACACCAAAACTGCATTTGAGACTACCACTTAAAAATGCAATAGGAAATGTTCAAAATATAAAATCTCTTTTGAGACATCTACAAGGATAAAGTTAGTCTTAAAGGGAAGGATCCTGGTAGAACTTACTGAAATCTGGATCTGTTGAAAAGCATGAAAGAGTGGTGTTATTTTCTCCGTCTTGGTAGTACCAAAGGAACTATAAACAATTCAACAATCCATCTCTGCTTTTAATCTCTTTTCTCATTTATATGTGTCTCGATGTCAGGTTCAAATGTCTTGTGGACCAACACTCCCCACTATCCTAGGTTACAATGTAGGATGTGCCCAAAAGCATCTATTCTATCAGCATCTCCATAAGCTGTTAAAACAGGTGGGGCAGTGTTCATTATCTGCTACCATGACTCACCCTTGATAACTCCCTCCGGGGCTATCTCTGTTTAATGGGCAATCAAGGACCCTGCCACGTGACTCATAGATAACCCCTACCGACTGTCTCCTGTTAATGGGCCCATCAATGCCTTGCCTCGTGACTCACCATCCCATTGTGAGAGGCTCCGCCCAGGAGGAGGAACTGAGAGTTCCCATCTGTATATAATCAGAGGTTTGGAATAACACAGCCAGCCCTTACCTATGGGACTCCCGGAGGACAAGAGCTATGCCACTGGACCTTCAGGTGAAGACCAGACTCTTTTCTACAGGATCGCTGTGTTCAACAGGACCACTTCATCTGAACTGCTACCAACACCCTGACCGACAGGGTGTCAGGTTGTGGTCTGACTCTGTCAGTGGTGGGGTTTTGTACTATTGCATTTATTTTATTTTTCCTATTAAATTGTATTTCTGACTTGGAGTCTCTCACTGGTTTGCTTTCAAACCTGAAAGCCCACACAACAAATGCTTAAAGTTTTTCAGCGTTTAAAAGCATGTATAGGTGCTCCTAGGTCTCCAGAGAATCCCTCAAAACCTACACCTGAAGAAGGAGAAGAACATGTGTTGTTCTAGTTCCTCACGATGAAGAAGTGACCCCAAGTTTAGTGAATAATAGAAAAGTATTGCAAGAATATACCAGGCAGGCAAAATATTTTCTATTCAAAACTCCCTGTGGTCATAGTATGAGGGAAGGCTCCCCAGGAATTTTTACTTTTTTTTTTTTTTTTTTTTCTGTTTACGGGCCCCTCTAAAAAGATGTATCATATTCACTGTGGAGTTTCATATTTTGCAATCTGCACGAATCATGTGATGTGCAGCTTCTACTATGCCACTTGTTGTGAGGGTTCATTGTAGACCCTCTAATGAGCCTGCCATACTCCTTCAGCATGCACAGCACCATCTTCTCAATCATGCCTTTCAAGAGATTAAGATTCAGTGATGCAATACAGCCCATGACACAAAGCCTCTTTTCAAACATAAAAGAGCCAATTGTTTTTACAACCTCCAAGCATGCACAGTCTTTGCTTTACATGTCCATGCAATAAATGGCCTAAAAGTTTCATATCCTCCTTGCAATATGGAACTTGACCCTTGAAAATCCCTCATGACAATTCAACTAGTAGAACGGAAATCTTTTCCCAATACCCTAAGGATTCTGGCAAAATATTTGTACTATTTCCATGTATACACGCTCCACTACACTGTCCTCCTTGCATATTACAAAAACTAACAACATTTTTGAAGCTATGTATTTTCTGCCCTGTCCATAAATTATCTCAGCTGCCTCCTGACTCCTCAGATTAAATTTTCTTAGTCCCAGATCCCTCTGGCAGGAGCTACATTTCAGAGTGTCGCTAAAACCAGCACTCACAGTATTAGCACAAGTGTTAAGAGATGGGAGACACAAAGAAGCTGGCGTTTGTGAGCAGTGAGAAGTGCTCAAAGATTTCTACTCCCGCTGATTCCAGGCTGCACTTTTATACCACGGGGCTGATAAGCTGGTGGAGCATCAGGGCACAACCCTTGGCCTGGGGCAAGGAGCACATCTGCACAGTTGGCAGCCCTGGTGCAGAAACTCTTAACAACTCAGAAAGGCATGTAAGGCATGTTCAAGCCAACATATCAGTAAGAGTATCAACACACTGGCCCAGTCACCTGAGCTCCTTTGGTAGTCAGTGGAAAAAGAGGCATCTCTGCAGGGTGAATTACCCTTCAGTGACTCTTTTGGAAGGTGCTGAACCACCCCAGTGTTCCCGCCTCAAGCCAGTGACAGTAGAAGATGTTCTGGCAAGGACTTACCAAATCACCGCTTTCCCGTACCCACTGTCACCATATGCAGTATGGGGACGAAGTCCCCTCCTCCCCTGCTTCACCCAAGTGCTTTGTGCATACCCGGTGAATAAATACCCTGCAGAGTGACACGCACAGCTAGTGTGCCAGTAGGGCCATCTGTGCATGTGACTGCTTACGACTCCTTAGTAGTTTTCCAGCAGTGGAAGGAAACCCATATATGGACAGTACAGCCCACAAAAATGCACAGACACAGAGAATGAAAAGTGTTACATTAAAAGTATTGGGCAGAATCAAAACTGCATACTGCTTGGCTTGACTGCCTCTTTCAGAGCAACACCTGTGCTAAATACCCCTCCAAACTCTTCTTGGTATTAGGCTGGTGATGAGGAACTGCAAGCCCACTGTCCATGTCTAACCCCACTAACCCCATGTCCTCTCTCTGGAGGTGGCCAGCATCACATACTTCACTGTAAGATGAATGATTCACTCTTCTCCATGTGTCAGAGGTCTGCCTGAGTCATCACACCTGAAACTTAATTTTCAAACACCTCTAGTAAAAAGTGAGTAAAAATAATTTCTTTCCAACAAAAAATGCAAACAAAGGTGTCAACTTTATAATGTGTTTTAAGTGAAAAAATAGAAAAAGTTGAAAAAGAAATATGAGTGTAAAAAATCCTGTTTATTTCAATGTATAAAAAACCCCCAAGCAAACAAAAAAAAAGAAACATAGCCTTTCAGGCATTTTCAATAGATTTATTTGGGAAAAAAATAGTATCCCTTCCAACTCCGCTGATTCTATGATTCAAAGAATGTTTGTGAGAGATTTGATTTTCCTTAGACAACTGCATCAGACTGGTGTATATTGAATGAGGAAAGCTATGCAACAGTCCAAAAATACCCCAGTGGACCATATAGGGGCTGGTTTAAGGCTTGTCAATCTTTGTTATTGATCCATACCGCACCAAGTAATTTAGAAGAAAAAATCAGGTAAATATGGAGATGTCTGACCTGCTCTGTGGTATTTGGTCTATTGTTTTTATATTACAAGCAATCAAAATCAGAAGTTTAAAAGATCTGCATTGTTTAGAGCAATCACTATTTGAAAGTTTGGAGTGCAGCATGAAGATATTACTCTCTTTTTCCATTCAGATTCTGTTTTCTCTTCTCCATGAAGAATCAAAAGTAACTAAACCTTCTTCACACAGAAATACAGAGATCAATGTGAAAAGGATGCATGACTGGTTAGAAACATTTTCACTGAATGAGTGAGATAGCAGCAGTTCTCCTCTCACCTGTAGCATACCTGCAGCAACTCTATAAGGCCTGGCCCTACTCAATACTTTCACTAACTATTTGAAGCAGACAGCGTTCTCATTCAATTCATAAACAATGGAAAGATGAGCAAGACAAGTTGTCAAAGGACAAGATGACAATTCAAAGTGATCTTGAGAAACTGGAGGACAGGTCTGAAATAAACAAGATATGGTTCCACCAGGAGAGATGCAAGGCTTCTGAGGAATGATAATCATCTTCATCAAAAGGTGATGGGCAGGCCCTTGCAGAGACAGCAAAAGGGCTGAAGGTTGTACCAGTGCACAAGCAGCACATATGTCAAAAAGAACTAGTTCCTGGGAAAAAAAATTCAATTGCCCTACCAAAATGGATAATCAAGAGTGTAATCTACTGGATGCATGAATGAATTCTTCTATTCCGTGAGGCTTTGGTATGTCTGTAGTGCAAGAGAAATTTGGCCCCTTCTTCAAGGTGTCATGAGAATGACTAGAAGAAAATGATATTTGGAAATCCTGAAGTGTTTTATTGTTTAGATTGGAGAAGGGAAGACCAAGGAGAGACAGTAGTAACAGTCTTCAGCTGTGTTGAGGATGCCAGCAAAAAAGAAGGAAAGAAAGTCTTCCCTCTTTCCAATAAGATTTTTTAAAGTAAATTATCTCAATTATCAGCAAGAAAGAATGAGGTCAAATGTTAGAAGAAAGTTTTTAATGCCAATAGCAAAAGAATGTTGGGAAGTTTCGCCATGGAGAATGAGTTGTACCCAATAGGGGAGCTCACCTAAGGACAGAGTAGACACCCATCTGCAAAAGAAGAGATGTTGGCATAGTTTTGCTGGGCTGGGATATGGGAGTGAGCTAGATGACCCCTCTGAGCTCTACTGCCCTGGACTTCTACAAGGACTTCATGTCCTATCCCCAGCAAAATCTCAAGTGATACAGATGGTTTAGTGAATGTCCCCACCCGCCTTGCAATCCCTGACTTCAGAGCACAGAATTTTCCTTCCTGACTGCCCCACTGGCCCTGAAGAAAAGCCCATGTTTGCACGGTGCTGCAGACCTCTCTGGCATCATGTCAGGCATGCATGTGGGCTGAGGGGGAGTAGGGAGCTGGTTTCACACTTGATCTGACCATGCCAGCCAACCACACAACCCCCACCCAACAACTCCCATTCCCAGAACCAAGCTGCCTCAAGTCAGCATATGCCTGTGAAATAAACTGTTGAGGTATGTGAGAACAAACAATGGAGCAGAGGTGAGAGATGGGGATTCAGTGCCAGCTGCAAGAGAAACATTGAGGGGAAGTAGCTGCTCCTCCAGTGATACCTCAGAAGTTAACCCTGTGGCACTGCCATCTCTTACCTTCACCCTACGTACCAGCAGATATTTGGAAGGAGCCTTGCTCCAGCGGTTTTTTCACTTTCCCGTTCTTCTTTTCCCTATCCCATGCTTTCCACTGCACATGTACTCACACTCTTTCCTTCTGTAACCAGCCACAGGAAAACTGCCTTCTTGGATTTCTAGGGGTTTTTTTACATTGCTCAGTTGTTTTAATATAAAACCACAGCTCCTCTTGTTAGTGAATTCTAGCATTTCAAACTGTAATATAATGTGCCATAAACGACATTCCATGCCATAAAATGTTGCAGAAAGATATACTTTTACTCCTAAAAGCAGTGGCTGGATTCTGCTGAACTGAATTTAGTGGAGATTCAATCAAAACTGAGACGAAAGAAAGGAACAAGATTCCAGGTTCACTGCAGAGTTCACTTGCAGTTTTTCCTGTCCCCGACAATAAGAGGATTACCTTAAATCAAGAGCATCAGTGTCAATGAGAACCAGAAAACTTAATACATAGAAGGACAAGGAGATCAAAGCTTAGCACCTGGAGAATACCACATGCTCTGGATTAATAAAACAATACACTCTGTTACATAAATCTTGAGCAAGGTTATTCATGGACAAACATACAAAAAAGAAATTACTGTAGAGCTCAGATAACAGATATTTAATACTGGTGCTCTCTCTATCAGAGAATATCCTCTCACATTATAGGAGTGTTGACACAGAGCAGTGAGACATTATTTTGTTTTAAACACTTTTAGTCTAAACTTGACATTACTGTTTTTGGACCTGGATACTGCACATCTGCAAGTCAGCGGAAATACCAAAATCTTGCATGCTCCTTTGATTGTTACATTTAAGGTATCATATATGCTAACAGCTCAGCTGCTGCAAGGCATTAAAGTCCATTACTCCAAGCTTGTAAAGTACTTTGGAAATACTATAGACAAGGATTAGAGAAGATGAGTATTCCACATGGCTTCAGAAGGGATGATAAACAGAGGGTAAAAGCACTGTAGTTAAAGTGATATATTGATTGCATGTGGGGAGCAATAGCAAAAGATTCCTTCTGATCAGTATTTTGTTGGATGGTTTTGAAACTATATGCTTTTATCAAGCAGTTATGTTTCTAAGATCAGCTTTGTTTACAGTGCCATAGCCTAAAAACCACTGATGGGCTGAAAACCAGCAACCTTGAGGAGTCTGAACTCGGAGCACAGCTTAGTTTTGGACCTGCGTGGTGGGATGATTTGAGAGTGTTTGGAAGAGAGGAGAAGTTTAGAAGGAAGATAATCCAAATAAGTTTCATGAAGAAATATTACAATCAGCTTAAAAACATGCTGTCCTTTAAATGTTATTTAGTCACAAAGTGCTCCTTTGCTTTATCAGTTTGGTTTATCAATGAGGAGGCAAATTTTCCCACAGATATGAAAATAACATCCAAACACCAAGTATGTGACATTGTGACCTACAGATGTCACAGAGAACCACTCATCTATGTAACAAAATCATTGCAGGAGAAAAGCAGCTCTTTAATATAGGAAAACATCACAGGAAAGGAAGGGGAATAGGATCCTTCTCTCCAGCATCCAGCATCATCCAAGAAAGCTGCCATCTTGGAAGCAGTACTTCTGTGGCAGGAAAATCTTCTCCTTTCATCATGTCAGGTTCAGGCTTCACATGGCATTCAAGGCCTCTGCCAGTTTTGCTAATTTCTGTTTGCTGAAGACTAGCAAATCCCCCTGTTATAACCAGGTATAGTGTCCACGTAGCTACCACGGAAAAAAAAAAGTCTTTAATGAGTTTGAGATCCAGTCCAGGGAGAGTCATAATGGCTGACAATATGTCAATGCAGAAGTTCACACAAAGACATAGGTTCTGAAAAAACTTATTTCCAAACAGTAGCAAAAAAAAATCCCTAACAATTAATCAGCAAAACATTAATTAAATGTGGGTCTAAGAAAATGTTTTTTCTCTGTGTTGTGGTTTAACCCCAGCCAGCAACCAAGTAGCACACAGCCACTCACTCACTGCCCCACCAGCAGGGTGGGGGAGAGAATCGGAAGGGTGAAAGCTGGAAAACTTAGGGGTTGAGATAAAAACAGTGTAATAGGGAAAGCAAAGGCTGTGCACACAAGCAAAGCAAAACCAGGAATTAATTCAGTGCTTCCCATGGGCAGGCAGGTGTTCAGCCATCTCCAGGAGAGCAGGGCCCCATCACACATAATGGTGACTTGGGAAGACAAACTCCATCACTCCAAACGTTCCTCCTTCCCCCACTTTATACACTGAGCATGGTGCCACAGGGTCTGGATTATCCCTTTGGTCAGTTGGGGTCACCTGTCCTGGCTGTGTCTCCTCCCAGTCTCCTAAGCACCCCCAGTCCCCTCCCCAGTGGGGCAGTACCAAAAGCAGAAAAGGCCTTGGCTCTGTGCAGGCCCTGCTCAGCAACAGCAAAAACATCTCTCTGTTATCAACCCTGTGTTCAGCACAAATCCAAAACACAGCCCAATACAGGCCACTGTGAAGAAAATTATCTCAGCCCAAACCAGCACACTATCGAAGTAATCTGAGGTGGTGTAAAGTTACCATCATTTCTTCAGAGCTCTTTAGTACTCTGTTATTTTACATGTGCAAACTGGGCCATGGTTTAGTAGTATTAATTTGACACAGAAGACTTGTGAAGACTGTGAGCTGAGGCTGAACTAGGTGACCTTCTGAGATCCCTTCCCATCCGGTTTTCCCTGTGATCTTGTGGTCTTAGTATGGGTTATTTCTATTAGAAGGAAATGGATAATTAGTAGGAAGAAAGGAAAGGAGCAAATTGTTGCCGGTGTCTGATTCAGTGACAAAAGAATTTGAACTGAAATTAGACAGCAACAGGACTCCCAGGAGAGGGTCAGAGTTGGTAAACAGGAAGGAGGACAGTAAGTGACAGGCATGGGAAGGACTCAGGCCTGGAGGGCTCTCCAAGACAGTATTCATGGCATGGATATCTCCTCATAGGTATGGACGCCAAACCTATGCTGAGACAGGGCAGCAGCAGAGGGAACACCACAGCTGCCATACATACCTAACACTGCCTTCTCACGCTGGACCTGCTTCTGAGACCACACCAAACTCCATCTCACTCTGCTGCCAGCCAACACTCTTCACCAAGATATGGCTGGGTTTTACTTTTACATATCTAAGTTTGAGTGGCAATTGTTTAAGCAATGGAGCAAGGCTTTTGATCTACTAAGTGACATAATTTATGGCTTGGTCTTGGAAACAGGAGTCTGCCATAGGCAGGTTTCTTCCCAGGCCCTCTTGTAAACCTGTTTCCTGGTCTAGGCTGCTTCTGGACTTGGTTTACCCCTGCTTAAAATGCATTTTATATAGGACTGTGAATTCAGATGGACACAGTGAGAGTTAATTAATGTCAGTCACACTGTCTAATTCTTCAAATGTAAAATATGGAGTGGCTGTAAATTAAAGGTACAATAACAAATAGCTCCACAATCTTCAGATAGTCCCACTTCAGTAGAGCTGCAGGGGAAATGTAGGAATGATAATAAATACATCATAAATATTAAAGAGCCATAAAATAGCCACATATAGATCCAATAAAACCTAATATAGAAATAATTCAAGCTGGGCTGAAAAGCAAATACTACCTGCTACTGAAGGCTTTTGCCTTTTCAGTACCTTGGGATCCCAGGAAAAGGGGTTGGTATCGCAGCTGTGTTGAATGTTTTTATTGGGTCTGACACTTTCTTTGAGGGTCATTCTGCCATGGTATTTTTGAAAATCTTTGAGTAGTCATGTATCAAACTTCATTTTCTTTTATAACTGAAAGAGTCCACTGGAATTCTTTGGTATTACCAGGTCTGTTTTGAGACCAAAAAGAACTGTGTATCTAAGAGAAATAGATTGCACCATTTAGATCTGAAATGACACTGACAGAACACTTTTCCCCCTCTTTGAGTTATATTTGCTATGTTTACAACTTCAAAATCTCAGAGGTCCACTTGAGTTTTGGGATAAGTATATTTTATGTCAGAAAGACTCCATGCCAGAAAGCTCCAAATATCAGAGAAGTCTCGGTTTAGCATTCTGGTAGTATTGCAGAAATGTGCCTTTTACTAAAGGTGAGCATGTCAAAGTCTTTTCTCAGTCATCATAATGAACAGGCAGAAGAGCCACACAGATCAGAATGACTTTTCCATAAGCCCTTGGTAGATTTATAATCATGGCCAAGGCTTCTCCATGGAGAGATTTTGCTTAGTAAGTTTTCCCAGCTTTTCAACCTCTTCCAGGATGGCCTGGGTGCAGTTCAGGAGAGGTAGGGGTGCAAGTCTTCCCCAGACTCCCACCATGCTGAAAGCACGGGGGCTGCCAGCTCCTCCACAAAGACCAGAAGACTTCAGGGCCAGGGCTGGCACAGCTCTGAGTCACCTTCTTCTCACCGGCGTGCTGGTGACTGCAGGCTGACACCAGGACCACAAAAGCACTCATCCCAGGTCCCTTTTCTGTGTTCACCACCACCCCAGAGGGTCAATGACCTATGGCGAGGGCAAATGCAGAGCCCTTTACGTTCCTCCCACCCAATGACCTGCCCCAAGCACAGCTCTGATACCCTCAGTAGCCTCCCTAACCATGCACAGCTCAGACATAATCATCTCCAACTGTCGTTCACATGAATCTTAGTGGTTTTAAAGTATTTGTGGTATGGGTGAGATTCTTTACTTATTTCCACAAAGGAAATCAGAGATATTTCTAAGCATTTCTATTCAGACGAAATAGACTTCACAGTTGTCAACAGCTGTCTCCCGAATTAGTTTAGAGCGACCACCCTGTCAAAGCCCACAGTCTTCTGGATCCTGCAGGACAGAGGAGGCTACAAATATTAGAGCTTTGCACTTATTTTATGTAAAGGCAATAATGTGGTAGCCATTTTAGAAACTTCATCAGGTATCAGCTGAGATGTTTGGGGTGAAATTTACTCAGAGACTCTATTGTGCCGGAGTAAGAACGCAACTAAGGTATAGAAGAATGTAATCCTTTTTAAAATATTATTCCTGGGAATACTTTTATCGCCAAATGTTCGGCTTCAAATTGAATTATATATTTTCATCACAGGTCCACATTCCTGGGGCTTGGTTCTAAAATGAAATTGTTTATACAGACAAAAAATAGTTGATCTTATGGCATGGCAGGGGAAAAAAAATATACTTAACTTCTGACTTTTCTCAATATATTCTCTCCTAAGCCATAGCTGGCACATTAAGCTCTTTTTAGTGTGGTGCATAAAGGCTGGCCCATGCAATGCCTGATCTTCACAACAGAAATAAGTCCTGGCGGATACGGTGTACAGCATAGTTTCTCCCAAGGAATAAAATTAAATTAGTCATGGCCTATATGGGGCATAACACCAGCTTAGACTGTTGTCATTAGAGGTATCCCAGCTTCCAAGGTGGAACAGTGTCACACGTGCAAGGGGACTCCCAGTCAGGCCACAAACTTCCACCAACATCTCTGCTATCACGTTTATCACTCCCTGCCCTCACCTCTTGACATGCAAAGGGAGGGTAGTGTAACAAAGGAGTTACAGGCAATAAACGCAAAGCAAAATGGGGCTTGCATGGAGAGGTCTGTTGGGAGCCAAGGAGTTCCAAACTACACATGTGAGTGGTCAGAAAACGCACTTGTTCAGTAGTGACAGGGAGCAGCTGTGGCAAACAACACCTCCTGACTCCAGTCATAGTGCCAGCAAATGGAGCACTCAAAGCAGATGGAACAACTGACATTTTATTGATAATTCAAGGGTGAGCCTTATTTTCAGTTATAAAAGTACTGTTTCTTCATAAACAACATGGCCAGAAACATCAATTCTTTCAAAAGCTGAGCGGTGTCTGAGACAGTCCCTCCAGGAGCACCAGAAGCATTTCAGAGGTTCTTACGTGGGCTGGGGCCTTGAGTGTTTAAGCAATTCTCAGACATGGTTACTATGAATATACCATTTATATTGTCACTTCCAGCAAGTCCAGGTGTTTGCTGGGTCATGTACTGCAGCTAGGGGTTTTTTCCAGCCCACAGTTTTGCTGGCTTCCATGAGGTGATGCTCACCTTGAGCCAAGTCTTCTGCATGTTTTAACAATGTGCATGTTTAACAGAGGCGGTTTATGGCAGGCTGTGAACGCTGCGAACTTAGTACATTAGAAACAAAAATAGAACTAAACCAAACCTCCAGATTTGATCCAAACCTCACAGCGGGAGCCTTCCTATGTTACAGTCTGGGGAAAAAAACCAACAACTTATTTATACACACTTCTGAACTTTCAAAATGCTCATTAAAAAACCTGAATCCAAATTTTGCAGCTTGCATCCATGTCAAATGAGACAAAGCCTGGACTGGAAATGAACAGGAAAGAGAACAGCTCTGCACCATTACTCACCATGATTTCCTTAGATGGTTTGAAGGATTGCAGTGCAGGAAATTCACTGTAATTTGTTCGGTGATTTTTGTCCACCCAGCAAAATGCAGCTTTATGGGCCATTTCTGTAGGAAAAAAAAAAAAAGAAAATTAGCTTCTTTTGTGGATCTATTCATTGGCTGGCTGAAGAGGGAAAAAGGAGAGCTTTTCTTCCACTGAAGCCTTTTAAGATCACAGTTTTAAGTAGTGTCAGAAAGATGCAACACAGTGTTCGTTGCTTATACAGAGAATTTTTAAAAAAACATTTACAAGACAGTATAAAAATTCTATTATAATATTTAGTTGTAAACTTGCTGTTGCCAAGGTATTCTAATATCATATAAAGCCATACATACAAAAGAGTTTTGAATGCTGACAAGATTCTGCAAAACTCTCACTAATTGACAAATCTAATTAAGATCTCACTTATTCTGTGATTTTTTCACATTGAAATTTAGTGATCTTGGAGTTTAACAAATCTGAAATAAAATTACAGACAATCATATGGCATTTTAAATTGTGTGAGTACACATGTGCATATAAAGAAATATTTAGTAAAACTTAATTGCTGATGTAGTGAGTTAAATGTCCAAGTGTGTTTGTCTGCTTTGCCAGAAGAAAACAAGTAACTGAAGTATGGAAGAATGTAATCCTTCTTTAAATATTATTCCTGGGAGTACTTTTATCACCAAATATTTCACTTCAAATTGAATTATATATTTTCATCACAGGTCCACATTCCTGGGGCTTGGTTCTAAAATGAAATTGTTTATAGAGACAGAAAATACTTTATTTTATAACATGGCAAAGAAAGATTCAGGGTTGTGTTTCTGACTATTCTCCCCATAACCTCTCAGAGTCAACCTTTTACAGCCTGCATATAAAGTGCTCTGCAGTGTGGTGCAAATGCAGAGTAGCAGATGTACTGCATATCAAATACAAACACAGAATTAATTTCCTTTTTATGCATACATGACATCTTGTATGGATTGGTGTGGATCTTATGACCACAGAGAGACTCAGACTGAAATTTGGGGGAACCTCAACTGAATTGCAGGGGTAAATATTGAATGGTAAGTTGAAGATGTGCTTACAAGTCAGTGCTGTGTTGTCAAAAAAAATCTGCATCTTCAAGACATAAACTCCTTGTTGTCCCCTTGTGCTGTTCTGCAACAGTTCTGCTCTATGAGGTCAATGACATTAGCCAGCAGAGATCACAGCTTTGAAAGCCAATATGAAGTGGAATTCTGATGTATCAGACAAATATTTCTCCAGAGTGTTCAAAAAATGAAGATCATATGATCACTGAGGGATAATCTTGTTCAAATTCCTGTTGTTACAGCTGAGCCCTTTGCATATGTTACCCTATTTCTTCATGGATGACTGTGTTTGGGTTCCCTCTCCCAAAGGACCTGCCGCTTGTCTCATTTGCTTCATTGCAGGCAAGTAGGGCTCAATCTGAAATCTGTTACTGTACCACAGTATCAGTCTCACAGAGCAAAAAAAGGTCATTATTGCTTTGCATAGATCTCAGCATTTTTACTGTCTCATCCCAATAGGACTCTGTGGCTGTCTTGAGATGACTTTATGATGTGTATCCCCTGTCAGCTGCTCTATGCCCAGACATGAATCCTGTGCCTTTCTGTGCCTTTAAAACTGGGTCTGAGAGAAAGAAAAAAAGCCAGGCGAACTTTTCAAAGCAGTTTCGTGTTCAAGGACACAGATACACACTCTCCTGGGTTCTCATCTGCTTTGGCGGCAAGAGAGAGGAAGCACCCTTCCTGCTTTCAGCCTGCTCTTGGCTCCTTTTCTCAGCACAGAGACAGCCTGCTAGCTGAGGCAAACTTTCTTTTCCCTGGAACTTTGGCTTCTTCTTCTTCTCTTCTGGAACTGTTCAGAACACCATAACATCAGAACCTCACTGGGAGACCTTACACCTCAGCCCAGAGGGGCCCAGCCCCAAAGAGGAGAGAAAGAGGCCACACCCACAGAAAGGACTCAGAAAATTTACCAGGTTCGCTCCTCAGCAAGAGGTTTTATTATTTAGCATTATTCTTTTCCCGTGTGTTTGTTAAATAAATAGGTTTTTTCTTTCACTTTCCTCCAAGGAAAAATTCTTTCCGAACCTGGTGGGGGAGGGGTGGCTGTAGCCTGCCTTCTATCAGAGTACATTCATTTCGGACATTCCTCCAAATTTGTCTCAAACCAGGACAATAGCAAAAAAGGACACTTGGGCTGACACAAATTCAGTGTATGCATTAGAGGGCAAGCAGATAGCACTGTGACACCATCAGTCAACAAATGTCGGAAGTACTGGTTCTTCTCCTCCATTTCCATCTGCATGGAGTGAGAGCAGTGCCTTATGCAGTGGCCAGCTGGAAACAGCGCTACAGAGGCTCTTCACAGATGCTCTGGAATTAGAAATCCCGAATGAAGTTTCTGGGAGCATCTAGATGGTTTAGGAGGATGTGGACACAGTTAGAAAGTCACAGGCAGTATAGATGGAGAAGGATTAGTGGAAGGATCTTGAGAATGATTCTTGTTTCTGAGGAGAGCATTTTTTTGTCTTGAGGCTGACATCTACAGTGTTTGCACTGTGAATTAGCTGAGGGGGAAAGGAGTTGTTCAGTGGTCCTTGAAAGACAGTTATATTATATCTCTGTGGTGCTACATGCTCTTGCAGAGAGACAGCCAAGAGAGACTAAGGGAGGTAAAGCTGAGCAAGGGAAGAAGTGCAGCAGGTGTGGATGGGTGTTAGCAGGACAATTTGTGTCAAAATCCTTCCACTCATGCTCTATACAGGACCAAGCAATCCTGGTTTGACTAGATTTGTTGTGATTCCTTGTACCAGGTATCCTAAACACTTCTACAGTTTGCAGCTGCTCAGAGGACCAGACATTTGTTCTGATCCTTCTTCCCCTTCAAGAGACTGAAGAGAGCTTGATGAATTTATGGAGCTGAACTTTGCATTTAATTTCTTAAAGAAAATTCTGTTCTATTCTCATAAGAACTGCTCCACAAATCTAAGGCAAGTGAGATAAGTGGGAGAAATTAGAGGGTTTGCTGCTAAACCACATTAAAATGCTGACATAGCAATTATGGAGTAAGAATACAGGGTGCCCCATATCACCATCACAATAACACGTGCAGCCTGTGAGCAGATAGCACTTTCTCTTTCAAAATTACTTGTATGTTTTTACTTAGTGTTCTGATATCATCTCCCATGGTGGAAAGAGGAGAAAGGGTAAAAGCACATTCAGTGCTCCCCTCTTCTCTTATTCTTGTGTTACTTCTGGTCTTGTGTTACTGCCTGGCCTTACTGAACACAGTAAATTGAATAAAAGTCACAGACAATTCTGGAATGCTGCAGAGATGTTGTTTTAAATGAGGGACAAACCCTGAAAAATGCTTAACAAATTATTCTGAAAAGAAGTGAAAATGTGTGAGAATTCAAAGTAAAGAAGAAAATAGTTGATCAGTGACTTTAATGGTACAGTGTTCTAAAATACCTGTTTGTAATCACTTCAGGGATTACAGGAAAAACTCCATCCACAGAGGTTCAGAGTCTATTTCTGAACTAACATCCAGTGATTCTTTTAGGAAAAAAAATTTGCAGGTGTTGTCTTTTACTAATTAAGTGTTTCCTCCTACTACTGGGAGGACTAGAGGAGTGAAAAGGGGAAAGGAGAGCTTATGTGCACAAAGCACTTCACAAGAAGCCCGTTCTCTTCCCTAAGGAATGGTCAGGACTTTGCAGGCTGTCACTTTACCTTCTCCAAGAGCTCTTTCCACTTCCACAATTCCAGTACTTTGTCCTATTGATTTTGCCTGGCCAGTCAAAAACAATGAAAGGGAAGAAGCTGTTGGTTTGGTTGTAGAATGTGTCTTTTTAATGTATCAAATAGAAGACATGAGATGGAACAAACTGTTCTTAAGACATTTCACATTTTCTTGTGCTTTTTCCATTATCATTTTTATAGCTGAGATTTCTGTGAGGATTCACAGTGAGTCATTTTATGAGGCAGCTCTGTACCATCTGTGCTGAAGAGTTTCCTATCACTCTAGACATTACGTATCTCCTTATGGCAGCCTGGACACTGTAGGGAAATTGCCAAGCCAGGTCACATGCCAGCGGGCCATCATTCATCCAAAAAAAGGCGGGCAAAATCTGCTTACAATTAGGTTCAACCCTTGGTTCTGGATAACATGTCCCTGTGGCTACAAATTCTTTCCTGCCAGCCCCCTGCAGGGCTCAGAAGGAGTCCTAGGATGGTCTGACCAGAGAGAAGAGGTCCTGGCCTCTCTCTTTCCTTCTCACACTTTTTCAAACTTCCTCTCTTTTTTGTAAGGAACAGTATTTTTTTGCATTGTGTCATGCTGGCAGTAAGCACAGCTGCTGCTTTAAAGCTTTGCAAAAGAAATGTAGTTAAATGCCAAAATGTTCAGTGTTTTTAATGAAAAAATCTAAAACTTTAGGGAGAGAAAAAATCAGTTCATAAAATACATTGGCCTGAGCTTCTAATTTGCAAAAGGAAAAACTTTACTGGGGGTATTACATATGTAGAAAGGAGCCAGAATATAAATAGTGTAAATGGAGCTATCTGTTACACCCAGAGCTCTGTTTAACAGTAGAAGTAATGCATCAAATACCTTCAAGTACCACCCTTCTCCTGCAGCATAATCTGGTTAAAGCATAGGAGCTCTTGTGGGGTAGATCCCAGTCTAGCAGCAGATCGTATGAGGTTCAGGGGGTCTTTCTCCCGCAACAGAAAAACTTTGATCTTTAAAGATGGTCTGAATCTGGCTATCAGAGAATACATGTCAATTCAGAAAATACAGCAAACCACTGGGAATTCCCTACCCCTTTTCTTTACTAGCCAAGACTTGAATACATCTTTGCCACTTGCTCTTGGCAATTTCAGCTGCAGATACTCAAGGATAAGGAGTGTTCATGGTGTATTCTGCTGGAGCAGGTGTGTGGGACACCGAGTGGCTGCACCTAGGGCTACTCAGGAAGTTCTCTCAGATTACTTGCAATGAAAAACCTCTCTTAAACAAGCAATTGTAATTTTGGGCCACCATCCATTCTTTATTTTGGCGTGTTTCAGTGCAACTAAAATCAGTATTGCTGGGCATGCAAGTCACAGCAGCTTACACCCCTCTGTAGACAATTACATCAACAAGTCTGTGAGTTTTCAGTCCAGGAGTGCATTCTGCAAATCTCTGAGTGTCACAGGTAGGACCTCAGAAACTAGACTCACCTCACCTTTGTCAGACAGGCCAAAACAGATCGTTTTTCATTGCAAACAGTTATTTTCATGATCACTGATGACTGCAATCAGTGTAGAGTAACTGAAAGTGGTCCAGCTGAGGAGGGGAAAATGCCTTCTCTGGTATAGATGATTTCCTTTTCACCTGGTCTTATGTTGTTATGACACGGGAGCAGAAGCAAAACACAAAGTACCATCACCCTCAAACTGGGAGCTATTATGACTTCTTCTTGGAAAGTAGTCTTAGAAAACCATGTCTGTACTATCGGTGATGGCATCAAAAGCAACAGCACTACCTTAGTAAAGAGAAATGCAAATGAGGCTTCATGCAGAGGCACATGAATTCATGGAAGGTTCTGCTTCATAACCTTTGTGATTTTCCCAGAACTTAAAGGCAAAAAAAAAAAAGAGAGCTTGTTCTTGAAGTTCATGTTTGTTTGCATATCACAGTACCTTTTCCTAAATGCAGGAGAGTGGATGTTGTGGGAGTGAGGCGATGGGTTTAGGAATGCTCTCATTATTGTGATCCTGGGGACAAAGTGAAGATGTCTGCAATTCGAGATGGTTTGGTGTCAGTAAAATGTTTCTGTTCCAGCTGCTTTGTTCTTTAAAGGAACAAAATACTGAACCAGCTAGGTAGTCTGGAGGGACACATGCCTACGGCTGGAGAGATTCATTGCAATTTCTGAGCCTTGTTACCTCTGATCCAGCTGGAAAAAGGAAACAGTTTCTCTGTTACCTGCAAGCTGCTACATAACTTAGTCAGCAGGGGAACACAGCAAGGCTCAACACTTCGGTTTAAATTTGCTTCCAAGCACGTGCTGTTGGGTTACAGCTTTTGTTTAAAGAGGCTCGTACAGCACTGACTCCTGGATCATCTGAGCTCTGCTATGTCAGCATATATCCAAAACGATCTTCTGAGACTGCTGTGTTCAGCATCTTGTCCTGAAAAGCACTTGCTCTGGCCAGCACTGCTCATAACTCACTCGGTAGCTGGGCAGGCAGGAGTGTAATGATTTGTGCAAAGAATGCTCCTAGCCTCTACCCAGAGGGTCAGTCCTACCTGTGGGATCATGGGATAATTAACAAAACCTGGAGGACCACAGGACTTCTGTGGTCTGAGCTAGAATTTTCACTATTGCTTGACTTATTAGCTCCCTCCCCAAATTTCACAGAAAGCGGAAGAAACGCCCTGCAACCAAATCATAGATTGGTGCCAACATCACTCAGTTGGTTTCGCAGAGTGAAATTAAAAATAGCTGCACCAGAAAACTTCTCATCTCTGAATGCACAGAACATACCTGTAAAGAAGCAAGTTATAGAATCACAGAACACCCTGAGTAGGAAAGGATCTATGAGGGTCATCAAGTCCAACTCCTGACCCTGAACAGGATGCCCCAAGAAACACAACACATGCCCAAGAGCATTGTCCAAATTCTTCTTGAACTCTGTCAGGCTGGTGCTGTGACCACTGCCCAGGGCAACCTGTTCCAGTGCTCAGCCATCCTCTGAGTGAAGAACCTTTTCCTGATATCCAGCTTGAACCCCGCAATGTGTTCTCTCAGGTCCTGTCAGTCAGCAGGGAGGAGATCAGTACCTGCCCCTTCTCTTCCCCTCATGAAGAAGTTGCAACTGCAATTAGGTCTTGCCTCAGTCTCCTCCAGGATGAACAAGCCAAGTGACCTCAGCTGATTGCTGTACAGCTTCTCCTCACAACTGAGCAAGATATGCTAATGGAGGGAACTGTCAAATAGAGGACAAAAGGTTGACTGGAATTTTGAAAGAGGAGAGCGGAGTAACTTTACAAGAAAGGCGCAGGTATAGAGTGAACTGCAGAAGGCAGGAGAAAAAATAGATGCAAAAGGAAAAAAAGAAGAAAAGAAGAAATGGAATATGTATATAGTGAAAAAACATACAAGAACAGAAAGGTACATAGAAGAAAAATGTGGTAGGAAAGGAAAGCTCATGTTTAATTCTGTTTGTATCTGGTGTATAGTAAAGGGATTTCAGATTTGATGCTATCATTATCTCTTTTTCTAATATTATTTCTGACCTGAGGAAATCTCTAGTAACAGGTCATAACTCCCTTGCACTTTGTGCTTGTCCCAGTGAGCTACTAGAAAAGCTGCCTCCGGGTTTTTTAACAGGAGAAGCCAGTGAGTTACAGTCTAGATTAGTTTTGATTAAGGAGGCAGAGAGAAGAAAGATTCTTTGACACCTTCTATCAGGTGAGGCTGGCCTTCTCCAATGGGCTAGGCTGGGTCAAAGCAAGGCCAAAAGCCTATAAGAACTAGAATAAAATGAGATGGGGCGAAAGCAAGTCAAAAGACTTCCCACTGCTTTCTGCTTGCTGACATTGTGAAATAACCCTTACTGCAGGGTGCATGGATGGGGGAGAGCATGACAGCTACAGCAGCAGGAGTCTTGCATGACCAGAGCTTCACTCGGTGAAAATCTGGTCACAGCTAGGGCACATGTCATTTCTTCTCTAAGTCTTGCCTTTACCAGCCAAATCTTTTACAGAAGCAGCCGCAGGAAGCTGGACAGGCTTTTGTCTACTATTGTCAGTTTCAGGAAAACTTAAATCCTTGCTTACGTCCTTGCACTTCATTTTTCAGGTGGTATTTCAGAACTGCTGACTTCTTTCCTTTTGAACAGTTTGAACAATAAGATGACAGGAAAGTGCAAATTTTAGACAAACACCCTATTGAAACTAGTAGTTCACAAAACAAGTCTAGTTGAGCCTAGTTCTTTTTTTATCCCAAATCAGCTTCTTCATCTATAAGATTAATAATATGGGGAGAGCAGGCCAAGAAGAGAAATGATTCTATTGTGTGTACCTCAAATTAGCAGAAAAAGGCAACTTTTCTTCAGAAACCAGACATGAACAAAGATTACACTTCACAGGTGTTTTGCTGTAATACCTCCCACAATCAGACCCTTCTCTTTAACGGTGGTAAGTCCTTGTCTAGGTTTTGTGTCCTTCTCCCTGTTTTCCCACCTTGCACATGTTGGAAGACCCTCATTAGCCCAAGCTGCCATGTAAACTCAAGTATAAAGAACGTATTTACTAAGTGGTCCTGTCTAAACTGAATATGTGCTTCAACCCTTGACTTATACAAGAATTTAAGAGGTGTTGCCTGACATCTTTTCCACAGTCAGTGCATTGCTTTTGAACACACTGTACATTTGGGAGTAGAAAATGGGAGATCCCACAGAGAAGCTGAGCAAGGGACCTATGGCTTCTGGTTTTATAATTACTCAACAACTGAACTACAATTACCACAGCTCAGGGAGATAATAATAAACAGAGTTGGCATCAAATTAAGTAAGGCACTTCCCATATATCTGCATTTCTTTCATATGCATGTGTAAGCAGAGGGAGAGGGGCAGGGAGCATTCATATCAAGTGATAAATAACAGCCCCTGGGGGTTCTTGGAAAACAAATGAGATAATTATGGAGAACCTAAGTATCATTATTATGATTATTTATTATTAAAAGCTATGCAGTAAGGAAAATCAGCATCAAGTGATTATGGCTATGTACATAAAGAACTTTCAGCATTTAATGTAAAAAATTCCCCTCATGTCAAACCAATAATCACCCTTTAAAAATGATGCCATAGAGAGTCATATATGTTGAGTGTTGAGTATAAATCTTTTGATTCCCTGTTGTAATGTGCAAAGTGTCGCCTCTCACATGAAGGTTGCTGCTGCGGGACTTTGTGGCAGCTGAAAAGCGCATGTAGTGCTTCCCTCACCTTCTCCTTCCCCTTTCCTTATAGTTTCTCAAAGTCTCTCTTGATAAATGTCTTCAGAAAAATATTTTATGAGGTGCTTACCTATAAAAATATACCTTTCAAGGCCATGTACACAATGAGGCCTTAAACACTAACCACACACAAGAAACACTGTTCATTTGGTCCAGCATGTAGATGCTGGAGGAAATAGAAAGCCATCAATGCTCTGTCAGAGTCAAGGTGGAACATATTAGCAGTTTGTTGTGACTTGATGTTATTCACCTGCTGCAAGAGAGGGGAGAAGCCCCTCACAGATGATGCCCTTTTGTTTAAGTGGCTGTTTCTGCCTCAAGATACACAGCCTGGAAACAGCAGCCTGTGTGATCAAAGACATGGGACAGCTTCCATATGAAGAAGAGCTAAATATGCTTAGACTCCTTGGTGAAAAGGAGGGAATGCTCAAGGGAGGAGATGGCTTAGGTCTGATAATAAATATCAGGAATAGTTTGAAGGGATTATTGGGATTTTTTTTTTTAACATAGAACAGGGACAAGTTACCAGGTTTAGAGCAACAAAGCCAAGTAATTTTTAATCCAGCACATAAATATGCTGTAGAGTTTATTCTCATAATTCATAGCAAAGGTGAGGAATAGAAGTACTTTCAAAAGCAGAAGGCTGAGTTAGCAAATCCCATAGCTGACACCTTCAACTGTGCCCTTCTTTTTAGTAACTTGCAGAAGTAGCAGTTCAAGTATGACCCACAGGGAAAAGTTTTATTAATCCCTGGGACATGTTTCTACCGTATTTAACATTTCCAAAATATCATGGCCATTATAGTCCCATTTCAGGAGCAGCTCATTATAGATTCTTGGTTTTATAAAGTATTTTCCATTATGTATTGGGTTTGCATGGCCTGAGTTTTTGGGGGGCAGAGGATACATGGGTGGATTCTGTGAGAAGCTGCTGGAAGCTTCCTCCATGTCCAGCAGAGCCAATCAGTGATGGCTCCAAAGACAGACATGCAGCTGGCCAAGGTTGGGCCAATTAGAGATGGTGGTAACACCTCTGTGATAACAGATTTAAGAAGAAAAAAGCTGTAATTGTACAGTTGTGATTACAGCCAGAGAAGAGTGGAGTGAGAACATGTGAGAACAACCCTGTGGACACCAAGGTCAGTGAAGAAGGAGGGGCAGGAGATGTTCCAGGTGCTGAGATTCCCCTGCAGCCCATGGGGAAGCAGCTGTGCCCCTGCAGCCCATGGAGATCCATGGGGAATGCAGAGATCCATCTGCAGCCCATGGAGATCCATGGGGAATGCAGAGATCCATCTGCAGCCCGTGGAGGAGACTCACACTGGAACAGGTGGATGTCTGAGAGGAGGCTGTGATCCAGTGGAAGATGAGTGGAGAGAGAGGCCCTGCTCCCAGAATGGAGCAGCCTGTCCTTGAAGGACTGCACCCCGTGCAAGGGTGACCCACGGTGCAGCAGTCTGGGGAGAGCTGGTGCCTGTGGGATGGACTCACTCTGGAGAAGTTCATGGAGAACCGTCCCCCATGGGAGGGACCCCACGGTGCAGCAGGGGAAGGACTCCTCTCCCTGAGCAGTGGGAGAAGCCATGGATCATGAACTGACCACAACCCCCATTCCCTGTCTCCCTGTGCCACTGGGGAAGGAGGCAGAGCTGGGAAGGAGGGAGGGGTGGGGGGAAGATGTTTTTTCATTACCTTGCTCTGATTTTCCTAGTAATAAATTCAATTAATATCTCTCATTAGAGACTGTTTTGCCCATAATGGTATTTGATGAGGGATCTCTCCCTGTCCTTATCTCAATCCATTGTTAAATGGAAACCTTTGTTAAATTTTCTGTCCCCTGTCTAGCTGCAGAGGGGACTGAGTGAGTGGCTTTGGTGGGTGCCTGGCATCTGGCCAGGGTCAAGCCACTACACACTATTTTTAGCATGTTTTCTATATTGCAATTGAACCTAATCAACCTGTGATTGCCTGAGAGAAGCTGCTTTATTTGCTGTTACAGCTCTTCAATTCAGAAGAAAATGTCAAGATCTGTGACTTTCAAGGGAAGTCAAATATCAAAGCAACCTGACCACATGTACCCTTCATTATCCCTTTTCAATATATTGTGAATACTGTCCTAAGTCCTGAAGTGGGGTTTTTTCCTACAATAAAAATATTACTTTTCCTCATACTAGTACATAATCTGTGTGCTCACACTGAATCACAAAATCGTAAGATATGGCACAGTTACAGCTTGATGTAACATAGCAGCTCAATTCACCATTTTAGGTGAAGTTATTTCAGCTCTATAAAACAAGGAAACAATAGTGGATGAGGAAGCGGATGTTTTGCCTGTTCTTGTTTCACAGTACAAACAGCAAAAAAACATGGTCGGCATGGCATATTCTTAAATATAGCTGGTTCCATACAGCCACTACCCTTTGCATTGAGTTTTGTGAGGCTGCTACAAATTGCTGATATAGTGCTCTACGGTTTATTTCAGTTGTTCTTTGGTTTGAAACAAATAAAATGGCAATATCAAAGAAAACGGCACACAGAGGAAAAATGGAATCAGCACTGTGAAGGTGCTATTCCCTCTTCTACTAACCACAGAAAGGTCTTTACACTTTTGAGTTAGAAATGTATCCAGTTTCAGGCAGGGAGAGAGCAGCAAGGTCTAAGGTCTGACATGAAGTAAGTACTTGAATTTTATTTTGATATTTTTAAGAAGACTGCAGTGAATTAAATTTTTTCAGGTCATAAGTGGAAGAACAGCAGCAGAAAGATGTTAGACTTAGAAATTCTTGGCTTGTACTTTAAGGGGGTTCATCCACTGTAATACCAATTTGCTTTAGGTCTAAAAAATATGTAAGACATTGGCTTGTTATAGCCAGGTGCAATTTGTCTGTTGCATTTGTGACTTATTTAGAGGCTTTCTTTGAGATTCAAGCTGCTTATATTAGCTAGAACACAGGAACAAGTCACTTGACACTTTGCATAAAGATTTCCCAGTGCCTATCTGTGTTTCTTGGAAGGAACTGATTAGTGCCTTTGCATTGGGTAAGCCACATTAGCTGGAGTAGCAGCTGACAGAAGCACTTTTGCTTTATGTGCACAGTACTATCACCTCATGTGTCCCAGGGGCACTGGGTCAGTGCAGTGATGTTCCTGGTTCATCTACTCCAATCGTAACTACTTTTTACGGAACTACGTCAGACTTCCTCGAAAGTCACCTCTTTTCCTGACAGACCGACCAAGTGTGGCAGGGAGCAGATGAGGACTTAGACAGCAGAGTTGAAACTCCCTCTTGCAATCCTCTGTCCCTTTTACAGGTACTTCTGTCCAAGGTGTAGTGTCAACTTTACGATGCAAAGGCTTCTCTAGCACATCTCGTACGATGTCCCAAAACCCAGATGTATTCTTTCAATTGTGCCATGAACTAATATCCCATATATTTTTCACTACCAAAATTAGGCCTTGCAGTTTAGAGGGATTAACTAGATGATTCCTCAGCTCTTCCTAGGTCTAGCTGTCTCCCAGGATTACATGTTGAATTTTTTTCTGTGCTTGTACAGATGTATTCTGTACAGTCTAATATTAGATTAAATTAAAAGTGTTATATATATTATGGTTTTGTGCTGATAATAGTAAATCTAGGGTCTCTTGCACAAAATCAGAGCATTCTGCTTTTGGCAATCCTCGTGCTGCAAAAGAAAGAGAAAAAACCTGAAAAATTGTATCATGCATCTACTTATACATGTAACAGCATCAGTGGCAAAAAGCCACATTCTGCCCTTCTGTATCTGCCCAGACACCTAGCTTTCCGTTATTTCTCTTACTGTGTAAGACTGCAGAGATATATTTGTAGTAAAACAAGTTCTTTGAAATTTTTCAAGTATGTGTGCATCTGCAAGTAAACATAGGGTGGCTCCTTTACTTTTCATCTTTGCATACTAATCTGTTTTACATATGTTTTAAACACAGCATGGCAACCCTTGCTGATAAATTCAAAAAATATGACCTGTGGACAATGACTAATGTCTGTCTCATGCATTTCTGCCCTGTATTCTGTCATACGTTTTGCAGGGAGAAATTATCATATGGATTAAGTTAGTAACACTCATCCTCACATTTTCAGGGAGTGCTTCCCCTTAAATCGTATCTCTTTGGACCCTGACAGGCTTTCACACCTAGTCTTATTTCATGCTGGAACTTCCCAGGGACACATTAGTTGTGCTTCACAAATCACCATGTTTGCTAGTGAATGAAACACCCTAAGCAAGCATTACTTAAATCTTTGAAGGAGCTGGGAGCATTTTACACTTTTGGTGGTGGTGAGGTAAAGAGTCTATCTCCTTGAAGCTTCTACCACATGTTTTGTTCTTAAAGCAAGTATCTTAATAGGGTAGTCACAGAAGATTTTGATTAGTGTAAGATTCCCATGATATCTTTATCTCATAGTATCTTTCCTCTATGGTTTTCTGCACTTAATTTTTTTTCCAAGGGGTACTAATTAGGGATCCTAACAGGGGGGTTTAACCAATTGCTTTCTTATTTTTATTCACCAAAAATTAATCTCTTCTCTCCAGTTTAATATATTTCTCTCATAGAAAATAAAATACATAAGCAGCAAGTGTCTCTCCTTCATACACAGACTATAACTTGCCTGATATCAAAGATCAGGCATGTGTGATTGTATCATGCATGTGATAAATGGGGTCAACTAAATGATTTCTGTGAAGTAAGGTCTTTTGTGGATCAAAGTATGACATTTTAAATCTGGAAATGAACTCTGAAATAAACTCTCTAACTAACAGAAAATCAAAAGCAGAAGTCTCAAATAGAGTCTTTGCAGAAAAGCATGACAACTTATTTCCAACTTAGATGGGTTACTATCATTCCAGTGGCCATGATTTTCAAAACCCTTTTGAGATTTTTGGGTGTGATTTTGTGGGCCTTCAAAGAGTTGAGTGCATCCAGCCCGTCTGCTGTCTTTATAACACAGGTAAAATAAACCCAGGTGGCACCAGTAAGCAGGTATTCAAAGTAAGGTTACCAGGCAGTAACCCAGGAGAGTATGAGACAAGAGCCAGGCTGAAGCAAATCTTACCAGCTCGAGGAAAAATGAAATTGATCCTGCCTTCCATTAACCATTTCTTGGGTACTTCATTGCAGCATCCTACCAAACAGCAGAGCACCATGACATGAGGAAATGCCACATAGCCACATCATTACAGGCTAATCCAAACCACTTTCAACTAATTTTTGCCTGTTTCTCCTACAGTTTCTAAGCTGTCTGTGCAGGTGATGAGGTTTTTTTCAGAGGATTGCAGACCCTATTCCTTAGTGCAACAAGTTATGTCAGCTGGCTGTTGGTGATACAAACTTCCTACACAAGGGCACAAGGTCTTTTAAGCTACTTCTGTTCTTGGAGAAGAAAGATGAATACCTCAAGAGGGCAGTAAATCTCATCTGAAGACAGGCAAACTCTGGAGCTGCTTATCTCCTAACCATGAAGGCAGAGTGGACTACTGACTTACAACAGAGAGCTATGTTTCAGACAGCTAAACATGAAATAAATTTGGCCTGTGTCCCACTGTGCACCCAGGTAATACAGTAGGGACAAAGGGGTGAGTGTTCACACACTGGCTTCTACACCCAGGCAAGGACAACTTGGAGGCAGGCAACGATTCAGCTTTGCAAGGAAGGCAGTTCTCAGCATTTTCTTGTGAAATTATCGTGTCTCTGAAAAGAAGTACAGAACCCAACTAAAGGGCAACTCTATAAAACCAGAAAGCTAAATCTCTGGTTTTCACAGATAAATAAAATATCTGATCTTTAAAAAGGGCTCAGGCTCAATGAATTTTAACAATTAAAATGCTCTTATTTGGTGTCAGCTACATTTCCTGCACTGGATCAACAATAATGCCCATCAAACCTATGGGCATCTTTAATTTTAGTTTTATTTATCTAAATATAAGTGCTCACATGCCTAAAACCAAATCTGTAAGCTAGGAGGCATAGCATGGTGTTAAGCTGGGAAAGCAGGAGAGACACACAGGTAACCAGGTCAGTAAAACAAACAACAAAGAAGAGAGAACAAATCAGTGCCACTTCACCGAGAAATCTGGAAGTTGCAGAAATACGCTTTGGGCTGTTTGGTGTGTAAACTGCGTGGTCATTGTAAACTAGCATACGGCATAGCTTTCTGTCTACCTTTAAATACGTTCTTTGTCACCGTAACAAAAGCCACAGCTGTGAGCAGTTTATGCTGCAATTGCTTGATCAACAGCCATTGGAATAAAAGTAAGATGAGTCCTCCTTTGTTGCCTCAGCAGCCCTCACCTCTGCTACAAAAATGCTCTTTAACTGGCTGCAGACGGGCTTCTTCACAAGTGTTTCTAATTCAGCTAAACATCTTGATAGGAAATGTCATAAATTACATGTATGAGACTGTCAGTAGAATTTTCAACAGAAGTAACATGAGTTCATATTGAAATAAAATGAGAACCTTGGACAAATTTCTGAGCCTATAAATGTTCAACTTCACCTACAATCCCACTCACAAAGACATTTGGGAAAACTTTGATGATCCCAGCAAACGTGTGATTGGTGAGAAAGGGAGACTCCTAGACTGCAATTTCCCTAAATCTTGCACTGTAATCTTCCTGCACTTTCCACAAGTGATTCCACTTACGCTTTTCAGAAGCGATAAAATGTATCACATATGAGCTATTGTGTCCATTTCCTGAATACTCATCTCAGTCCCGAAAAAAAATTCTCTTTGCGCTTTGATATTTATTTCCAGGTGTACTTATTTCTCTGGTAGGCTTTTGAGATCTGAGTGCTGAAAAGATGCATGCATGTACTTAACATTATATATGTGAGTACCACCATTGATCTCAGCAGGACTACCCTCTGTCTGAAGTCCATGAGACTATTCACGTCTGAAATTGCGCAAGTAAATTAAACCCTTTCAGGATCAGGGTTAGAGCAGACAGGTTTTCCCCTTAATAGTGGTAAATTTTAAAAAGTCTGATTTTTAGAACTAGTCATTTACTTTCTTGACATTTCTGTTATCGAGAAAACTATTTCAGTTCAGAGACTAATTCTGCTCTATTTTTCCTGCAGTTATAATTGGCATTTTGTAGAACCAAGTTCTTGTTTTAACTGCAGACTCTGCTAACTTTGAAGTATTGTATGCTACCATGTAGCCACATTTTAGAGGTGTTGATTGGTTCCCCGAGAAGTTAAGTATGTCTACTGCACGTGGTTCTTTTCTATTTTATGGGATTCATATGCCACACTACTCACTTTTATGCCTCTGTTTCTTCGTTAAGGAGTGTGATTAACATCTATCATTGTCAAATTTGCATTGAAATAGAAACCATTGCTTTGAAGCATCATGGATTTGAACTCCATGTTCTGGAACTGATGTGATTCTACACACACCACTCATCCTAACACGGTTTCAGGTTAAGGCCAGTTGCTGCATATCTATAACTCACAGATTTATCCACCCTTTTAACCTCTCTGGAGTGCTCCTTCAAATCTCTGCTCTTGTGCTTCGTCTTGATGGTCAGCTAGGCATTCTCAGTTAAGTACAGCCAGGCTTAAGCAAATGCTGCTTTTCCTTCCCATAACATCAGCAATAAATATAAAAACAACTAGGCAATTTCTGTCAACGTATAGGTTATATTAAACAGAAGGACAAGATTTAAGAAAATGGAGGTTATAAACCAACAAAAATCTGTACTCATGTTCACCTTAAAATAAGATGGGATACCCAAGGAAAAGCCCGATTTCTTCACACTGCAAAGAAATGCGAGAAGCAGTCCCTCAGTAGTCCTATGGATGGAATGGGATGTTTTTGCTGTCTGTTGTGCTTTCCATGTGTTCATAGGGTCACATTTGGTTATAGTAAAAGAAGCAGGGTTTCCTCAAATAATAGCTCATATGTTGCAACTTCCACTTCCAAAGTGTTTAACTCTGAGATGTCCTACCTTTACTACACCTTACTGAATAAGGTTTTCTGCTCATTCTACCAGCAATCAGCAATTAAGTACACATATTCGATCAGCAACCATTCCAGTAACCCAAATAGTAGCAAATAAAGTAGTCAATAGTAGCAAATAAAGCAATAAAATAAAAAAGAGAAAGTCCAAATATATGTTTAAATATATGCATTTGTATATATCATTCTGTGGATTCTAATGGTAATTCTAATTTCCTATACTTTCTCTCCAGCCAAGAGTTTCCTTTTCCCGTGTTCACAGAGAAAATTATATCAACTGCATAATAAACTCATGATGGCATTCTTTAGGAGTGACTGAAATTGGATGCTCTAAAACCATAGATAAATTGCATTAGACCCATTGCTGTGAAATTGCTGAATCAAATACCAGCCACAGAAATGTCTCCATTTTCACAAGAAAAGGGTCTGGCTAGCATTTTCTTGCCAGTCTGGAAATATTCAGCCTGAACTGATACTTTAAAAATTGTGACTTTTTTCCTGGTAAATAACATTCAGAGAGATCCCAAATTACTTTATATAATAGGTTCATATATTTAAAAAAAAAAAAAAAAACTACTTTAAAACTGTTGTCTAACTCATTCTTTTCAGTATAGTCCTTCTCAATGATTATTGAAACAACCAGCATGAGACAGAAAGCAAATCCAGTGAAGACAGATGGATTGGTAGAAACACGTCAAGGAAACAGTTTTAGCCTGTTTCCTGAGGAAATGTACTCTTATGTGCCTCTGTTCACCTGCCTGCTTGTACCTCTGAGTATTGCTACCTTGCCGTTGCTTGTCAGTTTTAGCCCATGTGCAGAGGACATAGTGCAAAATACTTTCATACGTCTTCTGTAAAGAGACAGTAGAACAGTGGGGAGAAAGCAATGAGGCAGAGGCTACAGGCTTTATTCAACCCTGATCTGTCCTCAAGGAGTCAGATGGGTGAAAGATATGAATATCCCAAAGAGAGAAAAAGCCTTGATCAGTGTTTATGCTTCAGAAGGCATCAGACAACTCAGCTTTGAGGCATAAATTCACAGGTGCCCTATTTTTCCTGTTTTTTCTGGAACTACTTTTTGATCCATCTGTTAACTATCTTCAGGAAAGCTGTTCACTAGCATCAAGTTCACTGCAAGGAACATAGGGGCATGTACAAAGTGACTCACCAATTAATGGTTGGGAATACACTCCTACACAGCATTTAAATGTTGCTTCATTATTAGTGATAAGAATTGTCGTAATAGTACTTCAAAATTGCTTATGTTTTTGCTTTTTACCAGAGATTACAGGAGAGATTCAGAAAATGCATAAAAATTTTTACTCCTCTTCCAAGGAGGCAAAGCGGGCAAGAGGTGCCAGGGACATGTAGAGAAGAAAAGAGATTTCTTCTACCTTCTCTTCAGTTATGTCACCAAATGACAGCAGGTCCTGGAGTTAGTAGTAGTAGTAACTACTACAAAAACAGTAGGAACAATATAGTAATAATTAATAAATACACCATTACCTGAGAACTACACTGGGAGACAGAGAACCGGACAGCTTTACTGACATAAATCAGTATCAGAGCAAATAATTGGAGTGAAAATGCTCACCTCTGTCTCACCTTCTAAAGAATAGGCTGTGCTCTTTTATGCTTATCCATGTTCTCAGCTTTATGAATCCATTATATATACAATTGCCAAATCACCATATAGTTAAGCAATTCCAGGTTCATATTACAGTTTGCATTCTGGTTGGAAAAATATTTTCAAATACTGCTTAAACTTACAATAACTCTTCAGAACTTGTTTTTATATTTGACTGTGGCCTTTTATCTCTTCCTAGTGCAGACAGGGACCTGACTCCATTAATCTGCAACTGATTTGTGTGATGGCAACATTTCCAGCTGCACAAGTGCTGTAACATCTACACCTAAATTAGCTCATGAGTCAACATACCTAGCTGGGTTATTACATGTATTGCATCCATTATCTATAAATGAAATACAGCTGCGTTGTCTGTTGCACCATTTTAAAACATCTACTTAACGAGCCTTAGAGCTCAAAAAGATTGGGAGCATTTGGTGACAACAAATAAAAAAGAAACCTAATCTGGTCCTGTATTATCCAGCTGTATTTTTTTTCTTCTGGTAGAACCTAATCAGGTGTTTACCATAAATACGGGCAGTACTTTTAGTTTATTTGCTAAATAGGAGTCGGACACAGGAAGCATGCTTGGGTCACAGTCAAAGGCTTTCACTTGCAAAACAAGGTCACCCAAATCTTTGTGACAGACACTTGAATTAAGAAAAGCTTTTTTTTCCAGCAGTTCAAGATCAGGCTGACATTTTGATGGATCCTCTTTAAATTTTTTCACATTTTTTATTCACTAAATGGGGCAGCATCACCATGGCCTAGCAGTTTCCTCATTTCTGGGAGGAGGGAGAGGATGGGAATTATGGGAAGAAGGAAAGATGGGATTGGGGGCTGGAAAGTTGTCTCCATATTTTCAAAAGTTGAAAGAATCTCTGGAGGGCTCCCAAATTGCCTGTATACTTCTTTATGTGCAGCATGTTGGACACCTGTTTTCAATTGCATCGACAGATCAGAAGATCCTCCTCCTTGGAGTCTGCAAGCCTGGCCATAGCGTATAAAACATTCCATGCATATGGCTGTCATTTCAGTTTTCTTTGCAAATGATTTCTGTTCTGCGTGTAGGTGAGAGGCTTGTTTGAGCCTGCTTACATCATACGTATGGAACTTGATCCCCACTGTAGGAAATGCATACAGAGGGCATTTGTTTAAACTTTTGGTCAGTGGGGGTCATTCTCATTGTAAATGGATTTTCACTCATAAACTATGTGAGATTAGTTTAAGTCCTCACTGGAGACCCCAGCTTTGCAGAAATCGTGCCACATGAAAGCAAGATGACTTCTCATTTGAGCTTGTCACCATGCAACTTCCAGATGCCAGCGTATCGGCCAGCAGCTTTTGCACAACTATCTGTCACAGCTGCAGCAAGGAGGGCTGGGGAAATTCCACATTACAAGGAGCTGTGATACACCCATTCTTGGGAAATAGCTGTTTCAAAGAAAAAGTGGGATCACCAGAAGGAAATTGACAGTTTTGCTCACATGAAGGTGGCCTTATTGCTCCTTATTTTGTAAACTGTAATGTCACAGACCTGGAGATAGAGCCATGCTGTTAGGTTAAAACCTGAGTGCAATTTCAAACATCCACATTTGTGGGATTCTACAGGCTAGTGATTGACCAAGTTCATCACTGAGATATAGTTTGGGAATGGAAGTCAGTCAGCTAAAGAAGGTGGAAGGGAAAGGAGTAGGATAAAAATGTCTTTGGGGGATGGGTAAACGATGAGTGAAACTGGTTGTTCATTCACAGAATATCACAATAGACAGTGAACTTGACTAAGGAAGCAAGTTAGCTGCATTTTTTCCAGGGAAGTACATAAGATGAAAAAGTGACCCAAGAGGATGAGTGTGTCTCAGTGAGCAAAGAAACATTGTTTTTTTCCAGGTGTGGCTGTCCACAGACACTGCAGCTGCCCAGCAGCAGCACCCTTCAGTGGCACCCTAGGACCCTCAGGGAAAGACTGCTGCCGTGGTGCCCTGAGGCCATGGCTGAAGGAGGCTGTACCCTGCACTGAGTCTCCTCATGGACCTCAGAGATCTCAGAGCCCGTGTCACGAAGCAGATGCCTCCAAGGCAGAAAACTCCATGCTACCAGCTGCAGCCCCTGTGATGGTGTCCAGCCACCAAATAGCTGAATTGCCTTCTTGTAAACAACCTTTTTGAAACTATTGGAGCCACAAGCTGGTGGGACCAGTGAGGGGGTGTAGAGACCCAGAAGATGAGGGGCTAATGTGTGTGCCTGAAACGCTGACAGCAGGATGGCTGTGGAACCAACCAAGGATGGTTGGTAATAACAAACTGCGAGAAAGAACAGGATCCTTTTCTTTCTTGCTTGCTTGCTTGCTTGCTTGCTTGCTTTCTTGCCTTCTTGTTTTCTTGCTTCCTCTTTCTTGCTTGCTTTTTCTTTCTTTCTTTTTCCTTTCTTTTTCTTTCTTTCTTTCTTTCTCTTTCTTTCTTTCTGTCTTTCTTTTTCTTTCTTTCTTTCTTTCTTTCTTTCTTTCTTTCTTTCTTTCTTTCTTTCTTTCTTTCTTTCTTTCTCTTTCTTTCTTTCATTCTTTCTCTTTCTTTCTTTCTTTCTCTTTCTCTCTTTCTCTCCTTTCTCTCATTCTCTCTTTCTCTCCCTCTCTTTCTTTCTCTCTCCTTCTTTTTCTCTTTCTCACTCTCTTTTTCTCTCTTGGTCTTTTGCTCTCTTTCTTCACTCTCTTGCTCTCTTTCTTGCTGTCTTGCTCTCTCTCATTCTTTAATTCCTCTTCTTTTTTCTCTTCCTTTTTAGCCTAACTCTTCATCCAAAGCCCACTGCCATGTGCTTATATAGTAGGTCAGGGACTAACATACCGATTTCCATGCCAAGTGTGTAATTTACTAATAAAATGTGGTGGTTTTTTGTGGGCTCTCTAACTTTGGTCGGTCCTTTCGACCACAGGCATTTACAAATTTTGGGTGCTTCTATCCCCCCAAGGATGAAACACCACAGGAGGTGCAGAAAAAAAATAGGCCAGGAGGAAGAAGTACAAGAGAATCTAGATGTCATACTCCAAAAATGGTCAGAACAGAAGGCCACCTCAGTGGCTTTCTCCAGGAGACCAGTGGCATCCCACTACCTGCCCTAAGCTTGCCACTCACCTCACTGGGTGCCCAGACCTCTGCTAGGACCCCAGGGTTACTCAGGGTCCCAGGCCTCCACACAGTGGCCTTTGGTGCCCAGGAGGAGAAATGCACCACAAGTCCAGAGGGTTCCCATTTGAGCATGGAGGAGAGGGCGAGAGCCGCTCTCCGGGGTGCTCAGGGAGTTTTGGTTTATAATATCAAACCGTCCTTGATGCTTACATTCCTCTGGACAAAGGCTTTCACACTTGAGACCCCCAGTGTTTTCCTTCCTATTATCAGGATTACAGAGCATGTAATCCCCTTTCTCCTCTTTTTTTTCCTTCATTTGATCTGTCAGCAAGGAGCTGTTTTCTTTGCTCCCCTGGCCACTCTGCCCCTCCCAGCCCTGGCCATCTCTGGGAAACACACGCAGGCACACATGGCCTTTACTGTAAGGCATCCCTCAAAGCAAGGAAAAAAAAACCAAGATCAAAAAGTCACAAGTGTAGCAGATGTCAAGTGATCCCTCAAGACCTCTACTTAACCCCTTCCTCAAGCTTTGCTGGACATTAACAAGAAATCAATCAGTAGGAAAAGCAAAGCTTTTCTAAAATTTTACTGTGTTTTATTATAAATCAGGGGTCAGTTTATTTATCCCAATGCCTTGCCCAACTGCAGGAAACATCTAATGAACTGGCTTAAAAATCCTGGCTATGAACACACTTTCTACTAATTAGGGTTGTTTATGACTTTATGTAATAAAGTTTGACATTGCAAACTGTGAACATTTTTAACAGTACTTCCTTCTCTTTCTAGCCCTGAAATGTCATCTAAAACCAGGTGTATGAAATGTCTGTGCAGCAGTTAAGCAATCAATGCCTCTTATCTAAATGACAGAGATGTATGGGGCATTTAAACCGTAATGATTATAAATGGGGGAGAAAATAAGCGTGGAGGAACTTTTCCATCTTTTTTCACTAAGTACAGTATGCCTTGCAAATTTATCATATTCTCCACAAGCCACCTTAGGATTGACTACAACTCCTTACAAAATGAAAAATTGCAAACTGTTTTGCAGAGGGAAAATAACTTCTCAAATTGCAGCTTTGTCTGCAGTTTGGGGAACACTGCCCGAGTTAAAACTGAAAAAAAAGGTAATAAAAAACAGTAAGTCAGCCTGAAAAGGTAGAAAACTTTGAACAGTTTGTTGGAACAATTCATTGAAAAATTATTTCCCTGTGAGCACAGTGGGTTTTCAAAGTCTGCTGAAGACTGGAGAGGAGGTGGGAACAGTTCTACCTATGTATTTTATTCTGAGTCAGTTTTGGTTTACAGCTGCTGGTTCCAGTTCTGCAATCGGTTCTACCCTGGCAGACCTTTTCACCTAGGCAGAGATCCTGTGAGGGCTTTTCATCTTTGCACAAGACGTAACTCCCCCAGTTAGATCAGATTGCAGGATCAGGGCCTGAGCATGAATACATCCAGTCCTCACAGGAAATACTTGGCTCAGCCAAAGTAGTGTAACTCAAGAAAAAGCACTCTACTTCATGTGGAAAAAAACAACTTCACCGAATATATTAATCTCTTGCATTCTGGCACTGCAACCAGCATCTGCAAGAAAAAGTGACATTTGCTCCTTCTCTGACATGCCAGTTCTCTTCCAGGATCATCCTGGAAGAGTAAAATTACAACCAAATCCTGCACAGGTACAGCGGTCTGTAATTATGTCTCTTCATGCATGACTGGCATCTTGATTTTGTATGATGTTTGATCTTTATCTGCCTGATTACAGGCACAATGAGAACAAGAGCATGACCTTCATCTCTACCTTTCTGCCCCCAGCAGACCAGGGATTTTCAGGCCGTGGTCTGGCTTATCGCTGGTGATACAGCCACTTTCCAAGACATAACAGTGGAAATTTGTTCAGGAATGTCCAGGAGTTGCAGCACATGTACACTTTATCTTTTCATGCATCATAGCCTTATGCCCTTGGAAGACCTGAGCCTCGGCAACACACACACACAGACACATGCACAGTGGGTTCACTGACAGATCCACCTTCAGCAGGTCTGCATAAGGCAAGCCCTCTTCCCTTCGTTTTTTCTTCATAACTGATGGCCTCCACTAAACCCCACTTGTGTGCTGGCTGAGGACAGTGAATTTCACACATGGAGGTGTATACTGGGAGACACATCCAGATGGAGAACTGAAGGTGGAAACCTAGAACGTGTGAGCTAGCAAGGATTAGATCCAGCATCATGGACCCAAAACACTAGACAGTACAGGATGACATGCAAAAGGGGCAGGCCAATGTCAACACCCAAAATCTTGAGCTGCAGTTGGTAGCCACAGGGCAAAAGGACACACCAGGCTCAAGGGCATGTAGAATGGTGTATACCTCCGCAAACATTCAACTTTTCATGAGCTCTGGGCCAGGGTTGACAATTCTGGGATATTCAGATCAGTTATAAATGTGTCTATGGATCTAAGCATAGACATAGACTGGATTTTCAAACCAGTCTGAGCAGGATGGATAGATGTCTGGCATCAAATTATCCTAGATATTAAACATCTAATTTTCTTTCCTGCATCTGAAAATTCAGAAGCATCTGTCTATCTCCTGAGGTCTTTAAGTACCTTTGAAAATCTGGCCCTTAACATCTGTGGTAGTCTGTGGAACATCGAGCCCCATTACTGAGAACATTCAAAATGCTTCTAGGTAAGACAAGCAGGGCCAAATCTTGTTTTCTCTATTTTGTTTTTTCGTTTGGGGTTTTCTTCTAAATTGTCCCAAGGATGTCTGGAAGACAGCTGGGATTCTCAGTGCAACACTTCATGTAGCATTATATATTGTTCACTTAGCTCCTGTAACTAAGCAGTGTTTTTCTGTGTCATTTATAGATCAAATATTATCAAGTCAAGTCAGTTTCTCTTTTTTCTTGATTTCCAAAGAGGATAAAAATATAGTGCAGGTGAAATTAAACTGTTTTTTTATAAAAAACAGTTTACCTTTCTTTAAGTACTTCCAGTATAGCTTAAGGGGGAAAAAAAGAGAAATAGTTTTCTCTAGTGCTACAGGATTTTTCTCTTTAATCAAAAGCATTTGATGGCTGAACATTAATAACATGTTTGTCAGTAACAGTAGTCTGGTTCAAACACTATTCTTTGAACTAGAGTATCATATTTGGGTACATTGCAAGTCCACAGTGATTTTTACACAGCGTTTCATTTTACCTTTTCCTTGTGTCAAGAGATTCAAGTTACATGTGAACTGACAGACAGATGCAATAGATCCTCTGCAGAGAATAATGGTAGGCAATGGGTTTTGTAACTTTTCAAAGTGGACTGCCATATTTCAAGTGACTAACCTGGTGATGAATCTGCTATCATTTACCATTAAATGCTTTGGTCTCTGCTTTCAGATATGCTTTTTGTTTCAGCCTTGTCATGAAATACGAAGAATGACCAGTTTTGCTTTTATTAAAATCCATGCCAAAACTCTAACAGGTTCCAGGACAAGCAGGACAAAACCCAAAAAAACCCTATGAAATCATGTCACATGGCAGCCCAGCCATAACCTGAAAGAGATACGATTGTCATGAAGATCTTCCACAACCATCAAAGTCTGGAAGAATCTCTAACTTATTATGTCTGACATTTGAATGGAAGCAAACAAATATTTAACATTTTAAGAAGATGTAGGTGTTTGTGCCAGATCCACATAGGGTAGCAGTCTTCGATCTTTGAAATAAAAGAATTATTCTTTGTTGGCAGGAAAAGTTTTTCATTTTTTTTATTATTATTTTTTAAAGGGTGGGAAATTTGACAAATATTTGAGAAAGTTTGAGATCATTTTGGTTTGTCTAATGTCTCTGATACTGGCATATACAATGCAGAGAAATGACAGATTGATGGTCACCACAAATATCAAAGAATATCACCTGCTGGCCCAAATATGGCATACCCTTATGGTGTCAGATTCTACTTGTGCTTTTTAATATGGTTTACTTAAAAGGGTCAGAGTAGACTGAGGATCCCAATGAAATTCAATCTCTCCATTTAACAAGGAATCTAGTAAGATGCCTTGAACAGGATAGGAAAACTGTATTTTAAGGACTGGAGTAATCTCAAAGGAATCTTATTCTGGCCGCAGATGAAATACAACCAACCTGATACTTTATTCATAGTCAAATGATATTTTGCTTCTTATTTTTAATTAAATTGTATTTCTAAGTGTTTCTATGTATAGACATAGGATTCGTGAGAGACACCATAGAGTAGTAGGACAGTGGTAAATTCTCTTTGCACAATGTTTTATATATAGATATAATACAACAAAATATACCTGTCCAAACTCAGGAAAGCAGAAGCCTTGAACAAAAAATGCACTTCTACAAGTAGCAATTTTTTTGCCCATGTATCTCCTCTGTGAGGTGTATGAGGAACAAGGGAATATGATCTCACTGAAGAAAGAATGGTTTCCTCGTCCAGATTCCCATCAGCACGCAAACCATAACCTCACATTTCAGAATGTTAGATTCAGTCCCACAGAACAATATACCACACAATAGTTCTTTGTCAACTCCTCTTTACCAGAATGCCAAGAAGCTGTCCTATTTAACACTGTGACAAAATAATAGCTTCACATACTCTTCTCCTACCTCTGATGGAGGTGTTTGCCTTCAAAACTAGTTGGCTTTTTAGTGTATGCATGAAAATATCTGAAAAAAGGTCAGAATCTAAGATAAGTATCTCCCAAATTTTAAATACCATTTCTAGCGGGGAAAAAAAAATTAATCATGGGTTTGGTTTCTAGTGCACTTGCTTTCCTTCACCTGGGACAATGTCATTTTCAAGACTGGAGAGAGGATTTCTTTCACAGATAATCTCTGCAGCCTAGAATTAGTCTTTAGACACTGTTTATGTTTGACAGTAGTGAATGCAGTTAGTCCCCCTGCTGTCATAACCACCAAAACTGCATGCAGCTTCTTCCAAAGTAAGACAGTAGTCAGGTCCTGTTTGCTGGGAAGCAGACCCATGCCTGCTGACAAAACAAAGGCATCCCTGGGAAAAAAGGCAGCTTTTAGAGCTACATATGAGATTTCAGCACACTCGGCAACAAAAAACAGAACCGTCAGAAATGTATATGTAATAAAAGGCACTATGTTCTTACAGCATCCATAATTTCTGACAGGAAACCTACAAAATCCATATCCCTTTTTTCTTCTCTTTTCTGCTCTCCACCATCAGTCATTCCCTTCAACCACAGGTGAAAACCCTTGAAGTGTTCTTGAATTATTTGTTAGCATGTGATGCTAACATCATATTTTTGGGTGAAATGGTTTCTGAGAAGCAGCTTCTGAAAGATGAGGCAGCCTCTCACCCTCTGTGAGAGCCCCTCAGGAGAGTATTCCTCTACCATGTCCCTACATTAATGTCAACGAGATGATAGGAGGAGTGAGGTCAGAAGATACTTTAGACTGTTCTCCTTGGCTGACATATTTCAAAGCAGTCCTAGACACTGACTGCAGCACTAGGATTGTCTACTGAGTAATGTAATTTGGGGAATTATGACCAGGTCCCTGATTAATCTTCATGCTTTTCCCTGAACTGGCTGAAATCTGGCAACAGGTAGCAATTCAGTCTATCGTGTGTGATGGAAGCAAAGGTCTTCAAAAGCAGAGGCAGGCAGTGGCTCAGTTGCCAAAATAATTTTCTGATGGGTCGGTGTAGAATTAGTCAATTGCCTTTTAGATTAGTTGCCTCCACCTTTGCTGGTTTTTTCACTTCAGATTCTATGTCCGTTCCCAGACAAGTCAGCAGGAAAATAAACCCTGCCATGTATTGCAGCATCTTGGCATGTCCTAAGCTGTCTCCCAGTGGAAAGAGTTAATCTTCTGTGGGTGAACAGCAAGAACATCTGAGCTGAGTGGTCTGGGATGGCAATTAGGTCTCCTGAGAAGTCATTGTAGCAACGATGTCATTTAAGTCTTCAGAAAACTTTGCAAGCAAATTGCGAGCTTTGGCAAAGGAACGATAATCTCTAAAATGTAGCACAAATACCTGCCACAAGACCCCCAGTCTAGTCTGATTTTGTCATAAAACTATCCTGTTTGGACTGCAGGAGGCTGCAGAGTAGACTTCACTAATGAGAAAAATCATCACATTTTCTTGATTAAAACCTAAAGAATTACAGAAAACAGATTTAAACATTCATTCCTTTGTCTCAGCACAGAATAATGTTCAGCATAACTTTTTTTTAATCTTTTGAACTTGTAAGCAGAACTTAATTTCAGACTTGAGCAATCTGATGGGATTTTCTCAGATTATTGATGAAAGTGTTGTCAGAAGTGGAGTGAACCGTGTGACATATCCAACTCCACCAAAAGAGCTTTCACTAGACTTACGAATTTAGGTGTAGCAGCTGACAGTGGATTAATAGTTCTGGAAAGCAACTACTTTCAAAGCAGAAGACCTGGTGCCTTTGTTAGTGTTGGCCCTACCTTGGACCTTCATCTGGAGCTGACTGAACCAGCTGCATGGGGAAGAGCATTAACTCTGTGCCTGTGAGTTTAATCCTGACACTACTGGGACTGCCTCAGACACACCAATTACTGCTAACTCTGCGTGGACACTGACACCTGTTCATTGGAAACTAGGGCGATGTAACCAAACCCATTTTTGCTCAGGTTGTGAAGACTTTTGGTGCTGCTGATCGAGACCTGAAAAACTTACTTTTCTATAACTGCATCTTTTACAGGTGTTTTTGAGTTTCTTGTGGTTGGGATTGGTTTTGGTCATCATTACACCACCTTAAAATCTTACAATCAGACATGTGCATAGTAATAGCCAGGAATCCCAAAACACTGTTTTCAAGGTTACAAAGGACAGTGTACACGGAACAAAGAAGTAGAATCCATGCCATACACTGAGGTTGCTCTCTCTTTCTTTACAGTCGGGACTGGACATAGAGTTAGAAACAGGTTCATTATTGCTGATACATGAAATTCAAAACGAAGAACACTGAAGGAAAAAAATCCAAAATTTAAACCATAATCACACCAGCTCTTGGACATGAAATATAATGTATTCAGCAGCTGCACGTTCTTCAGGTTGCACCAAAACAGCTGCAAAATGACTGTGTGCCTCAGTAAGAGTGAAATCCAAAAACAGCAGTCTGCATCTTAACCATAATGTACGCAGGCCATCACATATGCTGCAACAACACTTTTCATCAGCAGCCAGACAGAAGAATCAATTACTTCCTAGAAGAGCTCTGGACATATTTCAAACACAGAAAAAATGCTGTTTTCAAGAGATTACTTTTCAAGACTTATAATCAAGTGTCTGACAAAGCGACAGGCCGATGCCTTACCAAACTGCATGAAAATGACTGACGTCTGCAACAAGCAGATTCTAAAGGACCCAGCTCTTCTTCTGGAGGAAGAACAAAGGATAGAGCTGTTCCAAGGATAGTGCTACAGCAGACTTGTCTGCATGCAGCAAGGAACTCTAGATCAGACTAGATTGTTTATATTACTTATAACCAACTGCTAAACCTAAGCAAAGCTGGCATTCCCCTAATTCACAAGAATAACAGTACAGAGAAGAGTAGAAATCACAAAGGGAATGGGTCCCTGTAACTCTGCAGAAGGAAATGCATAAATAAAAGTCAAAGGATGTAAATGATGGGCTAGCAAGAACCTGAGGACAAACTTGTATGAGGCAAAGGTTTGTAAATATTTAATTCTATCATTTTACATTTTATTGGAATGGGCAGATACTAGAGGATTTCTTGCAAGTATATCACACATGCAGAGGGAAAAGAGCATATAGGGTAGTATCCCTATACAGAAGATAAATAAGCAGAACATTCTGTATAAAAGCCCTTAACTCTTCATATTCAGACTTCAGCAAGAATATGTCAAACTGGAAAACCGTAGGTTCTCTACATGGACTAAAAATAGACCTGTGAGGGAAAACTTGGAGATAGATAAGCTATAGATGGAGACAGTGGGAATATAGAGCAGCAATGACAGGCATTGGCTGACACTGGAAAGACCTCTACCATCACAAACTTTTTCCTTTTCACAGAACAGTTATTCAGACTGCTGATCAGTGACAATAGCCTGTGCTGGTCACAGACAAAAGCATGGAACCACTCAGCAGCACAGGACCCAAGGCAAGGCAGACATCTTTTACCTGAGGACAGCTTGTGCAGTGCAGCAGAGAAGGGCTCCATCCACATTCCATTTTTACCACACTGCAGACATTTAGGGGCCAAAATATATCAGAAGAAATATCAGACTGTCATAGTTTAGTAACAGTATTCCCCGGTTTAGTCCTTCCACTGAAAAGAACACCACAAACCATTACCCTCACCGTTCCAGTGGGAGACACAAAAGGTGAATTATTTGATTACGGCTTGAGATAATAACAATTTACTGGAAACAACAATGAGATGAAAAACCAAATAGTAACAGCAACAATAGTAATAATAACAGTGTACAAAGGAAAAGGTGAACTGCATCACCAGCCTGAGACAGTGGACAATGGTGGACGGACCCTACGCCCGCCACATTTTCTCACAACCAGAAACCATACCGGTCTTCTTCTCCAAAGTGAGAGTCCTTCAGTTCCACCCCCAGCAGAGATGTGCAACCTATAGAATAACAACAATTGTAGACACTCCCACACAGCTCCAGGCTCCACCCCCTCACAGCTAATGTGAAAAAATTAACTCTCTTCTGGCCGAAACCAGGACACAGAGAGACAAACAAATATGCAGAGCCAAAGAAGGTTATGAAAATGAGCTGAAGTCTTCCCAGAAGCAAAACTTGGAGATCCTTTTATAAGCAAATTATGCAGGACTATCTATGCAAATACATAAATCACAGCACTACAATGATGGATCACTGTGTGTTAATGTGACATTACCAATGAATTCCCTGTCCCCAGTGCTAAATCCCAACCATTGACATATAGGGTGGAAAGATGAGCACCATTGTGAAACACATCAGCAAAACTCCAGCTGATAAGAAACCAGACTCTGTTAGGATAGGCTGTCATGAAACCACAGGTGCAGAAAAAACACTTTGTGATGACAACCTGCTGTCATCACAGGACTAGCACCCATTACATCACCCATGCCTCCTGCACAGAAGGTGGAAATACAGGGAAAATAAATTAACTCACAAATAAATTAGGTGCGGGAGTGGTGAGTGTGCAGAAAGAAATACGACTTTGGAACATTTTGCATTAGTTGACTGATGACATCAGATGTAAGGAGCACAAATAAAATGCTAATGAGGTTAGAAGGCCATGGATATTGTAGTAAATTTTTCTATCTCAAATGAATGTAGCAAAAAGCTGTTATGATGGACAGCTTCCTGAAAGAGGAGGCAGAAGATAATACATGTGGTAACATGAAAACTCTCTTCAGAGAAAGTGCTTAACAAGATAGACTATGTGGGAAACAGACGAAAGGCTGAATGTTGCATTTTCTTGGCTTCTTCTCTTTCTTTATTATACATGACAGAAAATGGAGAATGCTGTTCCCACTGAGGGCAGCCAATCTCCAGAGATCTCTTCAGGTAACTACTGGAACAGTTGTAGTGCAAATTGCTTGTGTTGAGGTTAAAAGTTAAACAACATTTTGACTTCAAACACGTATCGGAAAATGTGCTTGGGCAAAACAGAGTTCTCAGGGCTAACCGATGAGTCAAATGATTAAGGTTCTGCTTGGAACAGTTCATAAAACAATTCCCAGTTTGTGTCTAACAAACTTCCTTTGTCACCTGTGGGTTTTTTTAGTTACCTTCTACCCTTCCAAGAACAAACCTGTACTTTCTTCTTGTCATCATTAAGTGAAATGAAAAGCTTTTGTTAACCACTTTGAGTTGTTTGACTGTGATAAAATAGTTTTGATTAGAGAATGTTTTATGTTACTTTCCAGAGTTTATTTTTCCTTTTAAAGGTAATATGAAACCATAGGTTAGATTTAAAGTTTTCTTAAGTAGTCTGTCTAGAGGTAATAGATACTTCAGTGAAGGAAAGGCTATCTGTCTTCACTTGCATTATGCTTGCTGTTTGTCTTCCTCATAACATGAAATGTGTTTTATCTGCTCTTTCCAATACCATCAGCAGTCACAACTTGCCGTTGACCTCTTTAAGATAAGTACGCTTTTAATGTGAGCTTTGTAATTTCCTATGAAACAATAGAGCTGAACTACTTTCTGGTTCTGCTCAAGCCGGGGGATTTATAACACCCCACAGGCTGCAAATACCCATGTTCATAAGCTTGACATGAAAATGGAGAAACCAGGAGTGAAAAGTCTGTAATGAGAACTGCACCCATCTCAAGCGATATCATTCAGATCCAACCTGTAGAAGGGGGTGATGGACAAAACAGAAGAGATTCAAGACGGAACAGAAGGTTTATATAAGATAATTTTAAAGCTAAGCTCTTTCCATTTTGGGAAGCTTGGTGTTTTAAAGAGTGATTAAGCAGCATTACTGAAAGCTATTGTTGGTCAGGCATATCAAAGGAGAGGAGGCAACTGTAGATGAACAGGTTAAAAGAAATATTCAAACAGCAACCTCAAAAGTTTCAAAGCATTTTAAATTTTCCGTCACACAGCAGGTACTTACTGCTCAAGAACCATGTTTAAGGAAAGTTGGAAAATACAGGGCTTGAGATGCACGGATTCCTTTAGCATATCTACACGAAAAAAACAAAAGACTACTGCCTTTTGAAGACTCACAGCAGAGACTGAAAAAACAAGACTCAATTCCAATCACTATCAATAAACTAGTTAAGCATTGTTACAGATCTCTGTAAGAAGGTTCCTTGGCCTTCAACATCTTCTGTCCAATGGGCAGGAAAGTGATTGTCAATGTGTGGTCTAGGGGTTGTACTAACGAAAAACCTAATGCCTCCTTTTCTCTTCTGGCTGAAGACACTCATTCCAGGTTTTTGAAGGTACTGCATGGATAGAGGTACTACTTCCATAAACTCAGATGCTGCTTTTCTGCCCCATACACCAGTGGAAAGGGGAAGAACCAAACATTTTATATTACCATTCGCTTTGCCTCTGCATCTGTTTTAAAACAGATAATCAATACCAAAAATTATTAAACAATGTGTATTTCATCTCTGTGTATGAATTCTTACATAATTTACAAACCCACTAATTTGTAGTTTATATTTTTAAAATACAAAATCTCAGTGTGATAGAAGCCAGACACAATGGTGCATTGGAATTTTCCACAGCTGAATCAAATAAATAATTCAACACATTAAAAAATTATTCTAAGAAAAGCCCAATGCTATTTTTAATGTGGAATTGTTTGGGGATTTTTTGTGTTTATCCTTGAAACCGTACATCAGAAAGTAGGTAGGGCCAATATAGGAGAGACATGGAATAATATCGATTGGATGGGACCCCGGCTGCTTGTGATCTGATATTCTGCTCAAAGCAGGGCCAATTTTGAAGTGAAGTCAGACTACTTGGCCCTAAGGAGTTTGTTATATCTCCAGTGACAGAGATTCCATCATCTCTCTGGGAAACCAATGGATTAAAAAAGCCTGATCCTTCCTGACAAGAAACATAGATAAAAGCATAGCTAATGCATATTGCCTGACATCTTAGGTATTACTCCTACAGAAGTATAAACAAGTAATTCTCAGGTCATATTAGAAGGTTTGCACTTACTTTTCTGAGACACCCCACCTCTAAGGTGCTCCTTTTCACTCCTTCTCCAGCCAGAGTTCAGCAAATAATCAGATTCACCTAAGCCTGTCTCATTTTATCTCCTTTTTTTCAAGATCAGCTGCAAATGTTGTTTCTCTTCCTTTGCTGTTTCCAGGTTTGGGGGCTCGGTTGGGGTTGTTTTCATTGTGAAAGTTAGCTATACTGTCAGACTATTCACTTTCATCATTGATATGGTACCTTTGTAAAACAGCCAAAAACATTCCATGATCTTGGCAACACTGATACTATTAGTTCAGAGAGGTGAATCAGGGCTTTCACTTTTGCAGACTCATTATATTTAAATTGAAGAGCATTCTGCGTGGTTTTTCCAAAATTCGCTAGCACCTAAGTCTCTCTGCTTTGATTGCTTATGGCCATGTTTTTCTTTAATATGCAACTATGTGTTACTGATAATGATGTCAAACCAGTAGCCCCAGCAATACAGCCTCCTGCTTTCCCTTAGAACAATTATACTGCAACCAGCAAGGCTATCACAGCAGTGTGCCAGCCAGGAGAGTGACTGACGTCAAGAGGAGCAGCCTCTGTATTCAGTCTGCATCAGATCCGTCAGTTACTGTGTAGTGAACAGGAAGAATTTGTTGTAAAAATAACATTTGTGTACTATAAACTGAGGAGGTAAAAAATAACTTAAGTTCAACTGCAAACACACTTCCTCATGTGTTATCTTAAAATAAATAAATTAAATACCATAGAAATTCTGGAAACACACAGGCAATTAACTTTGTGTTTCCATAAACTCTACAGACACAATATGAAGGACTGTGGCCAAGGCTGAGTATTTTTTGTTGAAATCTAAACCCACTTAAACCAGTTGCATTCAAATAAGCTAGTTCACCATGTATGTTCTGGTTCAAGGCTTCACTGCAGCAATGTGATAAGGGAGCAGTTTTCACCTGGGTGCTTTGTCTCCAGCCACTCCCTCACCGCAGCTGTCACTGTCACCATGTGCTTTGTACTTCCACTCAGCAGCGCTCACCATGGTGGAGGAGCCAAGAAAGTAGAACAGGTTAGGGACTCCTGCCCAGGCTTTCTGCAGCATGGCTGGCAGCGTGAGTGGGGGGAGAGCTGATCCCTGTGGGGATCATGGGAGGGAGCAACAGTGCGAGGAAAACTCTGCCCATCAGTGCCCAGAGCCAGATAGGCTGGGGAAGCAACAAGGCATTGCATGGGTGACATTTTCTGGTGGTTGAAAAATGAAAGCAAAGACTGAGAACAGGATTTGTGGCAGTAGCATGCTGAAGGAAAGCTGTGACAGAGGCAGAAGAGAAAGAGAGGATGATGAAACGGTGTTCTCAGAAGGAGAAAGGGATGATGACAAACTCAAAAGGGGGAGCAAGGACAAAAAGGTGAACAGGAGTAGGAAGCACAAAAAAAAAAAAAGCCCAGCAGAAATTTAGGCCTTATGCAGGTCACCATATGGTCACACTGGCCTGGTTGTAAAGGGTCAACAGCAGGCAAGCAACCTCCAGGCCAGCTAGCCAGAGATATTAGTGCTTGCCTTTGGCATCAACCTGGGCTTTGAAAGTCACAGACACCACTGAAGGCTATACATTTGCTAAGTAGCCCTAATGAGGCCCTGATATTTTAATGACTTCTTTTTCAATGTCATCCCAGCAAGTTAAGGGTACCAAAGGCCCGGAGTAATCCCCAGAACATGTGAGTGAGTGTGCTTGTGTCTACATACCTCTACAGTGCCTGAGACCTGCAGCTAGTCTTGCTTCTACTGCAGCAGACTACTTGGCATGCTCATGCCTTTCTTTGGTCTTCTTTCACCCCTTTCCACTTTTAAAGACCGTCCTTCTAGCTCTGCTTCACTTCTAAGCTGTTTCCCACATGCTGATTCCGTGGTCCTTCCTTATTATTTTTCTTCTTGTTCTCCCTAGGTGCCATACAATCATGTTTAATTTTTTTATTTTGTCATTATATGCCAATGACTGGCACCTCTAATCCTGCATTCATTCCTCTGTTCAGGACTTTAACACTACAAAGGTGGGGCACTCTACAAATCCCACTATTATTTATGGGAGCCATGCTGTTCTAAACAAAACATGAAAAATGATACTCAGCAGACCTTGATTTTATTCCAACACATCATTAACTATAACTGTGAAATAGTCAAATGCATTAAAAATGTGATGTAGCAAAGAAGTTTACTAACAAGGGAAAAACTGACACTAGTCATAACTTCAGTTGAGACTTGAGTGAGCTAACTGGCAAAACATTCTGATTTATTTTGCACAGGGAAAATATGATCACTGCATATTTACAGCAATGACTGAAGGTAAGTACGTTCTGTAAAGTGCTACTGAAATGTATTTCCTTCATTTCCTTGACAGCAAAAGGAAGCAATGAATGCCTTAAACCGCAGAAAATATTTATAATATGAAAGATAAATGGAGGTCACATTCATTTACTGCAGCATGCAGAGTGGCCCATATTTTACTAGGTTCAGCTAGAGTTTATGGGAAATGATTTGGAAGTTTTTTCCTGGGCTGTGCAGCAGGCCACTGCCAACTGGGCCCTGCAGTGGTTGCCTCACAAGGATGACAATCTGGCATTACACCTCTGAGGGATTATTTGTGAAAGAAAAGCACAGTGCTGGGCTGCTGAGTGGTTTTCCTGCAGCAATTCATGACAATATTTTTTTCTAGATGGGGCTCTGAGCAACCTGGTAGAGTGAAAGATGTTCTTGCCCAGAGGGATCAGAGGGGGTGGATCTCTTCAAGATCCTTTCCAATCTAAGCCATTCTATGATTCTATGACTTTCACAAAAGAGTAAGTCTTGGCTTGTTAAGTCACCTACGCATTGAGGAACAAGAGACGAGAGGAAAGACAACGCATCTGGTGCCTACACATTGTCGCTCAGATCCAAAAATGTAATAACTTTAGTCACATTCCTTTCTACGCTGTGTAAACCCTCCAGCAAAACAACTTCCGGGACCTCAGATTAGAATCAACAGATGTTAGGTACACTCTTGAAAGTACTGTCAGGAAGCAAACCTGGACTCCTTCTCTGCAGCAGATAAAGTCAGCCTCATGGCAGCCACTACAACAAAACATAGACTTCACTATGTCAAACATTGCCCAGGCCTTCAATGGCAATGGAGGGCACCCACATCCAAAACTGAATCCTGAAATCACTGATTTTCTACTTACTTTCTTTCCAGTCTTTACAGAAAACGAACCAACAAAAACCAACAACAGAACACCACCTGCAAATGACAAGAGATTAAAAGAGATTTCAGAAGAAAAATTAATTTTTTTTGTGTTAACTGATGTAGTTAAAATTAACCTCAGGCTAAGTATGTTCCCTCTTTGTGTGTCTACTTGAGAAAGAGCTATTGCATCATTTAGGCTGGGGGGTTTTTACCACATTTTCTGCTAGAAAAGCTGAGTCCCTAATTTACACATATCTTTATTATGTCCAGCCAGCAAAAAATTTTTGTGATACACCTATGTGTTCAATGTGTCAGCAGAAATGTAGGACTGGCTCAGAAGGATGTTGTAAGATGTCAGAAGAACTCTAAAGCAAAAACATCTTGTTATTTTCTAAGCGAAAATCGAAGCATATGTCAATATCCAGCCGAAAATATGGAACAATATATCCAGGCATCTTTACTGACACATAGACAATTGTTGGTAGCAAAATGTGGGTGAAGCACTGCAGAAGATGGAGCTGGCTTGCAGTTTGTAGGGGCAGGCAAAAGCTGTTGCAGGTCTCTGGAGTGGCAAGGAAAGCAAGGAAATTACAGAGCGCTCTGGCACAGCCTTTCTGAGCCGGGTGAGCACAGCGCTGCACACAGGCTGGGCCATGCTTGGGCAATCCAGGGACAGCCAAGCTCATCCTCTGTTCTGTGCTTCTCCAGGAACTCTCACTGAAACATCCCGCGTGCTCTCCCTGGCCTGAGGAGCCCTGGGTCTGTGTACACTACCTGAAGGTACAACCAGAACAGCCAAACAACACTTTCATGAGTGTGCCTTGGCCAAGAGTGAAAAGCAAACAGCAAAGAGAAGGCTAGGGTTTACTTTTCACTTAAGAAAGGTCCTCAGGTATTTTCATACATTTTGGCTATATTTTTGCTTGCTGTTGCTTATAATAATCCCATGGAAGCTTGAAACTAGAATATGTCTGATACCTGATATATTCTTTTCTTTGATTACTGACAAATGCTGATTTATTACGGTAGGTCTGTAAGAAACACAGCTGTTCATAAAACCCTATTTTTCCTTATACCACTCCCCCCCCCAAAAAAAAACTACATCTGCCTGGATTTTTTCAACATTTTCATCTTTTTCAAAAGGATGTTTGTCCGGTTACCAAAAATGAAGGAAAAAATGTATATTTTGGGATGAGATGATGCTTTATTTCTCCAAAATAGCAAGAATTTTGATGAAGATTTGAGTTTCACTGGAAAGACTTTTTTCCCAGGAAATATTTCAACAAATTTTTTTAATGACATCTTTAACAAATGGTATTTAACTGCAATATGTGCTTCTTACTTACTTTCAAACAAATTTAAGAAAACAGCACAGTGAAGTTTACAATTAAACACAAGCAAATATAAGCTACGTTTTGAATCTAGAAAAACATCCTTAGAAAATGTAACTACCACTGTCCCAAAAGGCACATAAGGATACAGATTCAGGTTAGGAAACAAAATAAGTTGCCTTGAAATTCAAAACGTTTCTTAAAATAAATTTTTTTGAAAAAAGTAGAGGAAAAATTACCTTTTGATATATCTTCTCTGCTTCAACATGATAGACTTCATGCCACAATGAAGGGTCCTGTTACACTTCCAAAGCCTCCTCTGAGCAACTGAGGTGTGACCACAGTGAGACAAATCAAATAGCATAGCTCAAGCCCACCACCTCACACGGACTCTTTAATTTCTTGGCTCCCATATTTCCCTGAACTGTGGAGCAGTTCATGAAAAATGTTGATTTCCTCTAAGAAATAAAATTCTTTCCATGAAGTCGCTCAGTGACTTATTCTTTTCAGGTACCACAGAGAGTAGAATTATGCTGAGTTGAGATTTTGGTAGCATTTGCTTTGAGGAGTGCAGGTGCAATTGGTCATAATTATGTTCAGAGGCTGTTCCATGTGGTTTCTCACCCAAGGCAGTAAATCAATTATAGCAGAGCAAGTCCAAGCCAATACCCTGGATGTTAGCTACAGTATCAGGAACCTTCATGCATGAAGCAATATGGCATCTTTACATCGGAAAAAAATGGGTCATGGAAGAGGCCCAGGCTGCGGTTTCAAAGTAAAAAAGAGCAAATTGTTTCTCAAATAAAGCAACATACAGTTGCATTAGGTTTTATTTTAATGTTTTTGAAGGGCTGTCATTCTTACACATTTTTTAAGCCTAATCACAAGCTTTTAAAAACCTTTTTTTTTTTTTTTTTTTAACTGATAGACAAAGTAGATTACCATCAAAATTCTGTCTTGGAAAAACTGTTCATTATGATAATATTCTGGAAGATAAGTGAGTGACAGTGTTTAATTTCATTACCCAAAAAATACTTATCCTAGAAAGCAAAGATCCCACTTTGCTGCTTGACAAGCTTCCAGGGAGAAAAGCACATACCACAAAATAAACACTTCCAAGTGGCACAGCTGGATACTAGCAGGAGTCACAAGTTCAAGGAGTTCTCCTGTGCCTTTTCTTACCCTTTTGATTTGACTAGAGCAGAAACAATTTGAGATACAAGATGACTTGAGGGTCTAGTAGCCCGACAATCTTTTTGCTGTGCAGGGTTGTACTGGCATTCACTAATCAAAGTTCCAAGGAACTAAAAGACTGTCTCTGAGCTGCTTTCACAAACATTGCCTTCCCTTGAAAGATACAAGGCACCAGGCAAACCCTCCCGAGGATCTGACACTTAGAAGTTGAATGATCCAGCACCTACAACTCACATAAGTACTGCTATACATTAAAAATTTAGTCTCAGTGAACATTTGCACGTAGTTTTCTCCACACCTGCACGTGTGCCGAGAAAATTCGATGAGCAGAATATCCCTGAGAAGAAAAAAATCATGTAGAAAGAAACAAATTTGGCATGGGTAAAACCAAAGAATTTAGCGGTTGAATACCTTATCATAGAAGGGATTTTTCACAGTGTTTGCCCAGCTACAGTGTATACCACTATGACATGTCACTTACTTACCCAGCTGGTACACGTAACACATGGTTGTGCCTGCCTGTTTCACAAGGGCACATCAGCAATTAAGGCTTGAAACTGTAACTGTGTACACCCAAATGAAAAAGGGGAGAAATCAGTGAGAACTGCAAGTGCTTGCTTTCTGGATCACACTGACGTATTACTAGATGAGTTGAAGGATATCAGGAAGATGCTGCATGCAGTGGAGTGTCACGTCACAAGTAAGAAGCAGTGGAGGCAGTGTAGGTTATGTCCAATTAGATTGCAATGAGGGCAAACTCAGAACATGTCCATGGGCATTGCAGTGTCTCAGCTGATGGGTGGTAGCTTCTTGAAGTTCTGCTTAGGTCATACCCTTGAATAGTCACTCACAAGTGAAATACTGAAAACTAGGAACAGACCTAGCAGAAAAATAGAGCAGCACTAACAATGGCTAAGGAGCTGTTTTAAAGGCCAGGGTTTAAGGTCAGAGGGGTAAAAGGTTTTTTCTTTAAAAGAGTGATGGGAATTTATACAAGCAAAAAATGTCAACCTTGGAAGGGACACTACAGAAAGATATCATGAGCATTAGGACAGGTTTTCACTAGCATATATTAAACTGGGTAGTGGAAAGTGTCTTTTGAGAGCAGCAGATACTGTTTTCTCTTGTTCTGAAAACCAAACAAAACAAGGGCAAAACACTTACTATGAAGTAGAACTCGCATCAATACACTCTCAGTCACGTGCCAAGTACAATTTGATCTCAAAGGATTTTAATAAAGAGACATGATCACCAGGTGATCACCAGTCACTAGGTGACTGGGCAGGAACAAAACCACGTGGTTCTGCCACATGGAGTAAGCAAGCTGTCTCTTTCTTGATTGCATTTGTTTCAGCAAATCACATAGAAAACATGCCTTGCCTTCACCACTCACCCCCTGCTCTCCCATTGACAGCACTCTCTTCTTTGTTTCAGGAAACCAAACACTCATGCTAAAGGTGCAAATTCCTATGTTGACGAGGTTCTGCTTCAGTGCAAGAGTAGAGGGGGGGGAAAAGCCCTCAAGATAAGGATTGACCTTTTACGGTATCATGTCCAGAGCCAAGGCAAAGAAATCTTTTAGATGGAATGACTTAATCACTTGTCATCAGAAAAATCTTTCTCAAGCATGGACTTCAACCATTTTCTCTTCCATGGAGACTCTACATGTGATATATTGTTTATTTATCTGAATGCAACTTCTAAAAGATAACTGTCATTTATTAATATTGAATAATAAAATACTAAATACTCCTTTTATTTTTTTTGAGGCACATTATATGGAAAGATAATTTTTGTGAAGGTACAGATCTGTACATTTGTTATACTAATGTTCTAAAAGTTAAGCTATTCCAGACTGGAAATAAAGTCAATACATCTGAGAAAAATAATATACATTCAGCTACACAAACAGTTGTACAATCTTCCCTCTCTATTGTCTTACTTAAGTTTATTGAGACTCCCTGTGGAATTATGACTTTCGTTCCCTTCCAAATCAAAGAACTTTCTTTTCAGCAATTTTCATTTTGAAACCCATGGAGTACACTTCATAGTCATTAAAAGTTACAAGCAGTATTGGAAAAGGTTCTATGGACCATAGATCATTTATGAGCTTTTCTGTCACAGCATCAAAGTCTGGGAAAAACATTTGCTAATGTTATTTCCTCTTCTCTATTGTTCCTGCTCCGTGTCTGAACACCAAAAAGCCGTGAAGAATTCAAATATTTAAACAGTTACAACAGAAAGAGTTACCCAACTCATTAGTTTTGAAAGAAATTCAGCATACAATTATCACTTTCCGTGTGTCAGTTCTACCACTCTGGTCTTCCTTAAACATGCAGACTCCTTCTCACCAACTTGTTGCCCTGCGAGGGAACTGTCTCTCATATTAAACACCTCACCCTCTCTTTTCATGTCTACAGCGTGCATAAAGGTTTTGAAGCCTTTTGCCAAAGTGGAAAGAGCCCAACAGAAGTGAGTCAGACATCTACCGAAGCAAGTTTGATCAGGCCTTCTTTTTTTGTGAAATGAAGTGTTTGGGCAGGGAAAAAGAGTGTCTACCTTAAAAAAAAAAAAAAAAGAAAGAAACCTAGGTAATTTCAAGCTATGGAGAAATTAGAAATCAACCAAAATTAAGATACTAATTCTTTAAAGAGGCAAGCTACTTAAGCTACTTAAACAGAATTTTACCTCAGAGGTTAATGCCAGTGCCCTTCATTATTACATCCACGTGCCACCCAGAGCCAGTACGCAGCATGAGGTTGTCACTATGGACTCCACGAAGATGCTGGCACTTCTCCTTTCAGGGACCAAAATCTCTGCTTAGGGATGGGATTTGGCTTTCATTAGCACACTCTGTGTTGCCACTTTTTCTGCTTCCAGAGATGTTATATGGAAGGTCTGGGAGTCTGAAGGGATGCCAAGTTAGGAAAGCTATTCATTTCCTTCAAGGGGCCTTTTGCTTTTCTTTCTGGTCAGGAAACTGGCTGACAAGAAGTGGAGCTCCTCACTGTTGCTGCTGGGTGTTGTCCACTTTTTGTCCATGTTTTGGAGGTGAAAGGATGACCTGTCTGGAGCATGCCTGGCAAGTTGTCACAGCTCCTGCTGTCAAAGCCACACAGCTCTTTATTCATACTTCCTTTCCCTCTTCTTTCCTCTGGGGTCAGTCTAGGACATCAGCCATCCTGGACACCTTCTGTCAGGAGGCTTTCAGCACCATGAGCACAGCTCAGGCAAAGCTTGGTGTCACGGTTTAGAAAGGGTAGTCCCCAGTTTAGTGCTCCCCCTGAGACTCTCCAAAGCATGCTGCTGCTTGCTCATTCCCCCTCCTCCTGCAGTGGGACAGAGGAGAGCTGGAGGCACAATACGTAGAGACCACGGGTTGAGATAGGAACAATTTACTGGAAACAGCAATGAGATAAGCAAACAAACATTGACAGCAACAATATTCATAACAAAGTATACAAAAGAGAGAGTGATTCACTTGCAAAAATGCTTACTGCAGAGCTCGACCTGACCAACAGCCACACCACCTCAACTGCTCCATCCAGCTTGGAAATGACGTTATTCAACCTCTCCCTCTGGACTGGAACCTGCGTTATCCAACTGCTCCTTCCAGCTTGGAACCAGTGTTACCCCACCTCTCTTTCCGTCATGCTTGCTTGACCAGAAGGAAACCCTTCTCCTTGGAAGAGACTCCCTTCCCACTGTCCCTGGCAATGATGTGACATGGTATAGAAAAGTCTCTGGGTCCTAACTACGCTCCTCCTGGCTGCTGCAAAAATTAACTCTGTCCTGGCTGGAATTAAGATACGTGGCAAAAGGACCAAGGCACATATTATTGCAGATCATTAGTGTAGTGATTCCTGAAAATATTGGTGCTCAGTTATCAAGGTCTTCCCTGTCATGCCACTGAAGGTTGTGAGTTTTACCACAAATATAATTCATTTGGTACTGGGTACAGGTCTGCAGTTTCTGGGGGGTTTTCATTCTTATGTGGATGTGAGAATACAAATTTTCACATGCACAAAAAGTTCCCTCAATACCAAGGGCTTTTCTTATTATTAGCAAGCATAGGCAGAATAAATCATAGTCTTGGTGGGGTTTTTCTTGCCATTTTAAAATGAAAGGACAAGCAATGCAATCCCAGTGACACCAGACTTCAGGGACCATAGTTCTTGGTCTCATCACCACCATCTCAATATTTCATCAACACTATTGAGGCAGAAAAGATTAAAGTGTCAACGCCGTCACAGGAGCTATCGCCAAATTTTCTGCCACTCTAGTTGTTCCTTTCTATAAAATGTAATTGAAACTATCGTTACTATACACATATCAAGGGGGATTTTCCACACTGCACAAATAATTATTGTACTTTCCATTACCAATACACAAATAAGTGGTCATCCAGCTAGCTTATACAGATGCAGTGTATCTGAGGTGTAATTTCCAGGAGATCCCCATGGACTTGATATAGTCAACAAGCACTGGAAAGGAACTATAAGTTGTGGATTTCCAGTGGCCTACACATGATGGGCACCACAGCTGGAGTTAACTGCAATCTTTTGCAAAGTCACCGATGATAAAGAGAATTACAGACTGAACTGGAAATGAGTGAATAAATAAAGGTGGTTGTAAAAAATCATGCGTAAATTACTTGCGATTTTGGGATTAACGATTTTTAAATAGTCTATAACATATTAAAACTGCTTACAGAAAACATGTTTCCTTTCTGAGATGTACTTTGGAGAAAATTTTGAGGAAGGTAGGAATAAATATTGCTGCCTTGGATCAAACTCATCATTATACCACTCTGAAGCCACAACCATTGCCCAAACCAGGCAAAAGTAAGAGGAAAACAGAAAAAAAGCTGTCTTTGCCAGCTGTCTTTGGAATAGTCTGTGTTTTACGGAGTCCAAGTGGTGGAGTGAGTTTGTTTCCTGTTTGCACCCAGAACACTGAGTTAGCTACAGCCTGCTTTGTGAAGCATGCAGAGAAGTCGAATGTGCCATTCGAAGGATCCCAGCTGAACAAGGTTTTAGATGGGTGGTCACTTCGTTGATCACTAGCGTAAATGTCACTCCCTGTGTGACATGAGCTGCTAGAAAGGAGAGTTCAAGAACGGTTACTGAAAATCCATTACCCCTAAGAATTTTTCCACAGGTCTCTGTTTTCACCACTGTGTTAAACAGCCATTCAATTCCAGACAATAAGACACGTTTCTTTTACAGCAGTCAGGATGCCAGCAACATTTATGTATCACGAAGGTGAACTTGCACTTAATCAGCAACAGTAAAAGGAGCAGAGTTTGCTTGAATGAAGATGTTTAACATGCCATGGTGTCAGCTGCTTGCTGCTGGGAGAGAAGAGCTGAAATGATACAAGTTTCATCCTCCACTAATCCACTGCTGCAGTGGATGACCTATTAAACACCCTTCAAAGATGACAAGCCAGGAAGGCTGAGGTTGTTCGTGTTGCTCTTTCAACAGTGAGCACTGTTAAGTTCAATAGACATTGGCTACAGTGGTTTCTTAGTATGGCTACAGAGAGCTATTTGCTGCTAATTAACCTCTGGCTGCACATCTGATACATCCTGAATCATGGCTGAGACTTTCTGGGGAGCTGGTCTCTGTGACCTGAGAGGTCCTTCCAGTCTCCAGCTGTGATGCTTGCACATCACTGCTTTGGAACAGTTTCTTTCCAGAGGATTTTTTTAATAACACCTGGAATCATATTAAGTCATCTCTGTTCTCTTTTCCCTTCCTCTCTGGGCATTTTCCTTCTCTGACTATATACACCCTTTCCTGCTCTTTTCCAGGAGCATTGACAACAAGAAAACAGAAACATTTGCCTCTTTTTCTGTTCGCGTTGTGAAAAACGAGGTTCACTCTCCTGTTAAAATTTTAGAAGTTTAATAAAGGACAATAGCGGACAAAGACAATAAGGGAAAAAAATACAGCGCTGGGTGCCCTTGGCTCTCAGCCAAGAGCACACCTGCTGCTTCGGGGACACCCTTTACATACCTTTACTATTGCATCAGTCTAACGCATATTCATAAACAATTATACGTATTAAAACTTTTCCTCAAACTAGTTTGCATGTTCCAGGAACTGTTTAGCACGGCTCCTCCTCGGGTCCGCCTTTTTAGAGCATGCGCATTTCTTGGCTGTGGTTTTGGTCAGTTTTTGTTATCACCTCCAGCTTGGGCTTTGGTCCATGATTTTTGCAGAAGGTAGTTGCTGATCGTTGGCATGTCAGTAGCAGGGGTCCTCATCACACGTTCATTGGATGTTATCCAACCAGGAAGACAGTTCAATTACCACAAGCATAACTGTATCAACTATTTCACTACTGTCTAAGTCTAGTCAACAGAAATAAAGGCGTTAGTTATTGTTACAAAATACTACATTTTTATAGCAAAGCTACTTTAACATTATACACATATAGCATCCATTTTAATATTTGCGAAAAGTCAATACTATAATATTTATTTTTCACAACGTGACTAGAATTTATTTTCCTGTGAAATGTCATTCATCAAATAGTCACAGCTCATGTAAACCTGTGTAATTGAGTTCCCTGGGCTACTTCCAAGATGAGTACTTAGTGTATCTTAAGCCAGGAGCAAGGATGTCGCTTGTTGAGGCATTAAAGGTATTCATCTGTACCAAATTCATTTCTCAGTTAAAAGAGCCTAGGGTCAAGGACTATCACGTAGAAGTATGGCATAGATGCAGGTGGGTTTTTCTATCTGTGGTTCAGTTCACATGTAGGCTTTAACTGAACACTCAAACCCAGGATTGGCTGGTTTTGGTAGTGTTTTTCCAGGCTGGCTGTAAATAGCAGGATTTTAACTTTGCTTTGGTTTGTTTTCAGTCAACAGTGATAGCAGAAATCATGGTGCAGACTAATCCAGCAGGAGCCTGTACCTGAAAATGTACAAGCAAAAGTGACATACACAAATTGTTTTCCATTATTATATTGGTGAGTAAAGTTCATACTAGCTATTGTCAAAACAAAACCTAATAACACTCTGACTTCATCTTTAGGCAGTTCATAGCATGGGAATTTATCTAATAACCTTTCCTGAATAGCTGTATTTTGCCCCTTTCTTCCTTTACATTATTGTAAAGGAAGAACTGTATTCGCCTTTTAATTTTTCTTTCAGTATTCACCCTTGTTGATAGCTACACAATATTTTCCATTTTAAGAATTTTCAGCCCATATTCTTTTCTGTATGATCATGAATACATAGTTTCTGGGGAAAATTCTGCTTGGTGATGATTTTTAGCTGGCTTGTTCCTTCAAAAGTAATACCCAAGTTATTTTCCAGAACCTTGAGTTTTCATAGTGAAGGAAGAGGAAAAAGCAAAATCCTAGCTTTGCTCTGTCACAAATAAACACACAGCAGCAGTGGATTAGTGGAGGATGAAAAGTGACAGGGTCTCAGTATGTCAGCTCTTTTTCCAGGAGCTGAGTGAGAACACAGGAGAAGTAGAGAACAAAAGGTGAGTCAGCTCTTCAATGAAGTCTGGCATCCATGCAGAACTTTCCTTCTGCATCTTCCATATAACATCCATTACCACTCATGGTTGCTTCTTCTGTTCCATTTAGTCACAGGCTAAACCTATTGTCCCTTTCTGACCACAGCTTATTCACTCTGCTGCTCATGACAAGGGGTGCCAGGCAGTGGGTAATTGTAACCATCCTGAGAAGGGGTTTTAAGCTGATGGGTAGATCCAATTAGCAAATTGCCTCATTCAAATGGCCTCAAAAGAGCAGGAAATGTATTCTTTTCTAAACAGGTTTTAAATGAAACAAAGCAGGTCATGTGTTTGTTGTCTTCTAATAAATGCAGGAAGTGTCAGACTATCAGGGTTGAGATTATCAGGTATTATTTTGCAGAATTGCAGACATAATTTCTGCTGATGGTTACTGCTGAAAAAAAAATGGTTTTGGAGGAACTCAAATTTTAATTTTGTTTCTCTACCCACACCAGGATGTCTCCCTCCCTTTTGCCCAAAATGCAGCTAATCTTAATGCCTCTTTTTCTGAAAAAGTAGTTCCTTTTGTATTTACTAGAAAGTAACAACTGAATTTTTCATCCTTACATCCACAGAATAAACCCCATTCTGTTCAAATTCACAAGTAAATTATTAACAGAGAAAATACCTAACAAAGGCTAGATAAATAAAAGGTATGTCCAAAGGGTTTTCTTATTTCATTCGAGAATACCTTTCTGATGTCTATGAATAAACAGTTTCAAAACTCTTTTGTAAAGAAGAGTTAGAAGTGAGACACCTGACCTTTAAAAACACTCAGCCTGAAACAAAAGTTACAGCGTCTAGAAGCCAGAAGTAAAAAAAAAAAGTATCATAATGCCAGGTGATGGATAAACATATTCCAACATGGATTTAAATTGTCATGCCATGCCAATATGCTGTCACTCCTGAAAGATTAGTCTGGCATTGTAAAGATTTTCATCCAACAAAAGTACTGAGAAGTTAAAAGTATGCTGTCTAGTTTTATATCAACACAATGTAGAGTTATATTAAGTAAATATGAAGAAAATTGTATAAGAGGTATAACTGTTGACATGGAGGTTTAGAAACAACAAAGGAAGCCTTTTAAAATGTCACTGCATTCAGATAAGAAAACGTATCTTTTATCACTTTAGCAAAAGGGGGGGCAGCCCTCAAACTACAGTTTCCAAGAAAAATAGACATTAACTTACGGGGAAGAGAAATTTCACCTTTTCACCAGCTTAATCCACACATGTTTTAGGGATACCTGATACTTTTATTTATGTGTTTCATATCCTATTCCCTTACAAACTTTTTGTTAGCTTAAGTAGCACAGCCTATAAAGGTAGCAGAACTGGCACAATAAAGGCCCTGACACTAAGCAGCCCAACCACGGTTAACGAGTGCCTGTTGCAAACACCGCAGAGGGGACAGCCAAGACAACCCCAGCCCTGGTCCCCAGCTGCCAGCTTCCCTGCTGGCAGGGGGGCAGGCACCAGGATGCCACAGGAGATTCCCACTCCCCTGCCCGCCCATCTCAGAGGCCGAACAGTGCTGGGAGGGACTGGCCAGAAACTGGGTTATTCTCTTGGGAAGCTCTGCATGGAAAACAAATTTTTTCATGCTAGTGATGAGCTAAAATACTTCAACATCCTCCCCCAGAGGTATGTGTTGCACCACAACAGCTTGGGGAAATGCAGGAAGAGGAGGTTTGAAAGCTTTTGTGAATCCGAGCTTAAACAGGTACAGAAAATGAAAAACAGAAGTAATGGGTGTGGGGGGAGGCGTGATGAACTCTAGTTGCTGCCATTCCACACTTTCATCTTGAAGTGATGATGATGATGATATTCTATGACTAACCATGTGAGAAATGCATCTTTGTAGCTGGACCACAGAACTGGGGGCCAGGAAATCCTCAGTCCTACACCAGGACCCTGAGATGGATTGATCTTGTGGCTTTGGCTGGCTCAATTAGACTTCCTTTTCCCAGCATGTTTGCTTCAGCCGGGGAGCTCACTGATGATCACATCTTGTGGAGAAAGAACATATCCAACCCACAACAGGGCAGCAGAGGGTGACAAGTGGCATTGTTACTCACCATTGAACAGGGAGCAGGGATGCCCTCACTTCAATCCCTAGGGCTGATCCTGAGGCCCTGAAATCTACAGGGACCCAAAACTAGGGCAGACAAGAAAAGTATCTCTCTCCAGAGCCCTTGCAAGCTTTGGTGGAGCTGAGCCCAGTCTGTACGTAGTTCACACATGGCAGCAATCCATGTCCCTTTAGACGCCTGGTTCGTGAAAAACAGCTTGAGCTGCCTCGGAGAAACTCCTACTGTACAAAGCACAGAGAGCATCAGCCCTGGGCTTCACCAGGATAGCTACTGCTCACTGCGTGTCCATCTGTGCTAAAGAAGAATATACAGTAGAATAACCATTAAATGTCACCCTGAACCACATGCAGCTCCAGGAATACGGTCCATGAATTTAGCTCTGCCTTCTGAGAAGGAAGTTTGCATTTCAGCCACCTTCTGCCTGGTCAATTTTTCTTCTGCCTGCCTCTTTCCCTGTGTTTTGCTTTATGCATGAATGGGGGAATGCACAATAAACTCAAAAATGCTCTGAGTGGGAGTGATGGTGATTATTAACTCCTTCTGTGCCCACTCTGATCCTGGAGGATAGAAAGGCTCGCCAAGCACAGCCTTTTGCCCAGCTTTGCATGCAGCTTGCCTCCACTTCTGCTCCACTGGAACACCATAACTGGGCCTCTGCTGCTGCTCACCTTGACCCACCAGCACTGCAGCCCAGGAGATTTAAGGTGTCCATAAGGTGTCATACTTCCCTCCCTGCCTCCATGGTGCGGTTGTCTTTCCTCTTTTCAGAGAGAACCCCCAAAATTCAGTTCCTACGACTGCAACTCTAATAATTCCTGCAGGGGATGCAGCACCTCCGTATCTAAGTCCCCAATTTGAATTCCTCAAGAATATTCCTGTTACACACCAGCTGTTCAGGCTATCACATAAGCAGCAGCCTCAACAGAAAGACTAAGGCCTGCAAGGGCAGAGGAAATGAGCTAAGCTCTCGCCCTCCACAAGTAATCCTTCCAGACCATGGCGGAGGTACAGTGGCTGCAGATGCTGTGGGAAGGTTTAAAGAGCCACTCTGAGTTGTGTTCAGGCAATGAATATCAGACTGCAGTCTCTGATCTGTCGTGTTAGCATTATATTTATCTTTTGCAAGCATGGATTTCAATTCACTGCGCATTCAAAAATGTGTATTTTGAATAACTTGACCCTAGAAATGTACATGTTCTCATAGTTTCACATCACCTTTTTGCACAGCTGCCAAAAGCCTTCACACCCCCTTGCCTAGCCCACCTGTGTAAACACTACAAAAGTTGCTCTTTGTGCAGCACAGGTAGAGTCTTGTGGCTAGATAATGAGCAAAAAATGGGACAGAGAAGTTCTTTGCAACAGATGTAGGAGGGTTCTGCCCCATCCAAATTGTTGTGCATTAGATGGTAGCTTTTACACTTCTCTTACAAATAACATTTGTTTAAAAGTGTTGTAGGGGACATGTTTGACATTTCTGGACAAACTAAAGTTTTTAGAGCCTCTTTAAATGCTTTCTGATTGAATGGCATTGCAGAAGGCAGCAGATATGCAACAAACACTTCAACTCATCTTATTTGCCTTATTCTGTGTTCCTTATCTGTGCTGAACAACACTTTTGTATACAAATGCTTCTATTGATTTCAAAGATCTTAGGCATATAAGAACATATTTGACATGAATCAAGAGCAATCCTCCTATTTTTCTTTCTAGGTTCAATGAGAGAATGGACGTGAATGCAGTGAAACTGGAGAGAGAGCATCAAGCTTCTGGGAGAGGTTTTGTGGGTATGATCGGAAAGATGGTCTGAGGAGCATCCAAGTACAAGGTCTCCTAATCAGTGCTTCCAGGATGGGCTCTCAAATTTACTGGTTAGTGCTACATGTTTGGGATTTACCAGCCTTATGTGCTATGAACAGGCCTGCTGAAGAGGAACAGCCTGTTATCTGTGGAAATTTAAACCACCAAGTACGTCAGTGAAAGTGTCACTGTCCCAGAAAGGAGGAAGACAAAGAATAAACCATTTTCCTGCCACTCCACAGCAGAAATCCTTTCCATAACAACTTGTCACAAAAACGATGATGAGAACTCACTGTCCTTTCATCTTGGACCTGATTCTTTTTTCAGAGAAGTCTGGTTCAGCAAAGCACCATTTTCTGCAGCAAAACAGCTCTGGACTCACATCACAGCCCCACAAAGAGCTTTCTGTCAGAGAGTTTATGCATCATCTTTGGCCTAGATGCAGCAACCTTACCAGGCTTTTCATGCTCAGGCTTGCTCATGCTTGGCAATGAGAAGACGAATAACTGACCCGAAGCAGAGCTGCTGTTCAGCTCCTGTTCCACCTCAAACCCAACCCAGCATCCAAATCTTTCATGCCTGGCAAGCAAGAGGAGTGCTTCTCCACATCACATGTGTGCTGTGGCTACAGCGTGCTCAGGCCCTGAACTGGAAGCCAAGGAAAGTCTATGCAACTTGCTTCCTGTGTTGCACAACTGAATTCAAACTTTTTAAACAGGCTTGTTACTATCCAGTTGTATTTTAGACACCACCTTGAGACCAAGAAATTCAACTTGTCTCTTTAGCCAGAGGCAAAAATACTTCAAATTCTATTGCAGAAGAATGTAAAAAAAAAAAAAATTATGGGGAAAATCATGTCTAGCAGGCCTGCTTGTAGGTCTTGTTTAACCAGAGATAGCAAGCTGTGTCAAGCGATGTACTAGACAGCATGTTTTAACAACTGCAGACTGGAATGTTACTTTGCCCATGTCATGTTCCAGGACAGTGAGCAGAAGGAGTGGATGTCAATACATCACATTCATTTCTATCCATTTTCTACCCAGCTAAGGGGAAAGAAAAGCAATTCAGGCCATAGTCTAGACATCTCCTCCCATTCGTGAATCCCTGGAATCACCGAGGCCTTATTGCAGGGAAAAGTACATAGCACCGTTTAGAAGTAAAGTTTTTCTGACAGATCTGAGGGGTCACAAGTCAGAGCCTGCCTACACTGTGAATGTAAGGGTATTGTGATGTTTTATGGTACTCAGAAGGTATGAAGTGATGCGGTGACCTGAGCCGCTTGGATGCATTTGTGAACGGGAAAAAATGCTGGACATACGCCCATTCTTACTTCTTCCTAATATACAAGGAAGTCCTGAACACTCTTGCCATTTGGAGAGATGTAGGGCAATTTGCCTGCTTGTTACTCTTTTCACATTAAGAAACAGTTTCATGCACTACAGAAGAGGCTGTAAAGAGCAATAGAATTTCTGATTAGTAGCAATAATTGGTAGCATAGAGGGTGAAACTAAAATTCTCTAAATTAAACCCTCTAAAGAGGGTTAATCTAAAATTCTCTAGGCATTTTTAGTATGATTCACGTACATGAAAAAGAAAAGACACCTAGGTAATGAAACAGCACAGTTGCTCCTTCAACTACTGGCCAACAGTGGTCCTATCGGACATCCCTGAAGTTCTCAGGAAGATTGACAATGAAATCAGGACAGGAATCACTTGGCAGTCTCAAGAGTCCTAGGGTTAAAAAAGAAAAGCCATGGAAGGTCAATCTGTAAACAGTTTCTGTTTCTGCTAATATATTGGAAAGAAATGTCTTTCAGAAAGTGTTTTTGACATGATGGTATAGGTGACTGCTTGTTGTAACTACCATCATGATCACTTACTTCCTCCTGATTAGAACCCACCTTTCCCCTCTGTCTGTTCTTTTTGAAGCACTGCAGAGGCTGGCCCAGGTCTGTCAGAGAAAGCAGACACACACATTTGTGCTGTGCTTCTCACTGCAGAGTGCTTCCATAGCCAGCACACACTTCAAGTTGCAAGTGACAGGATTTCACCCTCAGCCTTTGGCAAACTGAAGGCTGTATTGTCCAAGCATAGAAACATGTTGCTGTACAAGACTTTTAATTTTCCCCACCCACTTTACAATGTCACTTGCAAAATAGAAACAACAAAATAAAGCAGGAGCACCTGCTCCTAGAGGAAGAAGTTGTAATTGCCTGTTATAAACCAATCAAGATAATTTAAATAAATGAACTTGTTGTAACTAGTAACAATGACTGGTCAATCTATTTTTATGATCTGTATTTAACATAAGTCTTAACTGCACTGTGTAACTTTAAAATAAAATCTTGTCTTGATTTTATAGACTCAAATACATTTATGCTAAAAAGGCAGGTAGGTGAAAAGGAGTGTCCCTTGCTATTCTTTAACTAGGGCATTGACTTAGCTCTGCTGTAGGCATTTCTGAGGCATATCAGCAGCTAGAGGACTTTGGCAACTGAGAATTCTGCTGTCCATTTCCTGCTTATATACACGAGGTATACACTACAACACAGAGTCCCCGTAATGCACCTATTTGCTGATGTTGTTGCTGGTTTCTAATTTTCTTTTTGAGTTTGGTCTCAGGTTGCACGTGTCAACAGTATTGTATTTGCAGTAGGTTTTTAAACAATGTCCCTTTACAATCTGGTATTCCACAAGCCAGGAAGAGACAGGGTGTGAAAACACAAAATACATCTCTGCCCCCTCAGAGTCCTTGAAAATATACACCACCGAAGATGTTTTCCTGTCTTACTTGATCTTGAGTCTTCTTTGCATCACACATACACACACACACACACACACACACACAGAGAGATACACACACACATTCACGTAGAATGTGGAAAATTAAGAGCAAAGCTGTGAAATCTTCCACTATTACGGTTACGAGCTCCAGTTAAAATCAGAGGCGTCATCTAGTGGGCACTGGGAGAAATAGGGATGCGGCAGGCCGCCGGTGGATGCTTCAGGAAGGAGTAAGCAGAGAGTCGGAGCCGGGATGCAGGCAGTACCGCCCTGCGGCCAGAGGAGGAGGGCAGCGAGGATAAAGGGTCTGAGAGCTGTGCTGCAGGCCGGTCATACCCATACCAAACACCCAGGAGCTGCCGCAAGACAGACACGATTCTCTGATTTGAACTGCAAGGGTGATAAGGAGTCAGCCCTAATTCACAATTGATGCAAGACTGAAAACACACGAACTTGGGGAAAAAAAATCAAATTTGGATTATGTCTTCAAAAAGAATGTAAGAGGGGAAAGCACTGTTCTACCTCTCCGTGCTTGCTAGTGGTTTGTTGTTTTATGAATGCACAAATGGTGAGCAGATGCAGAGAAAGCGATGCTTCTCAGGGTGGATCATTACCTAAACAAACTACTTATGCTTGAAAGAGAAGTCATCAATTTTTTCAGTGTTTGTATTTGTGCACAATAAAGGGTGAATTCGTTTGCAGTTATGTATTGTCTTTCAAATCTGTGTCCCCTCAAGCATCATGGCATTATTATTCATAATATATATGACATACATATTCATAGTATTAATAACATAATATAGTTACATTGGACGGCAATAGCAGAAAATATTTTAAGACCTGGCCAGAGATCATCATAAGATTCAGATGGCTATGCCTTCAGCTCTCAGTTATCATCAGAGGGAAGCAGCCTGTCTGTTCCCAAATTTGAGCTTTATTACAGCAGCAAGCAAAGCTGATTGTGGTATTAATCACCATGAGAAAACGCTACTGTAGAGAAGGAGGTCTGGGCTGTAAGCTGGCTTTACACATGCAATAACTGTGCCCCTGCATAAAACACGAGTTTTTAGCAGCCGTGTGGATGCCATCAGGCTGGGAATGTGTCTGCAGTGCTCACACAGGCCAGTCCATCCAGTGTGACCTCCTGGATCACTACAGCAGCTGTAAAGGGTAAGGGCAAATTCACTGGGCAAGAACACAAGAAACAGATGCAGAGCTAGTGGTGGCAGCCTAAAAATCATGCCTTCATATATCCTCATGACCCATGCCCATCCACACGGAAGCACTCTATTTGCTAAAGTCAGATTACCTATGATATATAGGCAGATCACTGACAACTAGCATGAAAAACTCACAGTAGGCTGAGTTAATAGAATGAACTCAAGTCCTACAGCCTTAGTTATAAAAGACATACATTATCAAACTTGAACCAGAGTCATACCATCGAATAGAAGAAAGTGTATGTCAGGGAATAAGACAGGCCTTCTAGTAGGCTTAAGGCTCTGTTGAGTACAATTTGCTGAGTTGAGAAGAGGTAGAAGCAGCCTTTGAGTGAGTAAATACCTTACCAGGAGTGTCACAAAGGAGTAGGCTAGGTCACTTAGAGAATCACTGTCAGAGGTATTAGCAAAAAAGGTTTTAATAAGAATTTACAAAAATGCATCGTATCAAAGTTTGATTGTGAGGTCCATTCTATTACTTACTACATGGATGAAACATACAGAAGCACATTGAATTAGAATAAATTTAGAATGATTTACACCAGAGACACAAAAGGGTTATGGAAACCCTTCCACTGAGTCATGAAACTCAGAGTGGACCCGTTATATTCTAAACTGCTGATGGAACTCAGGTATTGCTAGGTCCAGTCTTAATCTCAGACTTCAGCAACAGTTTGCATCTAAAGGCAGCTGAGTCCGTATGTCACAGGGGGAAATAAAAAGACTTCCTAAGGATAGTATTAGTCAAGCAGCCTGTAGACAGCATATAAGTGGATGTGGAGGAGCACATTTTGCCACAGCACAGAGGCCCTCGCACTAGGAACCCCCATAAAAATGGTTTTAAGATGTCTGTGATGAAAAAGCTTAATGCATGAAATACATGGATGTGACAAAATGTGCCCGAGGAGAACTGGAAGGTGGTGTTGGAGGGGTGGCACAGCTGAGGAAGGAGTGGCTGCGGGACTAGAAAGGGGACAGAAATTTTAGGGTAGTAGCAATGAAGGGAATACATGGTGCCTCAACCAGGTACTGGCAGAGAAAGTGCTCAGCAGCAAGGAACTCCTGCCCAGCAACTGCTGTCATAGCAATTCCTCAAGCACATCTAAGCTGTCAGGAAAGACAGCCCTTGGGAAGGTGATTGTGCTCCTTCCTCTCTCTCACTGACCAGCAGCATTAGCCTTGTGTTGTACAGAACACACAAGCTTCAAGTTTGCCAAAGGGGTCAGCTTTACACATCCTATCTCTGGCTGCTTGACATTTCCCTGCTCTGTCAGCCAAGGCAGTGTGAGCACTATGAGCAAGGGGGGGAGGGGGGGGGGGGCACCAGAGGGACAGATCCTGCTCTGGTGCTGACTGCCTGCAGAACACAGAAGAGTCATAGGCTCATCAGTCCATCTGTAATTTGTTATCTGCCAGGGCCGTATCCACAGGTGCCCGCTACAAGCCCAAATTACTACAATTTACAGGTCAGTTCCTTTGCCTAGTTTGATGGTGATCACTCTAAAGAGAACCTGTAAATTATTTTTCTTCATGTAGAGGACCCTGAGAAGGTGTGTGCCCCTAGCAATGAACCTGTGAATATTTCAGGTTGGAGAGGAAAGCAGCAGGCTTAGATAGTCTCTGACAACATGTAGAAGAGACTTTCAGGACCAGGAAGATGTCAAAGGAGAGACCATGAGGAGTTTACATGTAACTCCTTACTAGGCACTAATGGGGTGGGAACTCAGCAGGGATGCTCTCCTAGCTGTGTTATCCCTTCATCTTAACTTAAAGGTTTGCCACACTTCAGACCTATTTAACTTTCTCTCCCTGTAGCTATCTAGTTACATGCTGTGGCACCCTCAAAGCACAGTCTGTGTATACCATGGGAGAAATGAAGCAAGTAATCACAGCCCACAAGCTGCTACTTGTGCTAACAGGCATCAAAAAGTTAAATTCCTAGCACAGACATTTCATTTGTGACTCTCTAATCTTCTTAGAGAGATTATTTGCTACTGTCTTACTGCTGGCCAGCTCACATGGGGAAGCGTGAGTGACCCTTCATGCCTTGATAGAGTTTGTGTGCATACAACTTTCCTAGAAGTGTTTTTAAAAACCTCCAAGTCTTTCACCCAGAAGGCCACCCATTGCACCACCTTCCTCAAGAGCCCTTAAGAGTTACTTCTGGGCACAAGACAGTTTAGTGGCCTCTAGCCCTATCTCTATACTTTGGTTGTTATCATGTTTTGAGCAACTAACCTATTTCTGAATGTAGCTCTGTTATAAAGAGCCTTCAGAGTTCATCCTTTTCTGTTAAGGCTACCACAGCTGCACAAAGTGGAGCATGGAAGAGGGATTTCCCAGTCAGACTCTTCCAAGAAATGTAGGAGGCTGTAGAAAAGAAAGTGGGTCCAGCAATTCCTGTATCCTTGGAGAAAAGACATTCAGGAAAGTGAGAAGGAAGCTGAGAGCAGAAAAAAGATGCTCTGTATACTGAAAGAGACTCCACAAATCAATATCTAGGCTTTTCAAATTTAGTTTTAAACTTAAGCATCTATACACCTTACCAGTTACCACACTAAATCTTCCATGATACCATAAGACTTCTGCTGAGATGTTCAAGTTCTCCACAGAAGAAGTCAAATGCTGTGGTTCCAGACTCCTTACAGCATCAGAAGTAACTGCAAGGCATTGTAAAAATGCAAAAGTCATTAAAATCCTGTCTGTCTCTGAAACTGGTAGAAGGAGGTTGGATTTAGCTGAAATGCTCTTCTGGCTAAACTAAGCCATTGGAGGAAGGTTAATGTTATCACTTCCAATGAAGTGTTGCCCAACAAGACATAAACACTCATGTGCTCTTGTGTAGTGCATATCTGTTGTGGATACAGGTAAATGCCATATTTGAACACCTTCTGGGCTGGGAATGTGAACAGTGGGAAGCCCCTGCATGCTGCTTAGCAAGGATCCTTGCCAAAGCTAGATATGGAAATGTAAATTTTTGTCTTGGGAGCTCTTGAAAGCTTATTCTCTTTCAATCTGTGAGAGGGCACAAATTCTAAATGCTGTCCAGTGGTCAGCTACATTTCCTTCAAGACAACAATTGACAACGGCAGTATTTCTTTGGAGCAGGTGTATGTTCATGTGTGGCATGAATCACTGCTGGACTTCCCAGCTCCAACCGGGACATTCTTGAAAACTTTCATCAAACAAGGACTGATGGTAGACTCAATAACAGTAATTTCACAAATCTGTCCTTTTGGAAGTTTTGACATACTGATACACTGCAGCTAATTTTGATTTACTTTATTGATAACATCTTCAGATAATATTTCCCCATTTTAAAACCCAAGCCTTTTGTGATTAAACCTATTTGGTAACAACATTGCCTCATAAGAAGGTAAAATAATCTGGGAATGAAACATTGTATAGGGCTCTTGGAGACTGACATCTGAATGTACTTAGTGGAGAGGAAACTTTTTTTTTTACTTTCATTTCTTCCTTCTTTTATCCTTAAGCTCAGTAATAAACTAGCACTCTATGGTTAAAAAGTCAGGAGAACAGATGTATGGTAGGAGTGCATCAGGATCTGTATTTCAGCTACAGAGTGTAAATTATAAGGAAGTCCTTCCAAGAAGCTTTGAGAGTATCTAGCTAGCTTTCATTGCAATTATATTGCAACAATAAAGATGATGATTATCATTATTATTATTCCAGTCACTTGATTGCACTGAAGTAAACACTTCAGTCAAAGTTCATTCAGGGTTCACTATTCAGCTTAACTGCTTTTAAGGTGAGTCCTGAAGAAATTTCACTGAGCACTGCACATGTTCCAGTCAGCTCCAAGCCATGTTTCTTATCAAGGGCCTGGTTGGACTCTGCTAACCCTGCAAAGCATTTGAAGGCCAAGCTACATCACCAAGCATCACGCAACAAATGTTGAGGATTTCGGTGTTAGCAACCACATGCCAAAGTGATTTTACATGGCTCTTTTCTTATCCCTGGCTTGTCCTTCATTCTTTTCATGTACGTGTCCCTTTTGAGAGGGAACTTATCCAGCAATTACAGCATATGGAAGCTTGTTTTTATTACATTTGGTTAAGCTTACTGTGACACAGCGGGTGTGGGTTAGCAGTGAGAGAAGAGAGTTGAAATGTTAGGTGTCTGGATTTGGCTTTGCCCCCAGGTATGGTCCTGGGCAGATTGTGACACCAACCTCCACACCTCACTGAAGCCTCTGGTGAGCCACTCCTGACACCAGCTGAGAACAACTTAGCGTAAGGGATCTGTTCCAGACCCTACTACCACCTGCTTCACCCTGTTGTCTCAACAAGCCGTGCAAAAGTGCCCGATCTCCCCTCAAACTGCTGGAGAACCTTCTTGTGGGATGGAACTTCCTACCATCCTTATGAAGTTCTCTCAGTTATCAGAGCAAAAAAAAGGATACACTGTTTATCACTGAAGTCCATCAGTCTTAGCAAGGTGTCCCTACCCTCAGCAGGGGGCTGTAGAGGAGAGACCAAGGAGGTGAACAAGTTTTCCCAAAGCACATCCCACAGGGAGGGAGGAGTTAGGCAGGACACAGTGCACCATCTGCCTCTGCCTTCAGTGCTCTGGAAATCTGTATATGTGCTGGGTGAACTGTGAGGGTCTTGCATCACTTTGTTAATACAGTGATCTATATAGATAGAGGTGACATTGCCCATTTTTAAGAATATATTAATCTGCATGTGTTTCTTCCCAGCAGGAAGAAGTAGTACATGAGGCTGCTAGCCTGGCAAGCAGACACTCGGATATGGTGAATTCAGATTCACCCTTTCCCCACCACACACACAAGTCAGTGCATTTATTAGGCCTTGGGTGAAGGTTTCATGTCGCCAAGGCTCCTGACACCAGAGCATTACCCCATCAAATTGTCCTTGTTTGTGGAGTGCTCTTCTCTCAGCTTTCAGGTGGGGTTGGAGAGAAAAGTTTCTCCAGCAGCTTTGGTGGGAACTAAACTGAGCACTCAGGTCGTTTCAGACCCCATAGATTGATCCAGATCTCTGGAAGCTCTTGCCTTTTTTCCAAACTGCCCATTACAAAAAGCCAAAGGACCAGCCCACAAACCCACCATGGAGCTGTCTGAAGCAGAGACAGGAATCCTGCTTGAGCAAGATGTTGTCCTACTGCAGTCTGTGAAAACCAGGCTGTGAAAACCAGGCTGAAATACGAAAGCCATCTCTTTGTTGTCTAAGCCAAGCTCTACACAATCTACCCAGATCTGGAATGACTAGCAATAGATCGCCAGATGCTGACCCTGGATGGCTCCCTAACACACAACCCTTCTCTTGGTAAAAGTTTTCCTTAAGAAACTGCAACACATCTTGGTGCTCCCATGCATTATCATACTAGATTCTCTCTGTCTCCTGGGTCCATGAATTTGAACTCTTCAGCTGGCAGAGACCAAAGGAGGCCTTTGCCAGCTCCTTCAGAATTGCTCTGCCCTTTTCTTAGGAGCAGATGGCCTATATTTACTCTTCACTCAGTCTTACTAGTCACCAGTCTCTCTGTGAGGAGTTGCCAGCCAGTGCTGGAAATTATAGTAGTTTCCACACCAATGACACATCTTGTTCAGCGATTTAAAGTCTAAAAGAATTTAACAATGGGATATTTCCAAGATCAATGTTCTTTAACGATGACTTGGCAAAAGTCAGCTGACTTTGTGTTACGTGCAGGTACTGTCGCCTGGATTTGCTGAACATAGGATTCCTGGCCTTCCGCTCGGTCCAAACACCAGTCTCATTATTCACTGTATCTTCTTTTCATAGATATTTTTAGTCGTAAGATGCAGTGGATGGCACTGCAGATGGCCTTCATTTTATCTGAACTTCAAATACAAGTTTCTGCATGTACTTCAGCTTTTTGCCTCACGGTTTTAATCTCCCAAACACTGTAGCTGTATTTGCTTAACACAAGAACACATTTCCTCCATATAAAACAACAGCATGGAGAGAACGTTTCAGAATAACTGTAGGAAGGAATTAATCAGATCAGATGCTTAATAAAATATCAGACATAGAACTGAGTCTCGGTTTTTTGGGGGTTTTTTTGCTTTTGGTTTAGGTTTTTGTTGTTCTTGTTCTTTTGTTTGCTTTGGTTTTTTGCTTTGAAGAGTTAAGCCACATTTGGAAGCTCTTGAGCAAACCAAAGGCACAGTAGTTTCAAGATAACCACTTCCATTTAAGCAAGCACGATAAGCAACTGCAGAATGCACCATACAAGCATTTTGGAGACCTGCCTTCTGGGCTCAGCTGTTAAGTGCGAACAAGCACTAGAAAGCACAGTGTTCCAGAAAAGCTTGAAAATGCCTCTGCTGAAAACCTGTCAGAATACTTATGTCTTCTAAAACATGGCTGTGTGGAGATGAGCATCTCTGCTTCATCTTTGACGGCAATGGAAATTGGGACAGTTATGACTGCAGGTTGAAAGAATGAGCCCTATGTTTTATCCCACTCTCATGGTGTTTTCCAAAATAACATGTCAGAGGAACATTTACAATTGTAACATATTCCATACATTTTCTGTTATAATCAGTACACAAGAGACTCTCTGGATGTACAGTCACTAGGGAGTAGTACCTACCCTGTTTTGACTCAGATGCGGTATGATCTTTACCCTTTGCTGTAAATTGGCTCAGAGCACATCTTTATGTGTCAGTTTTGCTACTCACTTTCAGATGTTACCAGCTTCCAGCATTATGGAGCTGCTTTGCAGTACATGTGATTTTCATTTTACACATTTTTCAGTTTCTTCATATGCCCAAACGAAAAATCCAGCATTCAAGAACATCACAGTTTTATTACACTCTCTGATGGGACTTTGTGTTCATAACCTAATGAAGGGATTATCCTCATCCACATGTGGTATTTTGCAGCTGTAGGAGATACGTTATTTTTCCTTGTTTGTTTTGCAGCTTCCACACAAGCATGCTGATCTGGTTGCTTTGTAGAAAGCCTTTAGAAGTCACTCTGGCGTAGGCTGTTTTGTAGCACAAGAGCCCAGTCCTAAGAACAAGTAGTGCTGATACTCAACCCCTGCCACTTCCAAAGAGAAGCAAGGAACCAAGTATTTATGTCAGAGGAGTCACTGGTATGTCCTAGACAGAAGGAAATATACATGTGTGGCAGGAAGGGAAGGAGCTTAGGAAGGTACATAGGATTACCTGCATGGGAGATGATGACATGGAAAGCACATGAGAACAAATGTGGTTTTAACACAGTTTCCCAAACCGTTTCTACTTTACTTCACTTTGGAAACTATTTCAGTTCATTTTCAGAGAGCAGCATTCTCAAGGAGAGCAAATTCAACAAGTTTCACAGATAAAGTATGTTGCATAAAGAAGATACACCACACAGATGTCTCTATGCCAGGAGAAAAAATGGTAGGAGGAAGCCCTACTCTTATTAGTTGTGCTACAGAGAATCCAGCTCAAAGACAGCCTTATGTTGTCTGGGACCCTGGCTTCAACCAATGTGTCTCTTGTGGAAAGGCTTGATATGCATTTGCAGGTGTCAAAGTGAGTGCCAAGCAAAAACTAAAGCAAAAACACCTAAGAAAACACATGCCAATCTTCCACCTGTTTTGTGTCTGTTGGAATGGTATTAAGCCATATCAACCAATTGTTGCTTTAGTGCTGAAGTGTGAGCTGTTGTGCTGTGAGCAGTAAGAAGTGGTGGAGTGCAAAGATTAGCTGCCTTTCATTGTTGCATTGCAGAAGTTCTGTCTTTCCCTTCCCATCTTGCTCCCACAAACAAGACAATTCTGAGTTGCTCTGTCCCTCTGCTTGGGAGTAACACCAGAAGGTGAATTAAGACACTGCTACAAGGACCCTGTTGTGAACACATGTATCCCTTCATTTCTGTAAGCCTGGACTTGTTACTGGTTGCCATAAATTACAGAAGGTCGTGCACTCAGCATAACCTCCAGCTCATATCCTCTGTTAGACACAAACCCCTTTATGGTTAGCTACACCATCATGGCTTTGAGGTTGAATTATTTCATATAATGCTCACTGCCCCATGGCTTTATTCTCTACTGTTCCTCATTCAAAATCCCTGAGCCACTCTCCTCTAATTCTGAGCAGGTAATTTAATGGACTGAAGAAGAGTTTTGTCCCGAAAATGTTTTTCCTCTCACTTCTTTGCATTTCAGAGCCTCTGACTAAAGCCTCCATACCCAGCAGAGCATGCTGCCTCACTGTTGCATCTGCAAATTGTTAGTCCAGATTTGCTGCTCACACAGGACCCAGCAGCTTTGTAAGTAAGTGGTTTTGCATGGAGGGGAAATCCAGTGCCTGAAAAAATTAAAGTTTTTGATGGAAAAATCTCCATCAGCGTGCTCCAAAACTAGCTGCCACCCATTCCCCGGCTGTGGCAGCAGCTGGCTGTCCCCCTGCAGCCAGGCTGGCACTCAGGCTGTGGCTGTGCTCTCCCTGGGCAGCAGGGGCAGGCACTGTGGGAAGTGTGCAGATGCTGGACTCCTAGCAGGGCCCTGTTGCCATTCTCCATCTTCTCAATGGCCAGGAAGCAGGTGGAAGTCAGGCAGGGCTCACCCACCAGCTACTAGGGAAAGTTGCTCTTGACAGTTTTGATCTTGTTTTCTTCTGTACCTTTGTACCACACAGAGACAGTTTCCAAAGTGACCAACCTATCATATCTCTCTGTGCACATCCTAAAGGCAGACTGATGGTAAAACAATTTCAATATTCAGCTCTGCCTTCCTGAACTCAAATCCTAGACCAGTTTGCCAGAGTAGAAATGGAAATAATTTTGAACTATGACTCCTGTTTTCTCTGTCCATTTATAAAAGAGAAATATGGAAAGGCACAGTGACAGATGGTGAGGACATCATATTTGAAGCTGAGGGAACTCCCTAGCATAAAGCTTTTTAGTTGTGCTCTAACACAGCTACCTCATCTTGAGCCTGAGATGAAGTTTTTGCATCCCTTTAAAGGGTTTGCATAGGTGTGCAGTATGGGTATACGCTTCCAGAATTTCACAACTATTCATTTTCTTTCTTTCTTTTCAGACCTTGCAGTATTAAAGTCACAGGAAGTAGTTTCTTCTTGCTCTTGCAAGAATCAGTGCTCATCATTAATATAGTATGCAATGATTTAAGAAGAAATTGATAGAAATATTGGGACATGCAAGTTCTTCATGACATGTCCTGAGTCAGGGTGGCCTGGTGGACACTGAGTTGACCAGGAGGCAGCAGTGTGCTCTTTGGTGAGTATGTCCAAGAGCATGCTGGTCTGCATTTGGCAGTGTTGCCAGCTTGTGGAGGGAACTGACCCCTCCTCTCTACTCAGCCCTGTGAGACACATCTGGAGTACTGTGTCCAATACTGGATTCATCAGTACAAAAGAACATACTGGAGTGAGTTCAGCAAAGGTGCCTTGAAGGTGGTTAAGGCGCGGGAGTTCTTTCTATTCTTTCTCATATCAGGAAAGGATGAGCGAACGGGGCCTTTCTAACCTGGAGAACAGAAGATTTGGGGGACCTTATCACTGTATATATATAGTGGGAGAAAAGAAGACAGATCTTATAGTGGTGTCCAGGAGACGAATAGAGACAGCAAGCACACACTGGAACACAGGAAATTCTGCCTGAACCAAAAAATCTTTTTTCCTGTGCAGATGCTCAAACACCGGAACAGGCAGCCTAGCAAGGCTGTAGAGTCTCCATCCTTAAAGATAACTTCAATCCAGTATGAACACAGCCCTGAGCAACCTGCTGTGGGCAGGAGTGGCACTGGGCTCCAGAGCTGCCATCCAGCCTCAATGCCACCACAGTTCTACCCTGTGGTTCTGTCACACAGCACTAAGTTCCAACTACTAAATGAGTTTGAGTATATACTAGAAGAAGTAGTACTGCTTTACAGGATAAGGGCAGTTGAAATAATAATAAGTGTAAAGTTTCTAAATTAAATGAATGATTAAATAAAATACGGTTTTGCAGAGGGGTTAAAGTGTAAGGCTGATGTACATTTGTCATCTCCAAGACACTTACTAAGGTCTGAAGATTTTTTTTCAGCTCTCCATTCACACATTCTGCTGCAAGTCTAAAACTTCCTGAAAGGGGTTGGATTTACCTATACATAGTTTACACCAAGATTTTGGTTTTCTCTCTGTATACATAGTTCTGGTCTTTCTACATCTTTGTTCCAAAAATTCTGTGACCACTTACAGCATCTTCCCACAGAAGATGAACTCCCAGTGTGATTTTCACAACCCAGAAGCAAGCCATCTTTGAAGGTGGACAGTTCACCCACGTCTTCTCTCTGACTTTTTAAAGTGAAGACTGGCCATGGCCAACTCATGAAGGAGGTTCTATAGGTAGATGAAAACCAGGAAGGGTGTAATGGGTGCCACTATTAGCTCTTGAGACATGAATACAGAAACTATATCACATATGGTAGTAGTTCAACCTATCTGTTTCCTACCCAACTGAATTGACAAGGAATGAGTAAAAAATCCAGTAACTAGTTTAAACCCAGATTTGACCAAATGCAGTAAGGTATAGACGCAGAGGCTGTCAGCCAGACAATGTGACTGTAAAATGTAGCATTCCTAAAACCTTTGCATCTCTTCTAAAATTATTTCTAGATTCCATCTTGCATGGCTAAGTGCATATCTTACTGGGTTCCTGTTGGTGTACATATCAGTAGGCTTGCCTATGCAGTGTTTTGCTTTTCCTTAGGCGGAAATTATTATTTTTAAAAATGGGGGTAGGGCCACTGCCCTTTTCCAATGTAATTTTTAGTTCTCCCAATTCTTCCAACATAATATCTCAACATAACTGAATATGAGGAACCACTCCTTTTTTTTCTGTTGGTCACTGTGAAAGTTTTGTTTATTAACTGGTTCCTGCCTCTCCAGTCACACTGACATTCCTGTCGCAGATTTCCACCTGCCCACACATGCTTCCCCAGCAGCCCTTCTTGCATAAGCCACAGTTTGTCCAGGTTTCAATGCAAGCAAACAGAAAATGGCTGACCACTAGTGAGTTAAAGGAGGCATTATGTGTCCTTTATTCTGTTCAGCTAGCAGAAATTCATAGCAGAAACTCAGTGATACAGTGAGAATCATGGACAATGACTCCTGGTACCAGCTTTCACATCAAGGTCAGCTGAATGGAAAGTGTTTGGTACAGAAAGTAAAAGGCTTGGTCATGCAAACAAGCTGTCACATTAAAATAAGAACATACCTCCCTGTTTTACACCTAAAATAAAGAAATTGAGACAGTGTCAAACACTCTGATTCCAGAACAATAACACCTGGGATCTGGTCAATGTTAAAGCTCCAGAGCTGTTAACTACACAAGGACTTATTCCTTCACGGCTGGCCAAAAAATGACTTGCTTTTATCATCCCAAGGAGATGAGGAGCTCAGACTGTGAAACTCTGAGAGGTCTGTCAGAGCAGAAGGACAAGCAGACAGCACAGGGCTATCTTATTCTCAGGCCAGAATGCAAAGGCATTTTGGGTCTCGACACCAGCTGAGTGACTTGTGTCTGGTTATCCAGTCATCTTGGTCTTCTCTTGCCTTGATCTTCTCAAGCCCAGCATCTCGACTTGCTGCTTCAAAGACATCTATGACAAAGGACAATTTTAAGGCAGACTTTGCGTAAGGCATCAGTGCTTGTGTAATCACTTCTGAGAAGCCAATATCTGAGAGAAAGCTGGCAACCCATCCTACTGAGCAGGGATTCTCCTCCCACCTTCCACAGCCCCCATTGCAACTTTCCTGGGCTTGGTTTTCATGAGGGACAAGCACTGTCACTGCAGCAGCTGTCAAAAATCTACCTCTTCTCCAAGTGAACCCGCTCCTGTCCAAGCACTACAGAAAGCTGTTGCTTTGCCTTTCCCTCCCGAGGGCAGCCTAAGGCCTGCACCACCAACACTGATGCTAAGTACTTTCCTTGCCAAAGGAGGATACTGTCATCCACTTTCAGGAGCCCACTTCCAAAATTTGGAGTCAAGCTCCAGAACTGCGTATGCGCCAGGATTGCTCTTACACAAAAGATGCCAGGGCAGTAAGAGGCAGCTTTCCCCTGGGCCAGGGGAGTAAGGCCAGGCAATAAGCCAGGCACTGCCTGGTGTGCTATTAATTCTGAATTCCTCTATTTCTCTACATTTATACACCTCTATGCACCTATAAAAATTTTTGTCTCAGCATGCATATGGAGGGCCCATACTTCCAAAAAGAAGTTGGTTGTCTCGGACTATGCCATCACCCAGGCACGCTATTTCACAGACCTAATGAATAATTGCTCTTCATACTACTTTCCATAGCTGTTTTGTGCTCCACAGCTAGCAGAGGTCCTTGGCCCCCTATCCAAACCACAAAAGTTGAACTTCCCAAGAAGCATGTTGTACCATCACATGAAAAATCTGTGAAGTAGAAGTTAGAAGGGGATCAGAAGATAAATATAACCTGACACCCATAACTACAGCACAAATGTGAATCTTGTACACTATACAGGAGATATAGGCATCCACACGCCCCAAAAATGCCACAGAAATTGTATTTCAGAAATAGAGAGCATAGGGGAGTGTAAGATGTTTTAACAGCTGACTAACTGCCAGCAAGACAGTGGCTTGCAGTAAGTGCTAGACAATTTCAGAGCAATGCCTGCTCCTCTTTTCCATGAGTTTGCACAGCTGCACCAGCACACGTGGACAATTGACTACTTCTGCTCCAGAGAAGCTTATGGCTTAGAGTGCTATATAACCACTGTAAAACTTTGTGAGGAAAATCACATGCTGTCTGAGTACATGCTATCTTGCTCAAGCTACTAATCATCCTGCCCATGAGTAGCAGACTTTATAGATACTTTTAATAAAGGAAAGGAAAAAAACCATCGGGATGAAATGAGCTTTGAGGATGAATGAGAAGTAGGGCCCAGGGTCTATGAAAGAAAAGGAAACTAAGTACAGGGTGATGTAATGGAACTGAAGCAAGACATGAGCAAGTGGCTGTAAGAAATGGTAGCCAAATGCTGACTCCAGCGACACTTGTTTGTTATTGAAGCAAACAATTTGTCCAAGTGTCATCTCAAATTTTTTCAGATAGTAATAGAAATGTCACTCCTCTTTTGATGGCTGGAATTTGAGTAAAAAACCTGGGACATACATATATGATATATAAAAGTGTGTTGTCCTGGGTTTGGCTGGGGGGATAGAGTTAATTTTCTTCTCTGTAGCTGGTACAGTGCTCAGTTTTGATTTTAGTATAAGAATAATGTTGTTAACACACCAATGTTTTAGTTTTTGCTCAGTAGTCCTTCTCCAAAGTCAAGGGCTTTCCAGTGTCTCATGCTCTGGCATTGAGCAGATGCACCAGAATCCGTGAGGGAGCATGGCCTGGACAACTGACCCAAACTGCCAAAGGGCCATTCCACACAACAGAATGTCATGCCCAGTGGCTGATTTTTGCTGGGGGATGGGCTGGGCATCGGTCAGTGGGTGGTAAGGAATTGTATTGTGCATCACTTGTCCCTCTTCAGCTTTATCCATCTCTCTCTCCTTTTCATTACTACTACATTACAGCTACTACAGAATAGTTGTTGTTGTTGTGACTGTTATTATATTTTATTTTGTTTCAATTATTAAACTGTTCTTATCTCAACCAATGAGCTTTATGGGTTTTTTTCTGACTCTCCTTTCCACTGTGGAGAGGGTGGGGGAGAGAGTGAGCAGCTGCCTGGTACATACTTGCCAGCTGGGGTTAAACCATGACATGTATGCGTGTATACATAAATATCTATCTATATATACATAGATATATACAAGTGCTCAGTATATGTTCAGAATTTGAATTTTTGCAGCTCAATTTTTTCTTAAAAAGGTCAAGAGGTACCAGTCTGTCAGAGGGCTTTAGTTTTCTGGTCTTTTTTATTAGGAGATGAATAAAGACAAGTGATTGCCTGGAAAAACATTTGGGATGTAAAATTGTATGATGCTAGATGCACACACTGTCAGGAAAAAAACTATTTACATGGGACTAATTCCAGTATCTGATATTGGTTCAGTATATAGATTGCTGACCCTTCTTTCATCTGTGATCCTAGTTTATACTAGCAGCTCAAAAGACAAAACTAATCATATTTTTAATAACAACGGAAGCCCTGCTTAAGTAAAACTCCCTTTTTAACATTTAATGTTCAACGAAGCCAAAGAAGGAAACAGTGGTGAAAGCAAACAAATATGAAGAATTTCTCTCCATTTATTCCCAGTAAAAGCTGATTAACTTGGTCTGACTGCTAAACAGATTAACAAGCAGATTCAGCTCAAGCAAGTTAAAACTCCCTCTAATGGCAACTGGATAAAGGACAAACTTTGAAAAAAATGAAAAGCATCTCACTGTATTTGAAACCTATTTTTCACTAAGAAAATGTTGGTATGAATTCTTTTGAAAAGTGAAACTTTAGCCAGTGCCCAAGAGTCTTTTAAATTACAAGTTTTTTTACATTCCTGACATAAAATTTTTATGAGCTTTGTAAGATGTGTTACACAAGAATTTACACATTATGTAAAATGTGCTTTCTCCAGCCTGTCTATTGCTTTAACAAAATGGCTTAGGTAAGTTCTCAGGACAGACACAAAAAGGGTCCTGGTATTCTGCAACACCACTCCCAACAGAAACTCTAAACACTTAGAGAGATTACTTAGTTACAGAATCTGGAATTCACAGGCAAAATAAGCATTTAGCCTGTGCAGGGAGTGTAATAAAATAAGAAAAGATTACATCCTGTTCACAAATACCAAACATAAATTGTCCTTAGAAAACCATGAAAATTAAGAACAAACATCAACTCCTTTCAATTGGATGAGCACTGTGTGCAGGATTAAAATACTAAGGAAAGCTACCAAGGGATTACCTGTTAGCACTAGATGTGCTAGCAGCAACATATAGGGAAAAACTTACAAAGTCACTTATTTAGAAAGCTTCAAGCTCTGTCATAACGAGATCTAGTAATGCCTTTTCCTACAACCCTGAGGCCATTTCTGCTCTCAGATAAATTCTATTGGATATTCTCCTTTATTTCTATCTTTATTTTCTATCCCTGCACAGAGACATGGGATTAAAAAACTGAGAGACTATTATTTGATTTCTCATTAGCAGCGATGATTCTGTGCATCATTTTCATAGCCTGAAGGTCATTTCAATTACTACAAAACAAGAATCTCAGGCTCTTGCTGGTCAAAAGTGAAATGTTCTTGGAAGGGAAGTATTCAAGGGGTAGAAGTTCAAAGTAAAGCAAATTGAACATTAAAAAAAAATTAAAAACTAATTCTAAAAAGCTTTTTATTCAAAAGCTCACTAGAGCCATTCCACTCAAAACCAATCTAGTATCTCTCCTGCTACAGCAACAGAAGCTTTTATAGAGAATAGACTAGTCTTTGATGCTAGCATGCACTCCCCCTTCAGAATAAGAAAAGCATATGGAATCTGATCCAAACCTCACTTAAGTAAATAAAGACTCTTGTGAATTCACACTAGCCTACATGCACTGTTGTTACCTCTTCTCACAGTTACTGGAAGTTCAAAGGAGAAATGACTGCTTACCCCAGGAACTTAAGTAGTAAATACATTTATAATGGCAGATAAAATAAAAAGTGTATTTTGAAAGTATGGCATACTTGCCTGCAAGACGCTAAAGACAAGAGAGAGACCAGTCTATGTTTTTAAGTAAATTCATTTTATTGAATGGTTTGAAGTGCTGCTTAAAATAACAACACTTAACAGTCTGTACATGCAGTTTCAATTTTAAAAAATTAAATTTTTCAGAAAACATGCATATTTATGTACATCATTTTAAAACAAAAGAAAGCATTACCATTTACTGCGGAAATTCCTCTTTAAAAATCTTTTAAGAGATAAGGCAGGCAGGAGCAATTCTGTAGAAAGCAAAGCTTAGAAACTCTCTACTCTGAAACTAAAGTTTATTCATTCAGAGGCATCAGTAACTGCAGAGGAAGGTCGTTTAAGGATGGATTCAACCGAAAATGACAGTGGCTCGGTTGCTGAAAATTTTGTTGTGGCCTGTTTGGCCCCAAAGAAGTCTTTTGCACATTTGTCTACAGTAAACTTCTGTTTTTGGTTCTCTTTAACAGCACACTCTCTGTATTTCTTAGAAGCATCTTCAAAAGTCTCCTTCACAAATGACATTCTTAACTCTGCTGTTGGAGTGTCAGGAAATGTCTGATGGAACAGTGTCTGAAATGCACTGTACTTGAGTGGTGGAGGGGGTTTGGTACTGTTTTTGCTGATCTTGCTTAATGCCTGTTCCCGAGGAGACAGAGAACCCTTATCAGAAATTTGGGAGAAAGTTCTTTTTGGAGGAGAGAAAGCTGACCTCTCACGAGCTTCCTGATGAAGGCACAGTATCTCATTACGTGACTGCTGAATGTCTCGCGTGTGACTCAGAACAAATGAATTCTCCAGTTTTGGAGGCATGATGTCATGCTCAGTGTCTGGAGAGTCCTGACTGTGTGAGACCTTGGCATTCCAACCCGCCCCAGGTTTGAGAGCTTGGACAGCAGTAGCATTTAACAGGCATTGCTGATAGAGGAGAGCATCACTAATGGGGCCACATTTTGGCCACACTAAGAACCTAGAAGACAGGGGATACTGCCTGTAGGTAGTAGCTACACTGACATTCGAAGAAATTAGTTCCATGTTGCTAGGTCCTGAATACTGCATCGTTAGATCAAGGCAGGTTGGTAAAAAATTGGAAAATTCCTTGTTTGGATTATCAACTTGAGTAGTGTTGAAGGCTGTTTTATATGAATTGTATTCAGCTCCACGCACCATACGGTTAGGGAGAAAAAGGGCAGCTGCTTGTGTAGCTTCCATCATCTCTCTCTCTTTATACTCTCTCTCTAGCATAATGTTCTCCAACTCTTTATCAGCAAAAGCCCGTCTCTTTCTCATCCTGTCACTTACAGGAGGTGGCAAGGGTGAATTACCTCCCAGGTAAGAGTCAGTTGGAATAGGACGGTAACCTAAAACAACAAAGCAGAATTAGGAATGAAGCCACTTAAGAAAAACACTAAAGCTGTGTTTGTACAACAGTTCCATGCACCAGCCCCACCAAGCACTGTGCACTTGCCACAGACCCTGGTCACCCTCAGCTCCTACAGAAGTCACCATAACACAGAGGCTTAGCAATCAGGCACATTCAGTTTCTCAGTGTAGATAAGCAAGCCCTGCTTTTTGACATGTGTAGCATCCCTCAAAGCTAGCTGATTTGTAACTTTTTAAAAAGCAGTTCCAAACAAACAGATCGAGGAGGGAGGAAAAAAAAACCAAACAGGCAAAGCCCTGCTGTGTATTATGACTGATATTCCATCATGAGGCTTAAGGAGAGAGATAACCATTTACTTTTGACACATACGGAAAGCATTCAAATATTTTATTTCTTCTGAACTAGAATTTCAATAAAACACAGAAATTCAGTTTCCAGTGTATTCAATTACCAAGCTTCCTGGCTTAATTTAATATAATAGACAGGGTCCAACTCTGTTTGCTCTACCCAGACAAGCAACTCCATTGAATTAATGGAACTATTTACATTAGTCAGGAAAACAGGATTTTTCCTGTTTTCACCCTCAATCCTCTCACAAAGGTTTCCCCTTTTCCAAAGAAGATACCTATATCTACAGCTGGTGTATTTTCTATTTTCGAAAGATGAGTCACTATGTACACATTGCTAGAGATGGTAGAATATCCCGAGGAGAACTAGGAGAAAAGAAAAAGACAGTTAAGATAAATTAGAGGAAAGAATACAGTAGAGTTTTCAGAAGAGTGAACTGTAGATGTAAATTAGAGGTTTCTAAAACGACCAAATATTAACAGAGCTTGGATAGGCAAAGAAAAGAGCTTTCTATTTCAGAAAAAAAAATAGAATTTAGAAGTACAATGATTTATAGAGATATGGTTTAGAAAGTAATTAAAGCAGACAGAGGAATAAATATGTGCACAATCCCAAAAGGGTATGGGGAAAGAAATACACCCTTTCACTAAAATACCAATATTTAAAATGTCATTCTTCCACAGTTAATATTTTCTAGAGTAAAAAAAAAAAGCACCCGATTATGCAGCTGTTACTATTGGTAATGTTGCAAACGGTACTGCTGTGTTAGGCGTTCAGATTAAAAGAAAAAATTAATCCATTTACTCCTTTGCTGATAAAAATATCCACTAATAAATTACTCTGCGAATAAATTACCCTGCACTGCAAAAAGCTGCTGGGTAGCCGTGTAAAAAGACTGCCAGCTTGTAACAGTAACTCTCAAATTTCAAACTACCGTTGCTAGCATTTCAGGCATTATTTTGGGCGGAAGGGGCACGGAACTGAAATTCTTCCACATCGATTCCAGCCTCAAAGGGTAGGAGCCTCCGTCGCCCGGCGCTGGCAGCGGAGCGCGCTTTAATGCCTATTTCGGGAAAGGATGCTGCGTTTCACGCGCGTCCCTGAGCAGACGCGCCTCGGACGGGAGGTGCAGGTCCTCTTGGGGCAGAGCGGGGTTTTCCCGCTGCCAGCGGTGCTGCGGAGCTGCGAGCAGCCGTGGAGGGGCAGGGGATGCTCTTACCTTCCAGGATGCTCTTGGCCAAGAGGCTGGGCGTTCGGACGTGCCTCTGGTAGACGGCTTTGCGCTCCAGACTTGCCTGCTTCCCCGTCAGCCCCTTCTTGTCCTAAGAGAGCGATCGGACGGCGCCGTCAGACCGGGGCCGCCCGTCCCGTCCCGCCGGGTCGCGTCGCGTCCCGTCCCCCCTCACCTCGGTGGCCTGCTGCCGTCGGAGCGCCACCTGGGCGGCCATGACGCGCTGCCGCTCCACCACCAGCAGGCAATTGGCGCACTGGCAGTCGCGCCAGCGGCAGAACCGCTTGTGTCCCTTCAGGCACGACACCACGCCGTGGTTGCGGCACCGGGCGCACTTGGGCGTGCGGCTCAGCTTCCGCGGTTCGCCCCGCCGCGGAGCCGCCGCCGCCTCCTCGCCTTCCTCCTCCTCCTCTTCCTCCTCCGGGCCGGTGCTGCTGCGCGGCGCGCTGGGTGCCTCGTCCGGCTCCCCTTCCAGGCTCTCCACGTCGATCTCCCAGTCGGCAGCGGCGCGTTCTTCAGCCATGGTTCCTCGGCGGCGCAGCTGCAAGAGAAGCGTCAGGCCTCCCGCCCCCGCGGCGGAACGGCAGCCGGAGCACGCCCGGCTTCCGAGGTGCCCGTCTGTCTGCAGCCCCGCCGAGATGCGCCCCCGCCGGGAAGTCACGGTAGAGCCCGCTGGGATGTCGTCTTCCCCCTTACTGTCAGCTCGGGTCTCTTGAGCACGACCCACGCGGGGCCCAGTTTAGCCACGACGGACGCCTCCCCCGCCCACCCCCCCCGTCCCGGCTTGCGGGGAATTGTGATCGCCCGTCGCAGGCAGAAGCGCGTCTCCTGCAGCGAAGGATGCGGGAGGAACCGTCCCAGGGCAATGTCCCGCGCTGCAGCGCTACGAGTCTGTCAGGTCTTCACAGGGTCCTGCTTATTACAGGATCCCGAGAACCCTCCTGCCAGCTGCGTTCAAACTTGGGAGACAGGCAGAGGACAGCTGGACTTCACACATCGCCGCTGTCCGCTCCAGCAACCAAGGGCAGTATAAGCTCCTAGAGCTCTCTGCGGAAGCTGCATCTTCAGACCCTCACCTGCT
>VZRV01002997.1:267153-297489 GCA_013398115.1 Falcunculus frontatus
TCCTTGCTCCTGCGCACTGCACTTGCCAAAGGCAGGTGGTGCAGGAAGCACGCAGCCCCCCAGCTCCTCGCAGCTCGCAAGGCGCCGCTGCCCCAGACCAGCCGGAGACAAGGAACTCCCGATCCCCGCACCAGGGATGACGGGCTCCCCGACAGCCGGGACGCTGCGCCGTCGGGGGACTGGCTGTGTGGCGGGGCGGCCGTGCGGTGCGTGGCTGTGGGTGCGCGCTGGCCGCGCCGGGGCCGGGGATGGCGCCGAGCCGAGCNCCGCGATATCAGCGCCCGCCGTCCGCACCGCCCATTGGGCACCCGCCTCGCGGCCGCCGCTCCGATTGGCCCGGACGGCCAAAGCCCCGCCCCCCACGCGCGTGCCGGCCGCCCGCTCGTGGGTGCGGGCGGGCGCGGAGCGGAAACGGGAGTGGGCAATGAGGGGGTGAGCTTTCATTTTGGGGCGAAAAAGAAGTGGGAGAGGAAAGGGAGAAAAGACAGTAGCGCTCGTGATGGTGACAGATTAAGAAACCTGCTCCACAGGCGAGCGGCGTCCCCCTACCAGAGCAGCGGGCCGGGGGCGCGGGTTTAAAAAGCCTCAAACAGCCACCGCGTTTTTCGTTTTCGGTCGTTCCCGTTGCTTGACCCGCGCGTGGAACGTACGCGTGACAATGGCCTTTTTTTCCGAATCTGAAAATGAGGCGGAATCCATTCCTTTCGGGAATTAAGGCGAGGAAAAATACTCGTTTGTTTTTTAGCATTCCCTCCCTTCAGAGGGAGCGTTTTCCACCGAGCACGGAGGTACTAAGTGACTTTATTCTCCCCCCTCCCTGACGGAGGCTGCTCTTTGGGAGCTGGGTAATGTCCGTTGTCTCCCAAATCAGAGAGCGATCAAAATTGCGACCTACAAAGCCTTAGTCGTGCCACTGAGAGGCTAGAGCTCCGTGCTTCCGCCGCTGAAAATAGTAATTCCCAAGAGGCAGAAATGGACAGAATACACCTCGGCCTCGTTCAGCACCGGGCAGGGGAAAAACATGTGAATTTAAACGGATTTTGCCCAGGAAAAAAAACAAAATAAATGAAGGCATGCGGGAGAACATTAGTTTCCCACCAGTGTGTTCTGATCGAAGTCTAACGATATGCAGAAAATATGGCCGAAACTAGTTTCCTAAAAAAGGGAAAATATTTTGCTCTTTCCCTGAGAAGGGCGTGTGTATAATAAATACTGACAATATTCATGTATATAATAAACACGGGTATCCACTCACGGTAAGCACACGGACCAGCTGCCGGCCACCGGTTCGGCTCGGAAAAACCCTGCTCTTGCAGCCCTTCGGGACAGAGGCCATCGGGAGAGTGGCGCAGGCGGGCTGCTCAGGCGGGCAGCTCCGTGAGGAGGCGAGGGCCCGGCGCCCGGAGCTGGCACCAGCAGGGCACCACCCCTGCCCGTCGCCCCACGGGCTGCGGGCGCCCGCGAGGAAGGAGGGAAGGTTTGTCCCCGTTGTGGTCTGTCGTCCTTGAGCCGCACCGCCGGGAGAGCGGAGAGAAGGAAGCTCATCCCCCGACGGCAGGTATTATTCATCTCAAAAGAGAGCCCGGGTACTGTTTGACTTACAAGCATGACTAAAAGGCAAATACCCAAGGAATTCCACTTTCCCCCTTGGGGTCCCTCTTAAAAGGCGCAAGCATGACAAAGGACCTGCTAGGTTAGGAAACAGAAGTCGCCTTTGTCTGTAAACCGACACCAAATTACAAAGTACGATTCTGCGGTCCGCTGGAGTAAATTACAAAACAGTTCGCCTCCTGTTTACTTTAGCCACAGGGAGCTGTGAAACCCAGACACGATTTTAAAGCGTGTTTGTATAACTTTCTTCTGCTCCTGTTGTTTATGCTCGGCTCCGCAGCGCGTTTGAGCTGCCCTGCAGCCACTCCTCTCTCTCCCGCCTGGAAAAAGAGGTACCTCTGCCGTCCTCCAGCGGGACGCACCCGCGGGAGAAGGCAGAAAGCGATGTCCGGGTCTGCTTCTCCCACTCAGTCCTCAGCTTTGGTTCGTGGCGTCAGCCGTGCTCCCTGTGAGCTGACACGGGCAGATGCGGCTCCGTGCCGTGCTGGGAAAGGCGCTGATTTCCACGCAAGGGGAGGCTTTGAAGCCCTCCATGTGCAGCTGTGCATCCACCTGCCCCGCATAGCGCTCCCAGCACAATGCCCCGCCGTCCCGCCAGCCCTGATGCCTGCGGGGCCCGGGGCCGAGACCCGCGGCCAAGGCTGCTGAGGTGCTCTGGGGCTCCTCCAGAGCCTCCGCCGCGCACCCTCGCCCTTGCCTTCCCCTCCCCGTGCGTTGCCACGGGGGTGCCCCCTGGAGCCGGGCTGCCCAAGACCCCGATGGGGGCCGGGGATGCCTCCTCGGGCCTCGCAGGCGGCGGCGGGGCTGCGCCTTTTGCAGCAGCGCCCTTTGCCGAGGGGCGGAGGAGCAGTCCCGGGGCCCTGTAAAGGCTGCACACTCGCCTCGCCCGAAGGCTAGCGGCCCCGGAGCGCCCAGCGCTAGGCCCTGCTTTGCATCATGGCTCTGCGGGCAGGTGCAGGTGCAAGTGCCGCGGTCCCCCGCGCCTGGCCTCCCCAGCCCTCCCTTCCTCCGGGAAAATTTATTAGCGAGGTTAGGGCAGGCTAACCAAACGGCAACTCCGGGCGCAATTTCCCCGGAGGAATGCTTTGATCCTGCCCTCTCTCCGCGCCGTCGAGGGCAGATTGCAATGACAAACGCGGGCGATCCCAGCCGCTTGTTAGGTCAGAGATGTTACCGTTTAATGTGAAACAAATTGCCCCTGCCTGCGCCCCGCCCGCCGGCCCCTTCCTTGCCCTCTCCGGGTCCCGGTGCCCGGGCAGCGCTCCCGCCGTGCCTGCGCCCATATCCAGCCCAGGATCGGGTCCGGACGGAAGGGGTTCTCCTCCGCGAGTTACCGTGTATTTGCTACAGCGAAGATGTTCGACATTTCGCGGGTGATCTGAGCTGCGGGAAGTAGAGGAGGGGGATAGGGGAAAAGACTGAAAAAAACAAACCCACACCAAAAAAACCCCACCAAATTATCACCGTTTCCCGTGTTATGCAATCTGTACAAACCGTGATTTCTGCTGCAGTTTTTTTTTCATTAAATGTGGTTTTTATATATATATACATATATATTAGACAACCTCTGTCTCTTGTAAATATCATTTAAGCAAACCCAGCACTAAAATAAATCTAGATAAGATTTTTATTCATGACATAGACCTTTCTAAACTGATATACCTTAGAATGTTTTAAACAAGCAAGATTTTCAGTTTGGGTTTGGGGTTCTTGGTCGGGGTTTGGGGTTTTCTAATGTTCCATTTTAAACGAGCATTTAATTGTTTATGTTTTAAATATATTGCTGCCTAACGTATTTGTAGGTACAGAGTCAGAGGAGGAATTTTCTGTTTTTCCTATATGCCAGTCAAACAAACATAATAAATACATACTATAAGGAGGTAAGAAACATTGAGGTAACGTATTCACTATAGCATGATAATGGAAGAAAATTTTACTGAATGTGGCAGTGGTACCACTGCCTTCATAAGAATGTTTGCTTTGGCAAGGAGGGCAAGGGTTAGCCTCTTTATAGGAAGACTTGCTTATCGTACCAGGATAATCTTCTGTCCTACTAAGCTGGAATGATATCAAAAACATTTCGGGTGAACAGAGCAGAACTGCCACTTCTGACACAGTTAGCGAAAGTCTGACAGGCAGTCCAAAGTCATCAGTCAAAGGATTCTCGTGGACATAGACAGGGTGCAACAGAGTTTCCCATTTACAATCCTTCTCACCCTGGCAGATGAAGGGATGAGCTCCCAGGAAGGAAGAGGAATGAACTGTAAAAGAAGGGCAGTTGTGCCCTCCATGATTCGAGGCTCTGCCCACTCACTGGGGATGTACCGAGGGAGCACAATTTGGCCCATGCCTCTGCAAACAGGACCACATAGTCCTGGTGGTCATTCCATGAAGCAAGAAGAAACATATCTCAGGGAAATAGAACTACCTCTTCTGCAGCCTCCAGATTGGTGGCCAGGGCATATGAGGGCAGACCTAGAGAGACTTTAAGTCGAAACCAGTCCAAACCCATCCCCATCCAATCCTGTGCTAAAATTTTGAATTAAAAAGGAAAAAAAAGTCATGAGGAGGGTTTGTGTGCCATTCGTAGCAGCTTTGCTGTGGCTCATAAACAAGGCTGACCTTTGGTTTGCCAGCGTTTAATAGGCCAGTAGACATTTGGCAGATCTCTTGCTAAAATGTACTAGAAAGTTGGATCAGCTCTCAGCATGAATATCAAGAATCCACTACGCAAGCAGTGAGCACAGCAAATTGTCAAGTCAGCAACTAATGTACTTCACTATAATCTTCCCAAATGTCTTAAGTAGTTTGGCAAATCTCGTTGCAATAAATTCTAGTGAAGTTTCAGGGTTTATTTTTTTTCAACATATGGCCTTAAAAAGTTACTTAGCCAAGAACATTTTTAGAGTCAATGTAGAGTTTGCTGGAGATGTTTTCTCAAAATTTGTTTGCATTCTGGCAGTTTTATTCAAATGTCAACCAGATGCAGAAAGTGTGGGGGTTGGGGGTTTATTTTACAGTCCTGGAAAGTAAAGGTCAAGTCTCTGCAACATAAATTGTCTTTTTGATTGCCATATTGTAGCAGAACAGCAAGAAGTCTTACTAATAAACTGGTTTGTGGTGTTTCGTTGTGTTTTTCTTCCCTCAGGATGCATTATAATCGTATGCAAAATATTTTGAATGCCAGTAAGACACCTGCTAAATCAAATGTGTTGGGTAGGCTATGCTGTGCTTAGCAGTAAAAATTCAATCATATAACTGCAACTAGCCAGATCGTAGCATTGCAGTCTCTGAGCAGCCTTACTGAAATTAATAGGATGACCTGAGGTAGCAGTCAGCATGAAAAACAGCATCAAAATCTGGCAATATCTTAGTTAAAACAAGCCAGCCAGCCAGCCAGCCTCAGGCCAAACGACACATGCAGGTATCTAGGCCACACTTGTTACTCTCCAATTAGCAAGAAAGCTTGTAGAACCATTTTTAGATTGTGATATTGTACCATACTAATACAAGTATCTGACTCCGGCTCACTGTGGATCCACTGTGGAGTATACAGATATCTGAGATGGTAGAGGGGCAAGACGTGAATCTCAGCACTCACAGCATGTCAGAGTGAATGCAAGACAATTGGGCTCTCTGAAAATTGGCAGAAAACACAGCAGGCTACATCACCACCTGTGACATATCCCCCAAAGCTCTCAGAAGGATTTTACCATCTATCCTTGTGAGAACAAACCCTGAAAATCAGACAAGCTTGTGCTGTAACTTCACCATCAAGGAGAACATGACATGTGGAAGTACTGAGAACTCTCACTCTCGTGATTCTTGGACATCAGCTGAGAAAACAGCAAGAGATGTACTCCCAATACAGCACACATGATGCTGATGTGTCTCAAACTCCTCTCAAAATTAAAAGAAAGCATTTATGAGTGCAGAGTCCTGTTCCACAAGATTTTAGGTGATGTTTGAGGTAGAAGAGAATTCTGCTACTATACAAATAAAATAAGAGCCCTTTTAAAATTATTTTCTGTTTTCTTCTTTTTTGGGCTAGTACTTCTGCACATCTTCTGCTTAGGACTCTGTAAATAGAATCCTTTTATTGGAGGTGTTTTAAGTACCCCAAGTAGACCGGCAAAATTTTTCAGTATGCCACACTTGGTCTGGACAACATTCCTACTAAGTACTTTGGAGAGTGGATGAATACGTCTCCTTCCAACCTCTGTCTCAGCTGCCATCATTGGGACCTCTGGCTCTTCCCAGAGCCAACACAAATGGAGGGCTGACACCAATGTCAGCTTCTGAGGAGGTGGTATTGCCACCACAGGAGAAGAAGCTGATGCCTTAGCTGGACACAGCACCTACCTGCTAAGGGGCATTTAGGACAATCTCATTTGCTGTTTCTCTTGCCCTGCTTTGGGTGCACTCTTGGTTGCAGCGCTAAGATGTGGTTTCGCACACACTCTTACCAGGCAGAGGTGTATCTTCCTGACCTTGTGAATATGTCCCATGGCAGAACGGAGCTGAACTGAAGTCTCCATTCTTGTTCTGACTTACATCCATGAAGAGGAACACAGGAGCTCTGTTCAAACCCTTTCTTCTCAGAAGAGCACCTGCTCATCGATAGGCTTTAATTTGATTCTTGGAGTAGATCCTGATCATGTCTCTAGGCAGAGAGAACCCTTACCAGGCATTTAGCATTGTGGCTCAAAACATGCCCACATGTCAGATTTATCTGGATGCACTGTCTTCTGAAATCATCAAAGAGAAGGCAAGCAGTACATTAAATGATTCCTACAGTAGACAGACCATTGATAGCATGGAATCTATTATAAATATATATTTAATAAATGCTGTGTTTATTATTATAAACACAAATCTAGGTGAAATCTAAGGCATAAAGTCTTCCTGAAAGGTGTGGCCATTGAGTATTCTCGGATCAAACTTTTCCCTTCATTCCATACAGACACCCCATTGAAATCCCTGAGATTAAATGGGCTTAAGTCTGAGTTTAACATATTGCAGATGTGTATATATATATTAAGAACATTGGATGCATTGTACTCAAAAATGCTATTTTACTTATGGTGTTTTTTCAGCACTTATGATTACTTAATCACTTTTCAGCACTTATGGCAATAATAAAAGAGACTACCCCACAAAGTGCACTCAGATCATATGACATAGAGAGGACACTATCATCTACTTCATGATTTAATATCTGTGACACTTAGGTAATTCACGGTCTCTGGCCATCCCAGATCATATCAACTATGCAAAGTGTCAAACCACTCAGTACATAAAATTAACCAATTCTAGGAGTAAAGGTCTTTAACCAGCTCTGCTGAAGTCAATTGAAAACCTCCTGTGCCAGCTGCCAGGGAAATAGGGTGAGGTCCATATTTAATTAATTTTGCCTTAAAAGAGAAGATGACATGCTGTTCAGAGATTCTGCCTGCACTCCATGACCTGTTCACTGGCAGTATGATCCACAAAACACTGGGCTTCAAGAGTTTGTTGCCAGTTCTTCTTTGACGATTCATCTCATAAAGGAGGTGAGAGGAGCTGCTGTGCCACAGAGCTGGAGAACTGCCTTGCTGTCTTTGTTCTGTACATTGCCATCTCCTCTGTGACTCTCAGCCAGGGGATATTTTCTTTTGGGACACTTTCCTGCTCTGCAGGGGACATTTTCCATCCTGTACATGTCAGCCAGAATGTCCATCCAGTTGAACCCATCTGATTTAATCACAGACTAGAGACCTGGATGATACACGACTGGGGGGATATATGGCTAAAAAATACTAGATCCCTCTTCAAAAGAGTAACGAGAAAACTCTTTCAAACATATTTATGATAGCAAGACACACACAAGCAAGTAATTCAGGAAAAAAATTAATCATCTAACATTTTTACCAAGAAGTAAGAAGACATGAGAATATGCCCAAGGCCCAAGTCATTTGTGGTGGTGTATTTACTTGCAAAACTTGCCATCACTCCAACACTGTACCGGATTTTCATGCCGTAATGATTAAACTAATGCTATCTATAATCAGCCCAACAAATGATGTACAACAGCAGGAGATACACCTTAGCCTCAAGTGCTGGTGAGTGAACTCTACTGAGTTCAGACAGAGGCACCATAAAATCCTAACCATGAAATTGTGGAAGTAAACGGCAGTTTGCCCACGGCTTCCACAAAGCCAGACTGCATCCACTTAGGGAGAACTGCAACATAAATGTGATAATCTCTTGCTGTCCAGTTTTCTTCCAGATTATTTTAGGCTATACATCATGCATCTCTTAAAATCAGAGGAACTACCATACATTAAAAGGACCATATTGCAGGGAATTGCAGGGACGTCACTGTCTTTCAGTACAAGAAAAAAAGTCCTGGGACCTAAAAATAAGTGTTCATCTAGTCAAGAAAGAATTTTAATTAAATGTTTGCCATTTTTTTCCTGCCTTTTTTGCTGAAAAACTACTTTAAGCTTAGGACAATCATATTAGTAAAGGTTTAAGAACAGTAAGATTTTCATTGTAGCTTAGCTGCAAATAACGTAGACGCAAATTAACAAATAAGGTCTTCTTTTCATTTGTGCGGGAGCAGAATGTGCCCCCCAACATACAGACATCACTCCACAAGTCAGTGGCTGCTCTGCCTGTGTTAGGGCTGCCTGCCTGGCAGCAGGTAATACACACAGATAGTAGCAAAGGTAGAGGTAGAAAAGTCATTGTACACGATTTGAGAACTCTGTTCCATGATACACCAGAATAAAAATGGACAATAATAAATTAGAGTCCTCAGCTCTCTTCTTTGGCTGAATAGGTCTAGCTGAGTCAGGAAAGACCACGTCTCATTTTTCCAATGTGTACTTTTGTTAGGTCAATAGAGAGACTGTTATAGAGTGGTAACGTGAGCTCGGTAATGTGTGCAGGTTCTGGGGCTTTATTGTGTCCCTGCTATGTTAATTAGTATTAGGAACATGATGGATTGGCAACACATGTATTTTCTGAGTTTTAAACCAGCCCTGAGAGTTTAGCACTCCATTAGTTACACATCACAGGAACCCAGGGATGTTTACTTTAAAAAGTATCACTTACAAGAATAAAACATTCTAATTCATTCCTGATAGGAGCTGTGGAGAGCACCCGCCCAAGACTCAGATTCTGCTGGACAATGCGCCAGCCCAGCCCAGGGTCACCCTGGGAATCCCACATCAAAACTTTCTCTGAAGCATCTCTTGAGGGAGTGAGAGATGGTGAAGCACCAGCCTGGACAAGCAGTTATTTTCTCTCTGTGGCCTATCTGGTAGAGAAGATAGGAGCTGGGAGTTAGGTGAGACGTGCGTAAGACACATCTTTCAGTGCAACTCCTCTGCAGAAGAGAAGGCAGAGGAATAGACAGGGCTGTTGCCTTCCCCTGGCCCTGATAGACCTCTCTCCCCAAGAAATGCTACCATACCGCCATTCCAGCCAGCAAGAAAACTCCTCTCTGCAATCTGGAGGTGCAAATCAGTATGGAGGGGACAAAATTCCAGAAGAACCTCAGACTTTTTCAAAGAGCCAAGGAGAAATGGTAGCAAGAGATACTGAATACAATTTTTCCATAGCCAAATCCAACAAAATTATCCTTCTATGCACCAAATAACATAAAACCCTCAGCTCTACTCCCTGATGATATGCCTTCCTGCAAAAAATCTGTGACGTTTCCTGCCCTTCAGTGGTGTGGGAGAAGGTCACTTATTCCACATAGTTCTTCCAAAGAAGCACTGCTACCTCCAGAAGACAGCATCTGCTCTAATTCCTCTTTTTGCTCTGTCTTTCTTTCTCATTACCTGGCAACCTCTGGAGTCTCAGGAACAGCTGCCTTCCTCGCACGTACCTTTATTCCCCATCCCAATCTCCCTCACCTCAAACCTGGACTGATAGGTTAATATTTGTTTTCTTATTATTACTACTAAAAATTCCATTACAGAAATCTGCAAGTATGACAACATAAACAAACAAACAAACAAAAAAGACATTTTTACCTTCTGGCAAATCAATCAGTAGCCACCAATTTTGCAGCCATTCTACAGTGCTGATTTTGGCAAATATCCTAAAACGACTTAGTGCTCTGCATGTATGCATGGGATTACCCTTCATCATCCCAGTTACAGTGGAAAGCAATTAATAATTATCAGAGTGGGTTCTGGTAGAGTCATGGACCTGAGGTTGGCCTGATAATTCTCATTGGTTTTTCAGCATGGCTGACAGTAGCTAGCACCCAATGAGTTGTGCAGCCAAGTCTGCAAACAGTAGTAATTGTAGTTGTAATGAGCTGAGTTGGCTTTGTGTGTTAAAGCATATGTGTTGCAAACCCCAGAAGTGTGAACCCAAATGGATGATTACGATCAGAAAAGAATCATCAAAACCACTTCCAGATTGTCACTGAATTATTTTCACTCTACAGACCATTATTTTACAGTCAGTTATGTCTGTGTAATCTGACAGAGACAATTTACATTAAATATTCATACCCATGAACTGGATTTGTTTGTGTCTTCCTGGCCACATATTCTAATCTATAGATAAAACCACTTTCTCCTATGTTCAGTTGTGTATCGATTGGAATATGTGGCCTAACGAGGCCAGCACAATTACAATTACCATGTGAAACTGGCATGGTCTTGGTGATCTTGCCATACTGGCAGTCAGAAAGAAGTTATTTTAACTTGAAAGCTAAAGGTGTCCACTCTGTATCTTGGTGGATGAAAAAACTCATTCAGTACACTATATTTCAATATATCATTTTAACCAGGTTTTGGTGCAACCATACTCTAAGGACTCCTGTGATTTTATTTTTTTTAGTGAATAAAAGGAGCGTTGGCAGTGCTGCTGTCAACAACCACAAAGCTAAGAGGCAATTCAAGATAATCAAGAAACAACAGCATCTAAAGAGATATTTTTCAGGTCTGTGTCACATCCTGCAGTATACAGTATGTCATCACAGCTTGTCTACCATTCAGCTGTCAGACCATGTCAGCATCTGAGCAATAAATAACATGCCCAGGACAAGCCAGATGTGCCAATATAAATGACCAGCTTGTTATTGTTACAAGAGAAGCCAGATCAGCGTGTAGCAAGGCCCTTGATCACTGCAGATCACTTTGCCACCTCCTAGTACATCAGAGAAGAATGATGAAAATCGGGAGTACGACGATCACCTCTCACAACTTGCTCTCAGGCAAAGCCATTCTTGCAGTTGAGCAAATGATCCTTCAGCTCTTTAATATTAGGAGTACAAACTTAATAACTTGCATTCTGAATTGAACCTTGCACACTGCAATCCTAAAACTTTACAGCAGCCTCTGAGCAATGCCAAAACACAAGCAGGCAAGTCCAATCATAATCTTTTTCAGGATGTTGTGCTCTGTAGTCATTTCCTGCTTCTCACGTGTAAAGGTAACAGACACAGCTAAAGAGGCTGAAATGGGCTTTATGGCTTGGCACATCTCTAATAAAACAAGAGCCTTGGTCATATGAAGAAAGGGACAGATCTGGGATATAAATACTGCAGCACTTGGGAACTGCTGTGGCAAGCAGAACATCTGTTTATTACGTTTTCCAGTGTTTTATTTTCAGTTGCCCATGACAAAGAATCAGAACTTTTACCAGTGCAGACCATGCTCAGTCATAAACACAGCACTATCCTTCTGAGGTCTACCATGAGCATTATAAAGCAGCAGCTTTATTATAGGGAAGTCACTGAGAGTCAGAAATCAGGCAGGAAAAGACAGTTTGAGAACAGGCCACATTTTATGAAGAAAGGATTTTACTTACAGGTAAGGGGATTTATTTTGTGTGAACATAGATACTTTAGGCAGCATGAAGGAGGATTTTGAGAAAAGCTTATTGTGGTAAAACAATCTACACTAGAGTTCTCCACAAAACCCCTACAATGATATTAACCTATTGACACTCATCTCAGGGAATGAGTTTTGGTAACATAAACTTCACTGCGTGTTGTATGTTAGCTCAATATCACTACTGGATGAGAAAGACAATGCATTCCAAAAAATGTTATTGTTAATGGGAAAATCAGAAAACACACTCGGCAGTGAAGTCCATAAGGAAATTCACTTGAGTCCACATCCAAGGTATTACTATCCTTGGTTTATTCTTCATTTTGTGTGCACCATTGAAAAGTGTTACATGGTGAACTCACTTCACTGTAATGAAATGCTGTTTTATTAAATATACCCTTGATGGGTCTCTGGGTCAGCCAAGGACCTCAGAATGATGCAAACATAAAGCAAAGCATTCATCAAGTAAAATGAACATCCTAGTCAAACTCAAAACAAATCAGACCAAGGTATCTCTATGCAAAAAAAGCACTGGTTGACTCTACTGAGAAGGAACCAAATACAAGTTTAGAAAACAAATCTATTTATACAACTAACTACTTTCCAAAGTCTTGCATGTTGGAGACAGCTTCTCCACAGAAACTGTCTCACAAGACACTGGTAGACTGAGCATCCACACAAGAAAAAGATTTACAAAGGCAGCAAGGCTAGAACAGACCACTGTGTCTCATACTGCCTATTTCCTAAGCATAAAGCACAAGACCCAGAGCAGATGAGGTGAAAAGTATTAGATATTACTGCCATCTCTTCCAACACTAAAGATTTGTTAAAGTGCATAATATTAATTGCGTCAATGCAGGGAAAATGTCCCAATGCATATGCTTCCCATGTTGCAGGAAGGTTACTGAACTGCCTGAATCTTTTTTTTTTCCCAGCATCTGGAGTTAGAATAGGAATTAGCAGAAAAGTAATGGCAATGGGAAATTCCTATGCTGTTGAAGTGGAGAGCTTAGCTGGAGAGAGGTGTACAAGCAATGCTGGTGACCTGCAGCTTTCACAGCTCCCTGACAGGCCAATCCCTACATTTATTCCAGACACAGAGAAAGTTAGAAGTACAGCAAATCAAACCCAGACAATCTGTCCCTCATTCAGAACTGAGACCTTAGCATTGTCAAACAGCAAGGCAGTTAGGATATTTTTAAGGTAAAGGGGACGGAATTCATCCTATCAGCCTTTCAGGAGGACTACTTCATACACAGGACATAATAAGGACTGTTTGGCACAAAGAGAAAGATAGCCTAGATAAACCTTCCAGTAGATACACTAGACATTACCACAGGCACTTTGTTTTGACTACAAAATATTTGTCATTTGAGAATGTGAAACAAACTGCTGCATCTGACATTAGTCCTACTTTCCAAGCAGACTTACAGTTCATCTGATACAGCACACTGAAATAATCTAGTATCGACTATAACCAAGAGAGATCGAGACAATAAGCAGCAAAAAAGAGGCTTGAGATGTCCAAGACAGAGGTAACTGGGAAAAGGTTTACATCTTCATATCAAAAAGCAGCTAGCAACTAGTGGTCCAGCACAGAAAACCTCAGTTAAAAGGGCATACACATCATCCATGTCTGTATTGACATTGCCAGACATCTCTGGACTGGCCAGACACTAATAAACTTTATCCCACTGACATCATTCAGATGCCTAGTAGCAAGAAAAATGTAAAATTTTGGTTACACACTGAGGAAAAGAAAAGGTCTCTTGAATGATAAAGGAGAAAGGCAGTATCAAATACCTTGAAACCTCAATCCACTAGATGAACCAAAGTTCTGTCATACATCTTTGTCCTAGTTTCAGCTGGGATAGAGTTAATCTTCTTCTGAGGAGCTGGTACAGTGCTCTGATTTGGATTCAGTAGGAATAACAGTGATTCAGTGGTAACCCACTGATGTTTCCTGATGCTCAGGAATGCTTAGTGTAAGTAAGGGACTTTTCAGATTCCTATGCTCTGCCCGCAAGCAGGGACACAAGAATATGGGAGGCAGCTTGGCTGGGACAGGTGACCCAAACTAGCCAAGGGGGTATTCCACATCACAGAATAACTTCATGCTTGGTATATAAATGGGGGGTAGTTGTCCAGGAGGAGCTGATCACTGCTGGGAGACAGGTTGGGTATTGGTCAGTGGGTGGTGAGCAGCTGTACCATGCATCACTTTTTCTCTTTGGTTTTATTCCTCTCTCCCCCTGTCCTTTTCATTACAATTGTTATTATTGTTTTTACCATCTTTGTTAGCAGTGATAGTATTTTATTTTATTTTATTTTATTTTGAACCCTTTAACTGTTCTTACCTCAACACTCAAGGTTCACTTTTTAATCCAGTTCTCCTTGCTAGCTGGGGTCTGGGGGCTGAGCAAATGCCTGCATGCTACTTAATTGACTTGTTAGGGTTAAACCACGACAGCCTTCCTCATGCATTCCTCCTTTATTTGTTGGGCCCACTTTCACAGTCAAATAGGACAAGAGAAATACCTTTGACATCTTTGACTTTCTGTGAGAGAGGAGTTCAAAGAGAAGCTGTTTGTGCATATATGCATCCAAGGCACATGGGAACTCGCTGGCTCTCCCACTGCGCCGTGGGAGCTCCATGCTGCCCAGGAGTGGGCAGGGGCTGCAGAGAAGCCAGTGCCTGCCATGGTGCCTGCCTCTTGTCTTCAGGTGTGAAAACACAGGCCCGATGGGGAGGGGGTCCCGGTGACACCCGCCCTGCCACCCGCTCCTCGCCACACCGAGCTGACCCCCAAAGCAGAGCGCAAACTGACCCCTGGCCGAGCTGCCAGAGCCACGCACAATTAGGGAGCGACAGACCCATCCCTCTTCAACAGAACGTCACACGGCCACGACGTCACCCGGCCACAACGTCACCCGGCCACAGCGTCACCCAGCCGCAGCGTCACACAGCCACAATGTTACACAGCCACAACGTCACACAGCCATAACGCCACACAGACATGACGTCACACAGCCACAACGTCACACAGCCATAACGCCACACAGACATGACGTCACACAGCCACAACGTCACACAGCCATGACATCACACAGCCATAACGTCGCACAGCCACAACGTCACACAGACATGACGTCACATAGACATGACGTCACCGAGCCATGACGTCACCCAGCAGTAGCGCCATTCCTGGCCGGGGGTGCGCCCGTCGGGGCGGGGGCTGGCTGCCGGGGTGCGCGCTGTGACCGCGCTGTCACTAGGTGGGGCCATCGGCTAGAGGGAGGAGAGCCGGGTCTCGGAGCCGAGCTCTCTTCCCGTCCCAAACCAATTGCCGCTCCTTAGCCCTTACAAATACACCCAGTATTTGGCTGAAATACAGCCAGACCGCCTTATTTTATGTGAAGACAAGGCCGTGCTTTTGGTGTCCGCGTCACTTTGTGCAAGACAGCATTTACGTTAGGTGTTTGTTTTAATAATACATGTTACGTGGTCTGAGTGATATATGTTACAGTCATTTTCAACTGACTTTTTCCTCCTCTAATCTCAACTCAGAGATAAATTCAAACACAGCTGCAATTCCAGACATTTGTAAGGGAAAAATATAACCTATTTCCCGAGGAACTCTCAAATATCTTGTCCACACAGTTCACATTTTTGCCTGAACTTGTACTTTTCCAGCTTAAGGAGGAGAAGGGAACCCTGGGCTGAATGACTGCAGTCACCAGTTCTTCACCATCAGTGATTATTTGGGTACTGGTGAAATAAAAAAACAATTTGAGTTCTCTCAGGCAGCAATTTTAATCCTCTACAGATGAATTAAAACCAGGTCACAGTAACTAGCTGACCTGCACTTTCAGGCCTCAGAAAGTGGGCAAGAACACTGGAGGAGTGGTGCTGCAAAGGAGGTGAGGGGTCAGAGTGGAGCCACTAGAAGCAGGATGGTGGTGATTGTACTGTCTCTCACCACACCCACCACCACAGTTACTTCTCCTGTTGCCAGAACAAGAGAACAGCAGACAAAAATTAAAACCTGTTAAAACAACAGAGAGCACTGATGGCCATATCAGGAAATTCATGAACGCCAAACAATAATTCAACAAGCAGGGTGTTTGCTTGAGTTTTTCTATGTCAGAAAATAAACCAATCACCTGGGAATTAGTCATAGCTTTTCATACACGCACATCATGCAAGTTTGCTAAATACTCATGCGGTGAACTCTCTGGGAGAGGAGGGAGGCATGAGGACAGCACAGGGAGACCAGCTCTGACCAACTCCTGGCTCTGGTGTAGATCGCTCTGTTCCCTTTTCAAGGCAACAGAAATGTGGGCATAAACTCTGATAGCTCAGGCTTGGGCCTGGGAAAGACCCATTCCCTGGAAGCCTTTGAAGGTCAGAAATTATTCTTTCACTCCCTCCCCTCCCCCTCCCTCCTCATGTGTTTCAAAGTTCTGCAAAAGCAACCCCAAATCCAGCCCAATTCCCACTTGTTTGCAAGGGCTGTAGTGTTTGATGCCTGTACTGTGTTCACCAACATAGGTGAGAATAACAGAAGGAGATGCGTGTGGGTAAGTGAAAGTAATGCTCCCTTCCCTTTGGAGCCTTAGAAAACCTATCCCTTTTGCTTTGTTAAATTTTTGAGGAAAAGTAAAAGTAAATTAACTTCTCCCTCATACCACCCTTTTCCTGAAAATTAATTATTTGGCAATAGTGGAGATAAAAGAAGCAAAATACATGTGGCCAAATATTCCTTTTGTTTATGTCTCTGCAGATCATTAGGAAAAAAATAAATTACAGGAGAAAGAGCAAGGAAGAAAATTCATAATTTACACATAGCTGACCATAACTGTATTAGTGACTAAGCCACACAGTCTAAAATGTAATAACTGGGCTGTGAGTTGGGTTAAATCTATGAAGGGTATTAAAATCTCCTGAATAGGGTTTTGCAGTAAGGATGGAGCCATGTAGAATAATTTTCTGTAGTTTAGGAACATTTTTAGTGAGAATGTGTTGCTTTTTCATTCATAGAATATGTAGCCATACCAGACATTAAGCAGTGTCCTTATTTTACTCGAGAAAAAGGCATGTTCAAGGTGACAAACAACTGATTTCTGTTCCCAGGAAATTGCTAGCCGTACAGTGTGAACAGCTGCAAGCACCCTTCAGGAGCCTGTTCCTAGTGAGTGAGTCAAGAGATTAATATGCAGAGGCAGAGAAACTTAAATTTTTATCACAATGCTCCCTCAGGTACAACGGCCTGTCAGGATTGTTTCTGCATCCCTTGTCACATGAGTGTTAAAAACATCTAGAGTTGACAAGTGGCACGGAAGTATTTCCGAGTATTTAAATGTCTCCTTTATGTTTTTCTGTATATGGTGAATTTTATCTCTCACTCTTCCGTGTTTATACCCACCATGGCAAGGAGGAACATCAGCAATGTGCAGAGGGACTAGGCTCCAAGGAAAGATGTTTCCAAAAGTGGGTTTGAGCTTTTCTGCGTGCAACAAAGCAGAAAAGCTTCTATCAAGCTTCTACCTCAAGCATCTTCACAACACGCTGCTGCCACACTACTCCCTTCATGCTGCCTTTCTCCCATTGATGTGTGCCCATTCTGGAGGGGCTGCAGCCCCCAAGCTACGGTCATACTGATGGCCTAAGTGCCAGGATGTGTTCACCCTCCCCAGAGACAGGAGGAGAAGACCAGCTCTTCCTGAGCCACACAAGTCCTGGAAGAATGAATAGATTTAATTGTGTCTTAAATTCTGCTTTCTCACTCTTCCTCAACCTTTTGGTGATTCATGTATTCACTGTCTTTAGGAAAGAAAATAGGCAATTAGACCAGTTTTGTCACAAGATTTCTGGTTTTATCTAGTTGTTATGGAGGAGAAAGTTGGCACGTATAAAGTCCATAAACTCAGAAGAGGAAGGAGGAAAGAACCCAAACAGTGTTTACGTTAAGTCTCACAACTTTTAGCCATTTTATGACAGTTGTTTGCTCAGGGCTATCTAAGGATAATCCTGAGGTTTTCAGGAGAACTCTTGCTGAAGGCAGTCACAGTTCAGAAGTTGAAAAGCTATAGCCTCTCTCTCACAGAGAAAAAATCAGAAAGACAATCTTACCATACATGATCTGCTAAACACTGTGTTCTACTCTCTTATTTACCGAATACTTAAAACTCTTTGAGAATTTTCAGATAAAAACAATTAAATCCTTGTAGCAGTTATCTTTATCTCATGGAGAGGGAAAATTCTTCCTCAGGTTATAGGGCAGAGCAAGGATGTAACCCAGCAAAGTTCCCACTATCTATCTCTCAGCTTAATCTCCTGCACAGATTGCAAAGAGATAAAGCAGCAAACCACACACCTAAGGTGCTGTAAATATTTTCTTTCTGTTGCAACTTCGGGGGAGCCTGGTCTCTGGCAGCAGGACCCTTTAAAGTATATATCCCTCTGTAGAGGCCAAATCTTTCTGTACATGTGATTCTCTGTATCCATCCTCCACGTGATCTGCTTCCTGATAGTGATCTAAGGGTTGGATTCTCCACGTAAGGTCAGGTTTTGGCCTGTGTACAGGCATGCTTAGTGAATAACTGTGGCTATGACTCACAAGCACTGCTGTTAATGTGGAAATTAACAAAATTAATCTCTAGCGAGGGACACAACCATCAACCAAGATTCCTGTTGTAGCACGCATGCAACACTGAGTCATGCATGGAATCCATGACAGTGCAGAAATGCTGCAGGGAGTAACGAAACATCATTTAGGGTAAAGAGGCTTGTCTTTCTTATCTTCTGGTGGCAGACTAGTGTGAGAATGTTAAATACTGTATTAAGTTAGTTTTTATAGGGAAGGGAAAAGAATGATGCGTCAAAGCTAAGTGTCCACTAAAATTGAAGTTTAGATAGTATGCATTCAGAAATAATTTTATTTTCCAGTAATGACAATATGCAATATCACGTAAGAAATGAAATTGAAGAATTGATCTTATTCTTCAAATACAGGATATCTTCAATATTAAAATTAACATATAAATTTAGCATCAATCTTATTTCCCCACTCACAGCTGCTGAGTAAATGCACATAAAGAATGAATCACTGAAACAGTATACTGAGAGAATCAAAGTCATTTTTCAAAGATGTCAGCACAAATGTGAGGTGAGCCTGTTCACCAAGCATACAACAAATGTTGCAGAGGTGGCCCTTCAGACCCATAAGGAGGACAAGTCAGGGACCCCCAGGAAAGCAGCACAACACCAGCAAGGACAAGGCAAGGGATTGTTTCGCTCAGGACATCCCCATCGTGCTGTGCTTACCCCTGCTGTCCCTCTGACTATTCCCTTATCTACAGGTATGAGAGATACTGGAGAATGTGAGCATCGCATTAGGGCTCTCCATGGCATTCCTTTGAGGGAGAAATTATTATTGTTATTGTTTACATCACTGTTGGCCTTAACCACCTTGTCACAGCTAGAGGTCAGCTAGCAGGGGTTTGGCAATGTCCCTCTGGGGCAGCAGCCAGCCTCTGCAGAGCCCACTGCACTGGTGTCTGGCGGGTCTGAGACCTCGACAAGCAGAGCCATGAGCAGAGAAAGCTTTCTGTGGCATTGCCCAGAGAGATGACAGTGACATCACCTCTCTGTCAGGAGAAAAAGCAGTCCTGGGGCATCCCAAAGAGGCTCCTGAGTGGCTGCTCAGACAGGAGCAGGACCTGTGCAGAGGGCATGGGACTGAATGTCTCTTGTTCCAAGAAAGCCACAGCTGCACTAACACCCAAAAAAAGACCCCCAAAAAAACCCTAAAAAAAACCAAAACAACGCGTTGGATTCTGAGACCCAACAGAGACCTCACCAGGCTCAAGGCATCCTTCCTGATACTTGAATTTTTTTTTTTTTTTTTCCCTCGGGGGGCTTCTGAGCATCAGTGCTTCCATCTTCAACCCTCCTCATCCCAATGTCTTCTCTTCCTTAGCGTCAAGTACTTGCTCGGACAAGGAGATACCCTTGTTTGCCACAAGATGGAGCTGGGAAACGCAAGTTTTAGGTGCTGCACCGGCCGGCCTTCTCCCGGGACCCGGAGTCGTGGGAATCCCAGGAGGCTGCACCGCTGCGGGCGCTCCGCGGGCTCAGGAGCAGTCCCGCTGCCCCTAGCTGCGGTGACACGGCTGTCACCGACCTCGGGGAAAGCACAGCCTGAGCCAGGGTGGGGACTGCCAGCTCTGGGGTGGCCGCTGCGGGCCCGGACTAGATGGGGCTCCAGCAGAAAAGGGGCTCCCTCTCCTCGCGGCTGCCCTTGCTGGGAGGGTGGGATTGGGTGGCCAGCCCCCACCAGCATAGCAGAGGTCTGAGGAACAGGTCCCAACACTGTGTGGGCAGAAAAAGATTCCTGCCAACGTGTCAAGAGATCCTTAAAAATCTTATCTGCCTGTTGTGCCAGCCTGGACAACACAACTGGATGAACAAAGCAATTTCACAAAGATATCATTGCAGGCCGATACATATTTTTGAAAAAAAATCTTCTGGATAGCTATAATATTGTGTGGTCAAACAAAAATTACTGTTCAACATGAAAATTTGCATTTCTTGTTTTGAACAGGGATACATTTGCTTTATTTAAGAAAAAAAGTATTTGTCAATTGAGTCAAAAGTTATTTTATAACACCACAGACAAGGATTATTTTAACTTGTTTCCTTTTTCAGAAAACCGCTTGTCAAAAGAGATAGAATTTTTTAAATCATACCATCAAATCTGCATTTTTCACCACAAGCGTGATAATAGTTCATTCCATGTAAGCCAAGGGCCACATTTCTTTGAAAGACAGGTCCCAGTTCCAAGATGCCAAAATTCGCGTCTCTGAAAACCCACGGAGGGTATGAGCTCTTGCAGGTACCATAGTTCGGTCTTTCTGCTGAAGATGATTCAACATCTGTAGCAAAACAAACACACAAACAAACAAGCAAAACAAACAAAAAAACTCCACTGACGTTCAATGTACAGTGATGCCTAAGATTTCTACAGGAAGGAAATCTGCTCAAAACTGGAACTCCTGGGCCTATCTGCTCTTATCTAGCCTTTGACAATTTCTCTATGGTATTGGAGCACAGTGTTCCACTACCTTCTGCCTTTCTGTTCACATGATCTATTTTACATATTAATTTTCTCTCCAGAGTGGCTGTAAGATGAATTTGTTTACAAGTGACATGTGAATGCGAGCAAACCTGTCAGTACATAACTGAAACTGCTCATTTAGGAAAACTCCAGAAGCTTGCACATTTACACTTCCATCAGGGAATTTAATTTTTTTTCCTCCCTTCCCCTGCTTTTATGTCTTTGCTCTGTAGCATAACCAATAAAACACTTTTCTGAACAGGTTGGAAAGTTAAAGTGTATTGCAAGATAAAGTATCTTTCAGTTAATTTATCCCCTAAGGAAAATAAAGTCATTATTTTATTCTCCTTTTTGTGCGTATTCAGTACCTTTATAAAATGAAAGATTCACTATGTGCACAAGACTTGCAGAACATGAAATGCCAAATGAGAACACAGGCATTTGTATCAGCAATGACTCCAGATAACATGCCTGATACATTTATGTAACAGTTTTAAAGCCCATCTGCTTCAGAGTCCAACTTCAGGGTGGCCTCACCTTTTTCTTGAGGTGTGGGACTAATCCCTACACTTGAAAGACCGGAGAGTCATTTCATCTGCATTCAGAGGCATGTTTTGTAAAAGTCAATTGTCAAGCATATGCAGTCACTTGTGAACAGCTGAAAAAATGACCCTAAAAGCTGAACAAACTTCTAAGTGGACATTAAACTTAGTGGCATTCCTCATCAGAAGCAATTCCTAATGTTACTCAGACACACATAAGATATGCAGTGTAATCAATGCATGCAATCATGCAGTAAATTGTTCAAACCATTACTTTTCTAGATTTAGAGAAGTTGCCATTTGGCTAAACATTATTTTAAAGAAATGCCCGCTATTACATCCTATTTCCTTTTTTTTTCTACTTCTACAATATAGGAAAAAAAGATGCTTCTGAAGCATTTGGAGAGCCTTTTGTTTTCTGTTTTCTGTGGTTGTAGCAAGCTCTGCTTTACTCAGTGGAGCTTGAAAATGTCTGCAGTACAAATGCAAGAGACCTCAGCTTCCCTGATGACAACTTTTGCCTAATCTCAGTTGCAAGTTACAAGGCAGGGAAGCAAAACCCAGACTTGGAAAAAGAGGTTTCCCCTGACTGCAGGTGCTGGAGCTGGACATTTTAACCCCGGCTGAGAACTAATCAGCTCTCTATCTTCAGAATATTATTTGCCCAGTATAAATGACATAAACCAAGATCATCATCTTAGTTTATTTTTCTAGAGTCCTTAGCATGCTACATTAACCTGACAATGCTTAATCTGGTGTTCATTTCACAATACACTTCATGCAATTCACAGCTGTAATTGGTTTTACACTGACATTATACATTTCGGCCTAGCCATGGGAAAAGAATAACTCTTAATAATATTTCTCTGAAAAGTATCCAAGCTCAAACAGCACAGAAGCAGCTCATGTTAGTTGCATGTGTGTATTTCTTTCTTCTGCCTTTTCTTTCACTGCAAGGATGATCACTGGCATAAGATTATAAGGTCCTTGTTTTAGTCCATTTGCAATTGAACTATGTTTGCTTGATTTCTTACATCCTGAGGAGTTCTCAATTATAAAACAGCATTCAAGTATTCTAGTTTAACATCCCCATTTTTCTGAGTTAAGGAACAAAGTAGACCTTGGGCTTCTATTTCCATTATGAGTCTTCTAGAGTCCCATAACTGGTAGCCATAAAGTCTTCCTTTGTAACACACACTCAGCACTAAAGCCAGAGTATTGCTATTTGGCATTATCCAGTGAAGTGCAAGAAATTAAATAAGTTACGTCTTTATTGCTATAGTACAATACCAAGCAAAGTCACTTTTTAATACAATTGCAAGAGTTTTGTAGAGTACGTGTCCCTCCTCTTAGGGGCCAGTAGTTCAGCTGCACTGTGAGTATCGCTTAGCTGTCACATGTCAAATGTCAGTCTAAGAAGATGTGTTGAGTATTCTCGAGTCTGAAGAATCAGACCTTTCCTCATATTCATCCTCTGTGTAAATTGGTTGCTTAGACACAATAGGACATCCATCATCAGGAATTGAGATCCTAGGATCTTCTGACGAGCGGGAAGGAAGGACAGGGGAGCTTCGGAAAACACTGGCTGAGTTGCTAGAGAAAGGACTGACATACTGGGACCGCAACTGGTACTGCTGCTGCAGTGTCATGGTGTTCCACAGAGTGACGTCGTTGGGCAGGAATGGGCTGGACTGGTTTCTTGCCAAAGTGTTCCTCAGCATCAGCGGGTAGCGTGGTGGCTGAGGGAAAGGGTGCTGCAAAGGTACAGCCAGAGGATTTGGCACGACGTTACTGGAATCAGCAGAGAACCTCAGAGTGTCGGGAACCCTGAATGCCGAGCCCACGGACCACTTGGAAGATGAAATAGGATAGGAACTCAGTGTGTGTTCAAAAATATGCCCATTGGAAGGCAAAACAAGACCATCAGATTCTGCAGAAGTTCTCTCTCCACTGGCCACTGAAGACCGACTGGACAGGAGAACCTCTACAGCACTCACCAGATCACCACCACATCCCTTCAGGATCAACTCCAGAACAGTTGGCTTTTGGTTAGGGAAGATCTTTTTCAAGACTTCAAGTGGGGGTCTGTTTGCTTTCAAACTGAATGGTAGGGAAACTGTCCCAGAAGGACCTTCTATCAGGAGGTGGTTCTGCTCTGGGTGGAACTTGGGGCTGTCTGGACGGTTCTCTGTGCTCCCACCATTTTTCTGAACTGCAAAACCAACCTCATCCACTGAAACAACTTCAGGGCTTTCAGGGTTGAAACAACTTTTGGCTTTAGTCATGTCTGGGGAACTCCTTTGGTCTGTGTCTTTGTCACTGTAGGTCTCAGTATTGTCTGCTCCACTCGCATCACCCAACCGCTCCTCATTCATGTCTGCAAAGAGAAGTCAGAGAAGTTAACAGAAAACTGAGGCCAAAAGCTTTTACAGAGATGTGAGGACGCTGTCTTCTTAAAGTGAACAGATCAAGATCCTAAGGGAAAAAAAGTTACTTTTTTGTCAGAGATCCTTCAAAAATTAAGGTATCTTTGCAACATCTCATGAGAATAAAACTGCAAAAGGATAATGTGACCTGATTTAGGCATACTCTGTCTCATTCTCCCATGTGCAAGCAAAGAAGCTGTGATCATTTTTCTGCTGCATCAAAAATGCTATATCCATCCTTTCTCACTGGTTACAATGCAGCAACACACCACCCAAGTGCAAGCTTTCTCAGAGGAACTTCAGCACTTTCACATCATAATTTCTCACTAGCACAATCTCATTGTGAGCTGAAAAGGGCACTTAGGAGATGAAAACTCCCTCTGCAGCTCCAATAGCATTGGTGGAACCACTCCATTATGAGTATGGGTTGAAGGTTTAAAAAGTCTTCAAATAAATAAATGTAATACAATTCTGGCTCTGAAGAAACTGGTTTCTCCCATAGAAATTGGTTCCTCCCACAGCAAGAATCACAGGTTTTCCTCTAAACCCTTAAGTATGGCTGATGCCTTGTCGCATTCAAGCGCATATTCTAGAAAACTCTGATTTGGAGAGGACATCTGGAAGGTATTTGGTCCAACATCCTCTTCAAAAGCAGGAGCAGCCTTAGACAAAGAGCAGGTTGCTCATGTCCCTGTTCAGCTGAGTTTTAAACAATTCCAAGGATGGGGACCCCACAACCTCTCAGCAATCGTTCCAGGTATCTTGCTTTCTGTGTGCTAAACTAAGAAGGATAAGAGCTGAGTATGGAGCTGAAAACAAGCCCATTGACCATGCCATCTCCAGATGGACACTCAAAACTCTTTGGTAATGCCTGACCGGGGTATAGAATCCTTTCAAATAAGACTCCTTGTCAGCAAGAAGGAAAGAATGCTTGCTTATGCAAAAGGGGATCAATATACTTGCTTGAGATTGTTCATGATTATTTCCAAAAAACGCAGTTCTGCTGGCTTTCCTCAAAGAACACAATGATGATATTCTTGGGAAGCATCAATGCATGGGGAGAGGATCGTTGTCCAAACTGCGGCTGACAGACTCTCCTTTAACTGCGCAGGGTAGTGCTTTTGAACACACAAATGGGAAGAACTGTCTGCAAAAACCAATCCAACTGTTTGCTCGGTTTTCCAAGCCCCTAGCAAGCACCCATCTAGATAAAGTACCTGTAAGAAGCAAGCAAAGGTTCCTAAAATGTGCTGGTGATCTCACCTGCCCAACTGAGATGGAACCAGTTAGAGGTGTGCAAGCACCTGAGCCTCACTGCTCACTATCTCTGCTTTCCTCTCACCACAGGAACAGGCAGGGCATCTCCTTGTCTATTAGTGGGCTAAGTGTAACATTTAACAGATCAGCATGAAAAAATACTATTAAAGCAATTTATCCACCAGAGAGAAAGAAGTCAGGGTCTGAGCAAGCCCAAGCTGAGCGAGAAGCCACTATGTTCACCACACTGGGAGTTATAAACAAAGACAAGATCCTAGCAGAGCACAGCCTGAGAACGTGAGCATGGCAAAGGAAGGTTTTCCTCATGAGGATGGATGTACCTGGCAGAAATGACGGGCCATCCTACAGAGACGTGGGATGCTGCTAATCTGGGCTGTGGAAGATAAGTGTGCAGCTGAGGAATACAGATGCCCTTACAGAAACCTTACTCCTTTTAGCAGCATAACCCATTTTGGGAACCGGTTTTTACACTGGTTATGCTGTCTGTCTAGTGCAAACAGAGAAGCAGTAGCTCTGCATGTTCTGTATTACAGAGAAGGCTGTCTATGTTTCCTTTTTCTCACACACTCAGTGCATCAATCTTGCTTTAGCAGCCAAAGCAGAATGCAGGAATTGTTGCCGACAGCAAACCGGCAGGTGCCTCCTTTTGAGGAGGTGCTAAGACACTGGCATAGCTCATCCATTATTGAGAAAACGTGAGACTCACGCTACCTTTCCCTTCGAATCCCTTCACTATACATTTATTACAAATCTTGGTGAATGGACAATTTATACATTGAAGGTTTAGCGGGCAGTCTGAGGACATCAGCTACCTTGTCCCAGTCTTGACAGAGTTAGAGAGGCTATTAAGGGATATGATAGCCCTAATTTTCACATAGATTGCACTATGGTGACCAACATTACTAAATGGACTGAATGCAAGGAGAACATATTTCAGAAATACCTCATGCTCACGTTTACAGTGTATCTTTATGGGAACAAGTACTATTGGGGAGAAAAAAATGTGTTTATTAAAAACAAACAAACAATCACACACACACAGAGAGATCAAGTAAGATATCTCTAACACATTCCCTGATCCTTACAAAATGTTATTTTCAAGATATTTCAGATTTGCTTAACTTTCTGTACCCTTAAAAATATCCTTATGAGACTTGTCTAAAAATTTTTCTTCAGATTCTGAGAACCTGTCCCACTGAATTTGCGTATTTATCATCACGAGACCACACAGATGCCGACCCTTAGCTTTTGCACAGGGATAGTCTCTTACAGCACGGGTCCTAGCGACGTGTCTCACCGGGCTGTTAGACTCGCAGGAACAGACCCGGAAAACGAGATTTCGGTGATTTAAATCGAAGTGCTGCTATTAACACATGGAGAATTACCCTCCGTTGGCTACCACTGAGCCCGGAGGTTGTTGTATTTTTCCCTCTGTCTTTTTGGGAACATTTCTGGCTGCCGGTGTCAGGCGGCTCCATGCCCGGGCTGGGGCGGTGTGCGGTGGGGCCCGAGCCTGTCGCACGGCAGCTCACCTGGCCGGCCCGGGGTTCCCCTCTCTGTTAGGCTGCGTATTAACTGCTTTTTCCCCATCGAAACACTCCTTTGCCCTCCACGCTGAGGGCTCCGGGAGGACCAGGCGTGCTCCGGGGATTGTCCCCAACTCTTCATGTGAACCGCCGCGACCGGGATTTTCGTTTGTTTAAAATTGGCACAAAACAACCATCGTCAAATAAACAAAAAATTTGTGAAGATACATTGTAGATGTCTCTATGTGAGCACTGAATTGTAGGCATATTGCATGAATGTATTAATTGCAAATGTTTACATTTTCAGATACAAAATTATTTTTATAATTTACTGCTCTTCACCAAAGCTTTTTTTTTCATAATTCGTAAGTTTCACATGAGGATGTTCCAGGCTTCAAGAAAGAAATCTCGTCCTCAGACATTTTTTATGTTTGTGGGTGTTTGGGTGCTGTATTTTGTTCTGTGTGAGCTTTGACTTTTTGCTGTATTTATAGTGGTGGTGATGTTTGGTTGGTTTGTTTTTTTGCTTTTTTTTTTTTTTTTGGTGGGGTTTGTTTTGCAGTTTTGGGGGGGGTTGTTGTCGCTTTTGTTTTTGGGGGAGCTGTTTCTTTGTGTGGTTCTGGGGTTGGGGTTTGGGGAGGGAGGAGGGGGTTGTTTTGTTTTGTTTTTTCTGTGGGTGTGCGTGTGTTGTGGGGTTTTATTTCCCCCAACACCTTCTATTTCAAATTGTCTGCATTTAAATAGCCTGTTTGTTATTTCTGGGAAAACTAGGGAAACTGTTTTCCTCCTGATATAAAAGATGGGGAGTATTCATCAAATAATATGTGTGCAGAGATACCAACTCAGATCTACAGAGATGCAGTGCAAATACAGATACACATGAAACAGAACAATGGGAGAACTGTAAGTGTATTTACAGTAAAATACAAATTAATAAATAAAGCTGATACAAATTTGGCACAATATTTACCTCAGTTCTTCTTGACTATTTATACATTAATAATCATGAGTCAAATGTTGTAAAGGGGCTAAATAAAAATAGGTGAGAGGGAAAAGCTGTTCTCCTCAAGTTAAAAACTTGTCTGGAAAACTTGGTCTAATATTTTGGAACCAAATTTGCTTCTTCGATATTCCCACAGCTGACTCCCTGTTAAAACACCTTGTTCTTTGATTGTTAGGACAGGTCTTTTCTCAAAACAAATTTTCTTGTATCTCAAAAGTACCTGCTGCTTTCCTTAGTCGTATTATTAGGAAAGACTGATACCACAACTAGTACAACCGCACAAAAAGCTAAGGCTACGTTTTTGGTGGGAGCTTTTTTGTTTGCTTTGGATGAATTTTTTGGTTGGTGGGTTTGATTTTTTTTACTTTTGCTGTCCGTCTGGAGGAGTGGGATGCTTGTTAGTTTGATTTGGGTTATTGGGGTTTTGTTTCGGTTTTGGGGTTTTTTTATTACTTTCACTTCAGACTTTCTTCCCTATATTCCAAGGTCTAAATACTCTGTAGAAGACTAATCACTGTGCTCAAGCTAACACAGAGACAGCTACGCTGCATTAAGAAGCTGGCTCTGAAAATATCAGACGACCGAATATAGCATTATATTGTTTACAAGTCTTGATAACTACCACTAAGAGAAATGTAACAGGCACTCATGTGGGCAAGGAAAGCTCATGAGCACGGTATCACAGGAGGGGGAATCATTCCAGGTCAGCAGAGGCAGATGCAACAGGGGCTGTTTCTAGAACAGAACTTCGCAACTGTCCCACCGAAATGGCCGATTGTAGCAGGAATAAAAGCAAACGGATCTAATTTTACGGGACATCGGGAAATATCCCTTCGGCAGTGAAAAAACTTTTCACGAGAATAACGTCCTCGAGGAGGAAGGGGTTGTGTGTGTTTTAGAAACCAGGTGGACAGGAGGTTCATCCTCTGTTTTTACGGCGACTTTTACAGTTAATGGGGAGAGAGGAAAGAGAAAACCCTGCCTCTCAGAGCACGCAGGATAGCTGGAAATTAGCAAGTCGTGTGGTTAACCAGTGTCTGGTGGCAGGTGACAGGAGGAACATCTAAGGAGACCATTTTCCGCTTTACTCTCATGCATCCTCATGTTGATAAAAAGCGGAGGAAAAAACCGTCGGTGACAATCAGGGACCGGGGACCACGCAGGTGAGGTCTGTGTAACCAGAAAGGCTCCCCAGTGGTCCTGGGGTGCCCCGGTCCCCCCAGCCCGGACTCACTGCCGGCGGGGACGGGGGCAGGCGCAGCGCCGAGGGCCTTGATTTATGGAGATCTCCGTTATGTTTTGTTGTTTGTTTGTTTGTTTTTACTCTCCGTAAAGCTGTTATCAGAAAGTGCTGACTGGCTGGCAAGGAAGAATTTCTCATCAATACACTTTGATTGTATTTTGCAAACAAAATGCCTGTTGCTTGGTAACATTTCACTTGAGCCTGACCTTCCCCAAAAGTTATTGCTATCAGATTCGATTTACACTCTCCTCCCGTGATTACTGTAATTTTTTAAACCGGGAAGTTCATATATCAGGGTGAAGGAAAGTTGAGCGTGCAAGTGAATATCGTTCCTATCCGACAGATTTATATCGTGCTGGCGGATGGGAACTTTCATTTTCTCGAAGAAGCAAGGCGGGTCTTTCCCCTTCTCTCCCCACCTCCTCGGCCTTACCCCCCGCCACCTCCACGCAGGGAGGAGGCCCGGCCAAGCGCCGCCGAGGGTGCGGAGAGGGTCCGCGCTGGCGGGAGGCTACGACCAGTGGGAAATTTGGGCAAAGACCCCCATGCTCGGCCCTGGGGAGCGGCCGGCGGAACCGGGCCGAGATGCGGGGGACGGGGCTGCCAGAGGGCAGGCAGGCGGTGTCAAGGGTCGGAAAAGGGGAAGCGGGTCCCAAACCACCGGCATCCTCGCCCCACTCTCGGAGTCAGCCGTGCCGCTGCCTCGGGCCCGGTATGCGTCTGCTCGGGTGCTGGAGGAGCAGAGCGCCGTGCCGGGGCCCTGGTGGACGGCTCCGTGGCCGGACTGGCTCCATAGCGCACATGGGCCCGCGCGGCGGGAGCCCAGGGTTCGCCATTCCCCTCCCGGGACACCGCGTAAAATTTAGTCACAACTTGTCAGCGGAGCGCACTGGGCTGCCAGTGGCCTGTCGGCCGAGCATCCCTATCGTGGAAGACTGTCAGCTCCCGCTCAGACAATGGACGGAACGCGACAGCGGTTCCGGAGCGTTAGTCTTGCCTCCAGAAACGTGTATTACCGACGGTCTCGCTCACAAGGTGCCCATTGCAGGCGGTGGTTTCAGCACTCCCGACCTGTCGCAAGCCCCGGACGCGACCCAAAGGAACGGGCCTGCGCAGGAGAATTGGGTTGCCCCGCTCATCCCCTGCCACACCCCCCCCCCGCTTTCCCCGGTCGTCACAGCTCCACAGAGACCTTCCGGCTCCTGGTGCCGCTTTTGGTTCCGAGGGTCTCTGTGCAGGTCTTGGCCTGGACGAGGTCGCGCAGCCCGATGCCCAGGGTGCGGGAAGCCGGGCAGCGACTCCAGCCCGGGAGCAGGACCGGGATCGGCAGAAAGACATACGGCTGTGATCCACGCAGGATGCGGCCCGTTCCCGGCCGGCCTGGGGAATGGGCCCAGAAGCGGCACTTCGGGGAACCGGATGGCAGCGGCGACGTGTGCCGGCGCCCTCCACTAGTCTCGGTGGACGCTATTCTGACTGGGGAGCGGGCCGGTCACTGTGTGGCTCCATATTTTTTAAGACCGATAAAGTGCCCCCGACGGAATTCCTGTCCATTCCCCTCCCACGAAGCCCGGCGGGAGAAAGGGAAAGCCTTCGCCTTTACTCGTTCCGGCCCCATCCCCCGAGACCCGACCGCCGGGATCGCGGCCCTCCCTTTCCCTCCTGCCCCGGTACCGCGGTGCCCGGCCCGGCCTCACCTGCCTTGGGGAGCGGCCCCGGGAGCGCGGGAGGCGGCTCGGCGGCCCA
>VZRV01002997.1:298161-300661 GCA_013398115.1 Falcunculus frontatus
GGGGGGGGGCCTCTGCCCCGCCGTCGGGGCGGCGGCGACGCCCGTGCCGTGCCGAAGGGGTTCGTCCCCGAGCGGACCGGGACCGCGGCTGTTGCCACCCACCCCCTGGCTCCGCACGGCTCACCCCCCGAAGGCACCCGGGGCTGAGGGGTGAGAGGGGTCTTGGAGGTTTCTCCGGGCTCTGCGTCGGCCCCGCCTCGAAAGCCCACGGGACAGGGGGTTCGGCGGCACGGTGTATGGCTGCTACCGCCTGTGGCCCAGCGCCGCGAGGTAGTGGCAGGGAGTCGAGATCAAAGTTTTATCAAAGTTTTGCAGCTGCAAAGAGCTGCCCGGGACCAGGAGCTGCCCAGAACAACTGCGTGGAATTGGGTTGCGGCCGCATCCCCGTGGGATCGCGCCGCAGAACTGGAGAGCCGCGGTAGGCACCTGCCCTCGTGGGCTCCGCTGCCTCTCCTGCATTTCGCGGCAAGACAGCTACCTAAACGCAAACGATGGCTATAGAAAGGAATGTGAAATTCACGGCAAGTCAGGTTGCTTGAAACCTAAATGATATGTCTGATACGGCGGACTTGTAATGTTCTGCATTTCCGTACGCGGAGGGGTTTCTCGCTGAAACACGGGTGTTTCCCGTGTGGCAGCGAGGACCTTGAATCCAAATGTAATATACTGGTAGGGGGGGAAAAAAAAGTTATATTCATTTTGGCTGGGTGGAAACAAATTTACTGCAAGAGTTCATCTGCCCGCGGCGTAGCGTCCGCGGGCTGGCAGGGGCTGATGCTTGGACCCGAACCCATTTCGTTGCCTCAAGATCTCCCCTGCTCTTCCCAGGCATCTCTCCACCATAATCGCTACACGAAATAAAACTTTTAGCGAGGCTACGTAATAACGAAACCAGATTTAAAACTCGGGAAGTATTTCGCTGGAGAGAATAAAAGGCACAGTGTATGCTGAGAAGGTATTTGCGTAGTATTTCATTACTAGGCTCTTTCGTCATTACTTTTTTACTTCTAGAGGAAGAGCAATTCAGCGTGATCTTTCTTCCCAGGGCCGTGCGCGGGGTGTGAGGAGGATGAGCGCTCCATCCGTAAATTGCTCTGAGCCGGGGAGGTGAACTGGATCAGATACGGGGAACAGTGCTTTTTTTCGCAGCGCTAGTCGAACACAATTTTTTTGCTGCCGGGGTGCATGCACTGAAACCTGCAGCTCGCAGCTGGCCTCCCCTGCGGGGTCTCTTGCACACTCGGGGGTCCCCACAGAGGGCAGAAAAAGAAAAAAGCGGACCAAACATTCAACTATCACAAAATTACTTAAAAGATGATGCGCACCCACTCCTGAAAATCCGTTCCCTCAAAACGAAAAAACGGGGTGCAAGTGCCTGAGGGGGGGGTGGTGGTGGTGGAAAACCGTACTTCCCCACTAGCTGGGGCGGGTCCTGCGGGGCGCCTCCGCCACCGCAGCCGGCCGGGCGGCTGCCGGATCCCGAGCCGAGGTGCCCGGCGCGGCGGTAGGCTGGCTGAGGGCCGTGGGCCCCTCTCTCGCTTGGCTGCACATCGGGCGTTTAGGCTGAAATACCCGTTTGATATAATGCTGTAATCCTTTTCTCATATTTGACGGGAATGGTTTCCATGTCCTAGTATTTGACAACATCTACCCATAGGGCCAGATTCGTATTTATGTTAGCAAAACGTCCCCTGCCTGAAAGTCCATTGTAACCCAACAGCTGACAGCCCCGGTTCCCATTTCTGCTCGCCGAAAAGGTTTATTCAAGCACATAATGGGATCCCAGCAGAAAGCTTTTCAGACGAAGGGGCGATGGTAAACTGCGCCACATGAACTCCGTTTCCAGGGCTATTAAGCTTTTAATTGCGAAATAGCAGAGGAAATTTCAAGGTGACTATGAGGTGTTAGCAGTTAGCGCCCAGAAAAATAGACCGAAAGAGAATGAATGTGCTTAACATATGCTGCAAATGACATTTAGCCGAAAGGGACCGGCTCAGCCAAAGGGCCAAAGAAACCCCGCAGACCGGGCAGGGCGGGGGGCGGTCTGGAAATCGGCCGAGTCCGCTGGCGTTTCTCTACTTTTCGATGTAGAGCCATCCGGAGGACAGGGCGCTGCCGCCCAGCTGCCGGAACCCACCGTGAGCCGCGTCTCAGCCGGGCGGATAGGGTCGGCCGCAGGGTCTGCTCTGTCGGGGTGCCCCGCCGTTCCCCGGGTACTGCGGGCAGAGGAGGGGGTCGGGCCGGGGGGAGGGTTCGCTAGTGCTTGCACTGCTCTAAAGTAAGCTTTTGGGGAGGGGGCGTTCGCGGGATGCTGATCACCGTTGGGCGAGTGAGAACGGCAGGATTAGTTCACCTCGCCCGAATAAGGCATTACTCGCGTCACAGGGAGAAGACAGGAATAAATTATGCATGGTTTCCCACTCGGAAAGTGACTCTGGGTGTCTCTGACCGTCTGTCCTGGCACACAGTAAGGAGGGAGAGAAGCACAGTGCCAGCCCTG
>VZRV01002997.1:305661-515263 GCA_013398115.1 Falcunculus frontatus
TTGACCATTATGTAATGACAGAGCAGAGATGCTCTATAGGTCCACATGCCAATGTCTAAGGGGAAATGACCTACAGAAGATGCAGAATTATCACCTCTCCTGATGTGTCCTACAGACTAGCTCCTCAACGGTAATTCACAGCTTTAGGTCATGCCTGCCAATAATTGCAGCTTTGGTAGGATCTGGCCAGGTCTAGCATCAGGAATCATCTCTTTCTCTGTAAGGTACCTTGCATTATATAGTAATGCAGATGGCGTCACCTCAACAGGGCTGGCTGGCTCAAGGACGCAGCTCTCCAACTCTCAGAACCTCATTCTGCTCTGATTTAGCAAAGCCCAAGGTGTGTGAAGGATTAGGACATGCTGTAAGGATTCTCTGTGTTCCTGGACTCCAAGATGAAAGCATGAAGGAAGTGATTGAGGTTAAAAGGGGATAATTTTTTGTTTACTCCCAAGTAGCCAAATGGGCAAGAAGTTCATTTATTTTAAAGGATCTGTTAATACTTCTAAGCATGCATGTTCCTGAAGTGATGGAAAGCCCCATTTAAAAATACTGACATCTATAAATCTCTGTGACAAGCTTTCAGAAAGTGGGGGTTTTTTTCCCGAACACAAGGAATCCTACAGAAAACCCACTCAACATGCTACAGTTCAGATGTTAACACCTTACCACAGCAAAACTGCCACCTTGTTTTTGTAGTCTATTTCTTGAGCAACTCTATGTTAGTTTAGTATAAACCTGCGGAATGACACAGAGGGCAACTTTTTTTTGGTAGACAGACAACCAAATCTGTTTCTTAGCATCTCAAGCAGTGGCTCCTAAGTCTTCTGGACCAGTGAAGCTCCACCAGTTTTTCCACTGACTTCCAAATTAATCAAAGTTTTGATTGTTAGGCAATTTGGGCTACATATCCTGGTCTCTGAATATGCACAGGGGTATGGTAATGAGAGCCACAAAGGTTTTAAAAACAATCCAGCACTACCAAGATTTACCTGGAACAGATAAGAGGGCTACTTCTGTATCCAAACCTGGACTGCTTTATCAAACAGACCTCCACTGCAGACAACAGTCACTGAAGTCAAGCAAGGTGCAGTGAGTAGGTGCAATGCTGATAAAAAAGTACATGATACTCAGATTGGGACTTGTAGCTATAAAAAGGCAGCAAAAAGGAAATAAGCAATTCTGTTCCAGCGTTTTAATCACACAGCAATAAAATGATGAAATTCCAAGTTCAAAGAAACAAAACCCATGCTCTTTTTGATTTAAGTATATGAATTTCATCTGTCTGAGGCTTGTGGCTGATCCTCCCACAGTTGTTGCACAGCCCTTATCTGTGTAAATAACACTACCAGAACTGGGTCTGTGACAGTTCTTCAAGACCATTCCTTGATCTAATTACCCTTGGGAAAGCACCTGAATACTTTTGAGCCATATGAATCTGAAAAAAAATTCAGCTAATATCACACAGGAAGAGAAGTGATAAGAGATCCCAACCATAAACACAAAATCTTATGTCTTCTGACAGTGGAAACTGCACTGACTTTTAATTTGAGTGATCCCCAAAATTCAATGGACTGAAAAGAGTAATACAGTTTCAGTGATGTGAGAAGTCAGAATAATATTCATGCTTGAAAAGTAAATATTTTCCTGATTTTACATTTTAAAAACTATTAAACTCTAAATAAGGAGCGATTTGTAAAGATTTAAAGTTGAGTAGTCCAATTCATTTTTCAAAATTCTTTCACCTTTCTCAGAGAAAGAGAAGTGAGTAAGCATGTCAGTCCCGCATACTACTAAGGGCCATTCACTTTTTCCTGGTGTGCACACTCATGTGTCAGCACAGTTAGGATGAAGAACTAGATGCCATTGGCAGTTTGATGGCATGGGAGCATAACTAAAGCATGCCTAAGCTTTTGGCATGAGGGTGGACAGGAACGGCTCTTCACAGTACCTTCTCCTCCAAAGCACTCTCCTTTTGCAAATATTACTGCTGCAGCAAGCAGCAGCTTCCACTCCAGGCTACAGAGATCCCACATAAAGGCTCTTGAAAACCAAACTGGCCTGCGAAACCACCGGCAGTCAAGACAAGTAAGTCATGATACCTGCACAAAGGGCAGAATGAGAGAAAATGGCACTGGCATTCTCCTCAGCATACCAACTCAAACCACTGTAAGACATAAGGGGTGGCTGGCCATGCCGGCTGACTTGGTGGCTTGGAAATAACCACAGGTCAAATTCAGGTTGAAAACACTGCCCAGTTTGCACCCAAGTCAAAGGTACCCTGCTGCTCAGATTGTTGCCAAAAAGGGCTGACTCTACCTCCCAGCATCAGCAAACAGCCTGCCAGGCTATAGCAACTACGGTAACACTACGGTAACTGCCTGACAAAGCAGTAGGTCAAAAACCCCAAATCAACCGAACACCCCCACCCCAAACAGTTAGTGCTGCAGAAGCCTCCACTAGGAATCAGACAACTATCAGAATCCTCAGTTGCTGTCTCAGAAACTGAGAAGACATCCAAAAAAAAGAGAATGGGAGAAAAGCACAATTTTCCTGTTGTGGAGAAAGCATTAGAATGGCAGCAAGAGTGTCAAGGTCTGTCCTGACTTTGCTGTAGATGAAAAGATGGGCAAGATGCAACCTCCATGTAAACACATGCAAGAAGGCAAAGTAAATTCTCCTAAGCAATCTTCCCTCAGCTGCCTCTCACCTTTGGGAGTGTTTAACCTCATGTTCTCAAACAAGGGTTCAACTCCTTAAGCAGAGTTAGCTAACAAATGGCCAAAAAGAAAATCTACCTCCGCTGTATCTCTCATGTGATTCACTCCTGTGTGTGAATGCTCTATTTAAAATAAAGATGGAGGACTACTGACTTACACCAGGGTGAAAAAACTAGCATTAGTGGCAGGCTGCTCATAAACCAGCCATGCAATGGGTTCAGTATCATACTCTGGTATTCTGCTCTGTGCAGATCTAAGACAGCAACAGTCAAGAGCCTATAGGTTCCTGCTAGAAGGCCACAAAGAAGCTGCAAGAAAAGTAAGAGACCCTCTTGAATCAGCTGTGTTTTCAAGATTTTCTTTGAACACAAAGATTCCAAGCTTGTAAAGCTGCAATAATGCATGCTTCTGAAGGACATTTGCACTTGGTGAATCCCCAATATCTTTTATTTCTTTTGCTTCTACTCTGTATGAACTGAAGTAAAAACCTCCAAATTGCTATCATCTTTGTTACATCTCTCTTGCTCAGGATGACTGCTGGGATGAAACAGTTCTTACTGAAAATTCCTGCCAACATCTGCAAGTGCTTAAATGTGCTATGCATTTTCTGTATTGGCTGTCCTTCTCCTCCGTCCCTCAGGCCTCACTGAAGGTCTGGACCAGGGGATAGCTCCCACAGGGACAAATCCTGGAAGCCCACTTGAAACCAAGGGTTTTTTGCTTGCTGCAGCTGGTCACCACAACACAGTGTGAGTGCAGACTTCTTCGCAGCAGTGTAAGAATGATGCACAGCAAAGTGTAAGACGAGGAGGCTGATACCAAGTAGTTTACAAGGGGAAAAAGAAAACTTAGCTATGGGTCTGCCTTAAAACTGAACTTCACATATTACTGCTGAAATGTCTTTGTGACTTTTCCTGTGACCAGTGTGTTATGGACTCTCCTGTGCTGACCACAATGTGGACCAATCAGCAAGAGCATGGGAGTGATGCTCCTTTTCTGCTTTGCATACTACAAACACAATGGAAACCTGTCCAGTTCTAGCAATGCATGTCTGTGGATATTTTCCTGCTGACAAAAAGTTACAAGAGCAGCAAACAGAGCTGCTTTTTGATGCAAAAATAAAAACAAGCCTAAGGATCTTGAAACACATGCTCCATCTGTGTCTCTTAACACAGGTATACTATTTCACAGTACAGCCCTTTTCCCCTTCTCAAACACCTACCCCTGTCACTAACATTTAAGGCAATTAGGATTATCTTGGATACCCACAGTAGGCACATTTATTGTGTATTTTCAAATAGCATTATTTTTTGGCATTAGGAACTCAGGATAATAGGTAAAGAGCTGAATAGAGATCTTTATTCAGTATGCTTTACCACGGATTATCTCATTCTTTTCCAGTTCATGCTTGTAGTTTTAGCAACTAAGAATGAAGGGCTATAACTGATGTAATTAGAAACCAGAAGCTGGAGAAAATATCCTCCTGTTGACTCCCTCACCTCTGGTTTTAAATTCTCTTACAGTAATATGTGAAACAATCAAACAAGGCTTTCCACTTCTCACCCACTACCAGCTAGACACACAGGATGCAAAAATGGTATTTGGGAAGCATTGGCTTTTTTCTCAGACTCCAAAATATAGCTTGAAACTATACCAATCCTCTACAATGCAACTGCCCTCCATGCTTGCATGCACAAACTGGAGCAGAGCAGTACTGATAGACCAACGCTCTCTCCTATCACCAGCTGTACATTCTGTGGCTAACTTGACGTCATTAAGCCAGTCCTTCAAGCTAAGGAAGGCAGAGGATGAACAATGTCAGAAAAACTTCAGATGTGCTGAGGTGAGTACCTTTGCTCTGAGTGACTGAAAGGCGACATGAGGAATTCAGCTGATAGAAGCTCTCTTTCTGTTTGGCAGAAGTGAATGGTGCCTTGCCTCTTGTGCACATACTCACCACAAGTGCTCACTCTACTGAGTCAGGTCCCAGCCAGGTACACCTCTACAGAAACCTCCCCAGTTTATATTCCACTGCCAGGAACCCCAATGGCTAGTTCTCTCAAAAAGAAAACATTAATTTAATGATTTCACAATGATTTTGTGCTGGAAGACATGAAGCAAAACATTCTCCAGCATCTCAACATAAAACGGGCATTACCCACTGTTGGGTAACAAGGTAAACCAGGCATTTCTGTAGATCCTTTTTGAGTCATCTGTAAGTGAAAACATTCTGTATGATTACACATAAAGCATGAAAACCTCATCCACAAAAGAGCTGGGATGAAGTCACAGATTTGACCTATTTTTAGCTGGTCATAACACTACAAAGAGATGCATCTCCCTTTTCCCTCCCTAACCTTCTCCAGTCCTTTATTTAATCCCTGTGTTGTCCTGGGCACACAGTTGCACAGCAACATGGAGAATTGTAACGAAGAACAGGTGTTGTATTGCCAGTACTACAGAGATGCATGTGCTTCTCCTTCAGGGTCTAACTCTTGACCAGCAGACCTACTTTTGGAGACCCTTACTTCTGTCAGACATTCACAGTCTGCCAGAGGACCCAATGGTTTGCATGTCTGTACTCTACATTAGAGTCCAACAGGAATTTTTGAAAAACAGAAACCAAGCCACCAACAAACCATTTAAAGACCCAAGATTAAAGAACAGCCACAGAAACATAGGAGGAGACTCTGATTTTCAGCAAAGGAGATTTAAAAAGTGGCTGTGAGGGATAGGGGGTATTTGGATACCTGTCACTAACTGAGGAGCAGCAAGGAATCTCAGAAGAATGAAGCCATTTGCTTCATCATGAAACGAGACTGTGACAAAGCTGGGACCTTAAATCTCTTTATTCCTGGAAGTCAGATACTACTTTTCTATTCCTCACACAATACTGGAGACTGATTCTCCATTAAAAAAATATGTCCCCGGTGTGTTATACCCAGATGACTGACAAAAGACAGGCAGCACTGAGAAAAAAATTGAACTTTAAGTCCACTCTGGCTTTTTTCTTACTCCTCTAGTAATGAAAACCTGTTCTAACAATAAGATTAAAATATAAACATATCAATCATTTCTCATGAGAAATATGTAACTATCTTGCCAGCTGCTGGTGCACAGCCTCAAGTTTCTATTTTGAGCATTTTATCCTGCCAGGACTGGTTTTGCACAAAATTGCTGTGCTATGGGGCCAGAGTCTTGCAACACCCTAGAGAGTCCCACTACCGGGCACAGTAGCAAGGCAGGTCTTAGCATCCCCATACACCTCTCCTGTGTGGCCAGATCCTTTGAAGCCAGATCCATGAAATGAACTGTGTTTACAGAAGTTTGTTTGGTTTGGGTTTTCTTCCCCCCACAAGAACAAACCATTCGACAAATCAGAGTCACAAGAGGCCACACAACCATGTGAACGGGCAGCAACCTTTGATGGCAAGGCAAGAATAGCAACAGACTGCCTACAACTCAAAATCTTTCACAGGAATCATAGAATGCTTTGGTTGGAAGGGATCTTTAGGCCATCCAGTTCCAACTCCCTCGCAGTGAGAAGAGACATCTCAAACTAGATCAGGTAGCTCAGAGTCCCATTCAACCTGACACTGTTTCTGTGAATGTTTCCACACACAACCTCTCTGGACAACCTGCGCCAGTGTTTTACCACCATCATTGTAAAAAATTTCTCCCAATATCTAGTCTGAATTTACCCTCCTTTAGTTTAAAACCATTATTCCTTGTCCTATCACTACAGGCCCTACTAAAAAGCCTGTCATACCCTTTCTTATCAGCCCCCTCTAACTACTGGAAGGCTCAGTAAGGTCTCCCTGGACTCTTCTCCAAAATGGACTCATCATCCATGTGAGACTGTTGAGGAAAGAAGGCCAGCTGAATCCCTCTGTTTGTCCTGCTCTAAGGTTGCAGAAATGTGTGATTTTAGCAAAAACAATCAGTGGGTTAGATTTTTCCAAAGCAAAAGTTTCTATCAGAACAATTTGCAGCCAGCTCTAAAGAAGAGAACATGGCATTGTCTCTGGGCACCCTAGAGTTCCCTCAGGCACAGTCAGGTGACTTCATGCTAATTTTATGGAGACTGATTACTGTCCACCTCCTCTGGGGTCTGCATCTTCTCCTATGCTGATGACACTGGCTTTTCCATACATCCCAAACACCACCTAACCAACAGATAATGCCATACAGAGGTGACTGAAACGGACATCCACAGCTGCTTTTAATGGCAAAGCACATGCTTATCACGGCTGTTGTGTGGCAGCACAAGGGAATGAACTGGCAAAAGGCTTTTTTGTGGGATGCCTACTGATCCTGAGGGTGCTGACGGAGGTGGGGACTGATTCCTGTGTCAAGGCAAGACCTCACAGGCTACATCTGTCTCCTAGAGCAACACAGGAGACAACTAGATAGTCCCAATTCCTCATCGGCTTCTGGGCATCACTACAATACAGCTGCCCTTGTTTTCTTAAGATATATTTAAAACCTGTCTATACAAGAAGTTCCTTGGGAATAATTACCTTAGAAGCATCAACTGTCCTACCTAAAAATGCACTGCCATTTGCAACAGCTGAGGCAACAAAAAGTTTTTTTGAAAAACATGGTTAATTTGAAAGGAAGGAGTGCACTTGAGGTTCAGGATAATGGTATCAAGTAGCAGAATACGTGGAGACACAAAACAAAAGGCACAAAGTTTCTTCCTTGTGTAGCTATACTAAAGGAAAGGAACAGGATTCCAAGAGCTCTAATAATCACATAAAACCTTTTGGTATTCAGCACAGAAATCCAAACACAACGCTATTTTGGCTGAATGTCTCTCCATTCTTGGATCAGAAAGGCTGTTAATCTTCACTATCGGGATCAGGAACAAAAAACCAGTTTGCACAACACCAAGACTAGACATATAAATGTAAATGCAAATGATAATACTGGTCACAGTGCCAGTGTCACTTTCAATTTATAAAACAAGGATGAAATCCATGCTCAGGGTCATTAGTCCTAATATTCAAAGCATAACCAAATAGTTAATAATGATGGACTCAGCTCTTTCAGGTTTAATGATTTAATTTTAGAAAATACTGTCTCAGTGCAACAGTGCTGTATTAGACAGCTTAAAAATTTTTTTTGATGTAACTTGCAAGCTTTTGGAAGTCAAGAGGTTACTAAACAATCAGTCAAAAATACTAGGTCTAATGCAAGTGATCTGTTATGGTAAATACAATATATTTTCAACTTGAAAGTAGATTTATTTATTTTTTAAATTATCTTATTATTCAACTATCTCTGCTGGGAAGGGAGAAGACAAGGATCTGCAACTTGTACCATACTTGCAAAAGAAATAGGAGGTTTGTCACTGACTTCAGCATGAGCAACACTACTCACCAATGACTGTGCCCAAAACTGAGTAAGAGGAAAGAAAGAAAAAGCCTTATCATTTACATCTTACAATTTAAATGAGTCTGCAGTTTAAAAAGCCCAGAAGGCTTCAAAGTGACTTAGTATTACCAAGACATTACCATTTTTAATATTAACTTTAATTTGGATGCAAGTTCAGCAGATCTGCAGTAAAATGGTTCAATGAGCATTGATGAAACAGCACAAGATGGGTATGTGCAGAGTAAAAATGTTGCATCTTATTTTAAAGTGAGATTTATTCCCCCCAAAGTTTAGGAACCTTGCTGCAGTAAGTCACAATACTTGAGTAAATAGGGACAAAAACAGAACACAAAACACTTTTGAGGTAGTCAAGTAAGTTAAATGAAGTTTCACACAACATTAGGCTTAAGACAGACCTGCTGTGTTGTATTTATATTCATTTCCACAAACACAGTACAAGTAATGCTGAGTGTGTGCCATCAGCTGGAGGGCATGGGCTGTGTCTAATGATGCTGCTGGTGCTGCCAGCTGCATCTCCACAAGCCCACTGATGTCCTACAGCCCACCTGGTGATGCCCACCTGGTGGGAAGGTCAACCCACCAGTATCCAACATTTTCTTCTGGATCCTGACGGCAGCAACCTTGCTAGGAAGGACCAAAACTCTCCTGAGATCACACTGGTTACAGTCTACAAGCTGTAGGGCCTGCCAATAGGGCCCAAAAACCTTGGTTGTTTTAGCTTCCTACAAGACTACTAGGTCCTCTTGTGCCATCTTTCCTTACTAACACTATTGGAATGGGAGCAAGTGTAGCCAACAAGTTTCAACATGCACTCTTGCCTGGCACTCTCTGAAGTCCAGATGATGAACTGTAAATCATGTTTAAGTGGCAGAAAAGTTCTAAAATACTTAGATAGATAAACAAAAATTTAGAATTTTATTATTGGCATGTGTTATAGAGAAAATTTTAAGGCGAGTTTCTGGGGCCAATCCAGACACTGGTGGCTGCATCAAAGACTGCCTGCCTTCAAGAACATCACTCCAACACTCCATCTCAGTTAATTTCAACAGTGCTGAATGCAACTCTGGTCAGTAAGTGGTTCGACACTCTTAAGGGCAAGACAGGCAGGATGAGGTAAGTGAAAACTGGAGCTCATCCTTTGCTGCATCATACAGCCCTGCTGCAACCCGCCACGGACATGGGGCAGTGCAGGGAGTCAAGAGCATGGGCTGCAAGGAGCTTGCACTACACAGTAACTCTGTACTTGGTGCTGTTCAGGGTCAAGGCAGGGGTTTTCCCCTCTCTTGAAAGATAGGGAAGGCAGTCCTACTTCACACACGTAGCTGAAAGGCACAGCAGTTGAAGGCAGAAAGAAAAGCAGATGAAATGATCCAAGCTGGAAAGCTAAGAGTCACAGCTACAGAGGTCAGGCCCAAAGGTGAGAAGGGGTAATTACTTTCAAACTAGGGGCCAACCCACATTGCTCTCTCCTGAGGCCTTTTTAACTACAGTCAGGCAGCTCCATATTCATTTCAGGTGGTCCCAGGGAACCAGTGTATCCACCTAACAGGAATACACCAAACAAGCCAGTGTTATTTCACTCTGATGTAGACTCTGTTGGCACAAGCCTATGTGCGGCGTTTATGCCTTGGAAAAATTAAGAGACTCAATCCAGAAAATTAAAGATTCTGAAAGCACTTATGACTCAGGGAAGTGCTGGGGCAAGATGTGTTGGTAGAGATAGCTTTATGAACTACAAGTTTGTATTTTATCCAAGGGAGGAAACAGCAAAAACTAACATGAGTGAAGTCTTGATTTAGAGTAATAGGAAAATTTATACTATATTTAGGGATACACAGCTAGCTTAAATTTGACTCAAGAATGAAATTTATCAAAATGTGTTTTATAAACTCAAAAGACAATACAAAACAATCGCTAAAACATCTAGTACAGACATCTAGTAGTGCCAGGGTGGGAAAACAGAAACCTCCTTGCAGTGTCTGCAATTGCCCTGAGACAGAACTTGAAAGGCAAAATGATTTATAAACGAATGGGAGAGAGCTCTCATTGATTTTTCTTTTCCTTTTATGTCCAGAAAGGAAACAAAACTACCAGCCAATTGGACTAAGAACATTCTTTTACTTTCAGCAGTCTGATACATGATTAATGCTATGCTTGGAATAAATAAACAACCTACACACAGCATACAGGGTGTGATTCAGACCTCAGACAAATCTTCAACTTGTGAAACTCAACTGATTTAACAGATACTGTGAGATAAACATCAGGCATGCAGCTTTGAAACTGGCATTGTAAAATTATGAGAAAGCAGGGAATAAATGCAAATATATAAATGCCAGTGTTAGAGAAACTAAATTATAATTGTTTGGTTTATTTCAAAATGAACTACAGGGAATACTCTGTTTAACCTGGCTCCCACTCCTTCCTGATCACATAGTAAAATCAATCTCAACAAATTAAGTGTTCAATTCTCAACATACTTCAAAACCAATCTGAAGATTTTGTCAGACTTCTAAGAAAAGCGTATTTCAAAAATAAACACTCCCCCAAATCCCTTCACACATTTTTAAAGGGAGCTGTAATCCGTGCACAGAGGCTTTCAGCTTTTCTCACATCAGCCGGTGGGTACCAAGTGCAGAACCTTTAGCAGCAGAGGTGGGGTACACTGCAGGGAAGGGTAGGGAGCTGCTGGCATTTGTGTTGTGGCTGCACCACTGTGTGTGTGCTGTGACACAATGGGAATGTGCTCAGCAAAAGGCCATCAGTGGGCAATCACCCTGGCAGAAACCAGCAGGTCTCTTCAGTCTTCTCCTCAAAACACCAACAGCACTAAGAAGTTTAAATGCAGACACCCTCCTAGTTACAGAGAGTAGAGCTGAGTCTCTCTCCTATTCCGATTATTCACAAACAACATTAGTATTTATGTATGATCATAATTTACACGTATGGAAGCAGTGAGGGGAAGCAAATACTTTTACAGCATGCAAAACAAGTTCACTGGCTTTCCACCAGTATACCTTGACAAGTCTGGTATTTTTCCATTTTTCCAGTGAAGGAACCACTTTGCCTTGTTCTTTGTGTGTTCTCAGTACTGCAGAATACCAAGATGTCACAAGCAGAAAGCAGCTGTAACACTGGCATGTCTGATCTACTTCAACAGGTTTGGAAGAAACGAAATGTAATTTATTACAGCCTATTTATCTCTGCAACAATTACCCTTCAAAACCCAAAGGAGAACAATGTAATTGAAGGTACATGCCTTCTTCCCTGCAGAAACCTCAAACAGCCTCAGGCAAGAGCCAATACAGATGTAGTACAAGGCATTAAAAGAGTGTTGGATGCTGTAGCTAGCAATTATCCTGGTATTTAAACAAATCTATCGCTCATCAGGAAAGCGTTTAGTGCAGTAGTCGGAGCGAGACAGGCTGACACGGAGCACTGCTACTTAACTGTCCCCTCCAGCGATTACACTTTCTCAACCTGAGTCATGTCAAATTAAACAACTACACATTGACTTTTCACTTCTGTAAACATTAAGGTATGATTGACAATTCTTGGATGCTATAAGGTAGTCATTATAATCAGCCAACATACTGTTAGCTAATTTGTGGCGTAGGTTTTTTTCCCCTAGTCTGAGCCATTTCTTTTGGACTATTTTTACAGCGCTCTATAGATAATATCTGCTCTGGCTCTTTGCAGGGTCACCATTGCAAAATGTCACCGCCACCACCAGGAGACCTTTGTGTGAGAAAACAACATACAATTAAGTGACTTGACCTGGTCTACAAAACACCATTTTTTCTCTCTTAGTCCTGGCCCACACTACACCATTTTTTCTCTCTTAGTCCTGGCCCACACTTACCTATTTAATTCAAATTTGGAGATGTCTGGACAGCAACAACTGGATGCTAACACTGCACTAAATACTGTTAATGTGGCATCTAGAGTATTTTTCCTAATTCCTGCCCTAACTCATGGAGATCTCTTTGGTCTATGTAAGGCAGACATTGCAAGAGCAACAAGTCACTCGGCAGAATGGGAAATTAAATGACAAGCTCTACAGAAGTGTTCTGAGTACATATTCATAAAGACCTCAAGCTTCCTGAGGCTACTACAGCATCCCTATGATAGGGCACTACTTACTAATATCTGAAGACCACAGCTTAGTAAAGTTACTAGAAATCGAGCAGATACATAAAGCAGTCAAGGTTGTGAAGAAATACACCCCTTTGATTTTTTATGCAACATTCTGCTGCCTGAAACTATGTTATAAGTGACAGTTTTACTATCTACCCCACTAATTCAAGCCACAAAAGTAATGGTGTCCAAAATTTCCCCTCTCAAAATAAAAGGAGTAAAAAAATTTTCATAAACAATACTTAACACTTTTACCACCATTGCTGTCATCCCCTGCCCATCCTCTATCCTCCCTCCAGATCTGTTAAAGCCTCTGGTAAAGAAGTAGGTGAGATTAATACTGTATCCTTAAGCTAATTATGACTACAAATAAGACTAGAATGCTACTGGTAAGCTTGGAAGCCTCTACACTTGCATGATTAGTGAATCTGAAGCTTTACCTTCAGCTGTAGCAGACTCAAAGATGAACTTTGCAGTGCTGGGTTTTTTAGATAAATGTAACAAATAAACCAAATAAAATTAGTACTAACAAACACATTTGTGAAAACTGTTCTCAGCTAGAAAAGTACAGTTTCACTGCAGTAGTAGCACTTAAAGCAAAAACAAGTGTAGGAACTGAAAACAGCTGAGGAGGAGGAATAAAGCATAGTTATCTCTCCTGTCTGGTAGTAACAACTGCAGTCCCACTCCTTTTTCCACTTCTGAACTGTATTTAATACCTGAGCACAGTCTCAGAAATCTAAAATTAAATATAACAGTATTTCAAATATATCTCCCCCTCTGGCTGAAAAGTCAGGCAATAATAAAACCAAAAGACTTCAATGAAGATTCCAGAAAACGACAGCTTTGTTTCAACTCAAAGATAAAGCAGTCACAGCACTGAAGACAAGGAAATATAACTTAATTCACAGGCTTTGTGGAACAGCGCTGAAATAAAACCACACAAAATCACAGGAAGCACTTCAAAACTTTGCTGGTCTGTCTCAAATATTTTTGTTCTTTTTAATAATTTTTTTCTGATTAAATTTTTAAAAAAATTCAGGTTTTTTTCTGATTAAATTAAAAAAAATTTCATTTTTTTTTCTTTTTAAAACTACCACCACAGTACCTAACTTTTACTGAAGCAAGTTATTGTCCTTGTCTGTAGGCCAACCAGCACAGCGTGCTTTCCACTTTATGCAGCTATTACTGTTTAACTCCAGAGGTATTTCTCAGACCAGCAGATGCCCAAGACAGCACATTTATCTCCAAAGACTCAGTCTCAATTTACTGATACATGAAGTGTCTTGGTTGCATTTTGCACTGACTTCCCACTTACGTAATTGGAAAAAGGCATCTACTATTTTATCTTATTCCCAATGACTTTGTGTCCACACTGCAATTGAAAGGGCTAACACAAGCAGGGAGAACATGTCCAATCCCAATACTACACATGGCCATGTGTGCAGTAACTACTGTAGTTTTTGTATTTCAAAGCTCCTGCCTAAGTTTTCCCCAAATCTTCTGCTCAAAGCTTCATCTTCCAAGCTCTAGGAGACATTCACACACAAAACCCCCCTACAAAACCCAAACCTGTTTAGCTCTGTTTCAGTGGTTACCAGCCAACTGCATCATTTCTTTGAAAAAATAATTTTTTAAAAATAAATGGCTACTTCACTGAAGAGATAACACTAAAATGCAGCACTTTAACAAAATACTGAAATACTTATTAAGAAACAGCATAAACATTAAGACAGGGTCCCGTCAGAGAAATCTGGGAGGGTATGCAGTCTTTGTACACAGAACGTGCGCATAGTGTATGTGTATCTATATACCCATGTATATTGATAAAGGCACCCACACACAAGTGCAGGTATGTGTAGATTATATATATTATATATATAAAGCTAACTTTCAGTCCTCAGAAAACAAAAGCTATCCCCATATAACAGCCAAATTCCTACATAACTCAATTTCGACATCTCATCTGGTGTGAACTGCACTCATTCCTAGTGTAAACCCCAGCGCGCTCTGCAATGATATACTGTAATGTCACATCGCAATCTGGATTTACTATAAAGGGCTGCTGACGAGTTTCAGAGCAGTAAACATTGCTGCGAGGTGTATTTCACACTGAGCTGGTTTTTATGAAGAACACTTCACCGCCCAGCCACGGCACCCAGATGATGAATGGTGAAAGATGCATGACAAGCTTCATCATTGTTTGTAAATCTTAACTGTTCCTGCTCACTAACTCCGCAGGCAATTTTCAAAGACAGCGGCCGACAGAAGGACAGCACAGCTTTCCTGAAGGTTATTCAACTTGTACTTGGCCTGAGCTATGCCTGTGAGGAGCACTGGAAATAAACTCGTTGGCTACACTGAAGCATAGAATTAAAAACGTTTGACAGGCAGACAATTGCCAAATTAAGAAAGCCCATTAAGTAGCCTTGGTGTCTCTCCCCTACCCTGGCCTGCAGGATTACATTCATCATGTGCAGGGAACAAACCTCGGTATTATTTACACATGCAATATAAATACATGTATTTATAAAACAGGCACAATGAGTTATGGGCTATCTGGTCCTGCTCCCACACAAGAATTCCCTGTTATCCTGTGCAGTTACACACAGCACTCCAACATCCCCCAGCAACTCTACCCACTGCTTGTAGGAAACCTACTTCTCTTCTGTCAGAAGTTTGCTTTTATGACAGGGGAAAGGAAAAGACAGAAAACTCTTCACAGCATGCAAGTACAGCAGTGGGAACAGAAGCTACCCTTCTTTGTTTCCCCTGAGATCATTCTGGGAGCAGCACCATGGATTGCAACAACCTCTTGCAAAGAGTCACAATTCAGCTCCCTGCAAGAGGCAAGGCTAGTCTTCACTACAGAGCCTTAATAATTATTTTTCTTTTCCCTTTTTCTTTAGAGCTCAGTAACAAATGCTTCTTTTGCTAGAGTTTCTCACAATCTGCATGGGGTTAATTTATAAGCAGAATAAGCTGCAGAAGAACTAGCTCAGATGGAGATTCTCACCTGAGCTGCAAAACTGGCACAAACTGCAAGGTGGTCTAGCCAGGCTCTCACACACTGGAAAGATTATAGCTGAAGTTCTCTCTTCTCTTAACCAGACAAGTTACGAGGATGCAACTGCACATCAATGCAAACCAAAGAGGCAAGTGGTATCACTGTTACAGTTACAAATCATGCCTGGGTAATCACTACTGTCCTGACAAGATGTCTTCATTTGTTTCATCACTTTATGGAGAAGTCTGATAGCTGATTTCTATCAATTTCTGTCACAGAGGGAAAAATTCTGTATCCAGAGGTAATAAAATCAGAGCTTCAAAGCCATACTAGGTGTTAAAGAAAGCAGCTCAACTGACAGTGTTGATTTTTTCAGCGAAGGACCCAACATCCTTTAAAGAGTGAGGAAAAATCCCACAAAGCCTTATCAGCTATAGTAACATCCACCATTTGACATAAAGAGTAGCTCATACATGCAGAAAGTTAAGTCCAGGGGTGCAGTGGGTATAAGCCACCGGTCTCTCACTATGTGGCTCTAAAATGCTTGTAACTGCAGTAGGCACTGAGAAACCTCCCTCTGCTACAAGAATGTAAAGCAGAAGAGGGAAGGTGTCCAGGGAAAGCTACCAGAACCATTATGTACTCCAGGATGGCAGCCTGGCAGGTGCACAGAGAGATGCTGATGCCCAGTGCAGGAGCCAGTGCTACCACTCTCCTGCTGCCGGCTCTCTGCTGCACCCTCAGCGAGGCTTTCCCGACTGGGATTGATGGGACACTGCAAACTCCTTTTCGTAGAAGGAAAATGAAGAAAGCAAATGTATTGCTTTGGATCTGGCACTTGCCTTGGCCAACTGTACCACCGATTTGAGTTTCCTCAGAATTGGACTTTCCTCAAACCCTTGTTTTACCACCTCAAGGCCTGCAAACTCATAACAAAATGCAGGCTTCAATTTCAAAAACCCTGCATCCTTCGATCCACACAAAATACTAAATAATGCACAAATACATCCCATGAAGAAAAACTCCGACAACTATCCGGTCTGACCCCCTTCTGGGTGCATGTGGTTTTGCAGGTGTGGGGGGATGGGGTACCACTGGCAACTGCTGAGGGTTCAGGCTGTCCCACTCTCTCTCACTAGGATGCTGAAAAATGAAAGCATTCACACACAGTTTCCATGAGAGCTTAAAATTCCTGCTAGGGGATGCTAAAGCCTCAGTCCAGAAATACCTGTGTTGCTACAAAAACAGGTGGAAAGCCTTCAAAAACCAGGTTTTTTCTACTGCTCTTGAGGAAGGACCAGCAGCTTCTCCCAGACCAAACAGCAAGGGTTTGTCAGTCGCCCTGACATGAATCAGCAAAACCTGTGAATCAGCAAAAGTAATGAAACAAGCCTGTAATTCTGCAATCATCCAGCGCAAAGCTGCTCTTGAATGAGTTTCTGAATGAGCATAACATAGATGTTCCATCTGGAGAAGAAACTACTAAAATGAGCCTTTTCATCAGGAGTGAACTAAAACAGAATACCAAAAAAATGCTCATATTACTTTATTTACAGGAATTCCCATCAGACTTTATAAAGTTATTTTAATATTGGTCAAATCTTCACTAATACAACCTCATTAGAACACAGACCAGTAATTTATAAAAAGGCTTCAATACACAGAAAAATGAGTTACCAGAGCTTATACTGAACATGCCTCACATTATCAAATGTATTTTGACAGCTGCTGTTACAACTATTGAAATTATCAAGTATGATTAGTATCATCATGAATCAGGGTTAGCAACCCGATTAGTTTAAAAGATAAAAAAATGGCCACGCTCAACAACTGTCTGTTCAGATACACCCAAAATTCAAATTTTTTATTGAAAATGACATGTTAAAAAGTCATTTGCCTAAGGAGATCAATAAAACATTGCAATGTGCATGCAAAACCAGCAACATAATTAAGGCATGCAGAAATGCAATATGAAATCTGCTCACCATCCTTGTAATCAGTGCCAAAGAGAAGCTGCATGCAGCATAGCCACTGAGGACTGTAAGAAGCAGAAATGAGAACGCGTAAAAAAAAAAACAAACCGTTGCCCCAAGTTCAAGTGACCTACTTGAACTAACTGTTCAAGATCTACAGATTTCTATCATTACCCCTTTCTTCTTCTTTCTTCTTCTTCTTCTTCTGTTTCTAAGAGTTTGATGTAAAATGGTTGAAACTAGAGTCTTGAGTTTTCAGCAAACACTGCTTGCTCTTTCATCATTAAGGAAAAATATTCTTGAGTAGAGGTCACTTTTTACGCAAAAGATGCAGAGATAGACACACATACATAACACACAAACTAAATACTGCTAAACTTCTGGGTGCAAAATTTTATCCTCTCCATACACTCTGCTGCTGAAACCCTTCCAAACTCAAAATTATTTCTGGTGATACTCTACAGAGAGGTAGAAAAGGAGTAGAAAGAGAGACTATAAGGAAAGGAGTAGAGTAGAAATAGAAGAGGTACGTCTCACACCTGACAACACCTGGACTGCCTGGGACTGAAACAGCAACTCTTAAGCTTGCACAAATTGTGGCTAGCTGGCTGACCGAAGATAATTTGGGCTATTTGCTACAATTTTTCCCCAATTCCTAAGCACTTTATTATTACTATAGCTTTGTCAGTGCACGTTCCCAGCTGGCTGCAAATTAAGAGCAGACAGAGGCAAGGCTTTTTGCTGTTCTTTGGGGTAACTTCTCAGCCATATCAAACCAGCCTGCTTTGTTTGCAGTGCTGTCTTTGTAACTTCGATGCTTGCAGAAAGCAGTTCAGGTTCAAGGAAATGGTCTCAGTGACCTTTTGCTTACCAGGACTTCTTGACCTCTCTGATCCTACAACCAGGTGCCACCTGTGGCTCTGAAGTGTTACTCGTTTGTCATGGCATTCACTTCAAGGGCATATATTCATGCAAAAATACGATATATTGGAAGTTGCAAAAAAGGGGAATTAACTCTGCTGCACAAAAACCCATTTGGGAAGAAAACATCCAGTCTTTCCACCTCTCAAGCATGTTTCTGGGGCACATAGCATTCCTTGCATTCCAGCAATGCTTTTGTCAAAGTGAAATTTTTTATCTTAAGCAGGGAGACTGCTTCCAACATGCCCTTTCTTGTGGAACTACTGGAAGAGGCTCTTTACAGAGTTGCTCCAGTTTGGCTGGGCTTCTCCCATGGCTCAGTACTGTTGTTGATATAGCATCCAAGCAGAGAAGCAAGGGTGAGTCTTTAAATGCAGATCCTGGAAATGCCTGTGTTGCTTTCATTTCCACAACTGTAAAACTGGGGATACCTGCTACGTGAATTATAGAGAGGACTGTGAAAAAGTATTTTAGTGCTGGAAGCTGTTATGCTGATACAGAAAACATGTTACCAGAAATGTTCTTCTTCATAAAATGGTGTTTGCTTATTTACACAAAACTGCTGATGTTTCCTGCATCAAAATATCATCTTTTCTTACATGAGTTTGGGAGAACTTTCAGACTCCTGCTTAATGTTTAAGCTGCAAACACAGCACTGCTCAGTGCTTCATTCCTTGTGTTTCCAACACTCATGACATTTAGGACAGGAAAACAAAAAATTCAAACCTGTCCAGCAGCTAGAACAAAATTTTAAATGCAGGACATCTTTTTCACCATGGCCAGACATGTGGTGTAATTATCTCAACATTTCACGCAATGATGATATAGAGGAGGTTTTAATCCGTGCCAACTTTAAGCCCAGGTAACTACTCTAAAATCTGAAGTGTCTGCAGACATAGGGATGTTTATCCTTTGTAGCTTTCTATTTGAACGCTAAATTTTTCTGCCACTTTCCCAAACCTGGAAAACACTTTCATGCAGATAAGCTAATGCTAAACTTTCATGCAGTGGAAACAGGACACAGAGTGAGGCATGTGCGTTGGATGTGCTTTCTTGCTCTCTCAAACCAAGGTCTTGTTCAGGTTATTTCACAAATATAAATGCTGGAGAGGCTGACTGAAAAGCATGCAACTGTCCCACAGAAATCAATGGGAAGAAAGTACTTGGCTTTTGGAGATGAAATACCTTGTTGTGTCTCAGTCTCACTTCCCCACTTCTCAATTTGTTTTCCAAAACTATGCTTGGCATGCACATGCACAAGGTTTGACAACAACTTCTCATATGTATTTTCCTCCCATTGCTTTTGCAGAAAAAAAGGAGAAGGAAATATTTTGCAGTACTGAGTATAAAATCCCCCTCCTACTTAGAAATTACTGTCTAAAACTTAAAACTTGGTGACCTAAGGTAGCCCTCTAAAAACATCCTTTTGCCATTTGTCACTGGTTTATCAACTTTTTCTCCCAATTTTTCCCAGTTTCTGCTGAAAGGGCAGCAGCTGTGCTTAGCTGGAAGCTAAACATTTTACCTGGAAACACTTCAGACTGCAAGGAGGTTGACTGATGGTATTTTGCCACTCAGAAAATGTCAGCCCATTACTATATGCAAGACACTATAACATGCCATGATGGTCCTGTACAAGTCCTAGAAGCTTCCTGAGATCTTCACATCACTGATACAAAGAAAGGAAGTGTAGATCAGTGATCTGCTAGTTCATCTCTCATCCCTTTACTGTAACTGGTCTAAGCAGGCAGTTAACACACCAGAACAAAATTAGCTGAATGGTCTGACTCAAATAGCAAGACAACACACGAACTGGCAAAGCCTCTATAATGCTGAAGTTGCAGCTGAAGTGTGGGTAAGAGACTGTATGTGTCTATTGCAAGACCACCGCAGATTTGTGCCTGGGAATTTAATAGCCATTTTTGCTTAAGACGCACATTTTGGATGTTTTGGAAACGTGGCTAAAAATCAGTTTTTTATTTTGACCTGCAGCCCTTCTAAGCACACTTACCCTCCTGCAAAATTTCTGGGTTAACAATATGTAAGTCTTCACAGAGATCTTAAAAATATAGTCACAGCCTTATTGCAGGACTTTAGGTGAGTTTTACAGTCTACATTATATAGCAAATCAGATTAGATGATCCTTATGTTCCCTTCTGGATCTAAAATGCATCGACACATATTTTTAGAAGAAAAGGAAGCCTCTGAGCATGATTACCACTTCAAACATACAAAAGGAATGAATAAAATATGATTTGTTTCTTTAAAACATGCACTGGAGTTGTCTTCAGCAAGTAGTAACCACTAACCCTGCAGAAAACCTCACTTAAGACTTCATAACAAAGGAGTCAAGCACTGGACAGAAAGCTCAGCCCAACAATCAACAGAGAAATACTTAAGAACGTGTCTTTTGTAGGAGACAGCAACTGCAACATGTGCAGTCACTACTTCGAGGAAATAACACACCCTCTTTAATACACAGGATCCACTCAGCACTCATACAGGTGACAATGAAGAGGCAACAAACCTCCGACCCTCTGAGGTCTGTGAAAAGCACCAGAAGAAAAATGTCATGGGAGAGTAAATAATGTATTTACTGGGGATATTATTTTGTCTGTAGACAGAAAAAGTAAAAACAGTAATCTCTTCCATGAACATGCCTAAGAAAAAAAGAAGATGCTTCTCTAAGAAGCCCGTTGGCTACGATCCTGCTCACAGGTTCAAATTTCTTCCAAAAACATTAGCACCTCTTTCACCCACTAGCTCCCTGCTATGGAAAAACACTTCTTCAGAGTCTGGAAAATGCTGTTTGATCTCAGTAAATTACATCTCACTGCTTGTCGGCTTCTGATTGATGGTGTAACTTAGGGAACAATATCTGTGTGTGGAATAGTGTCTGGAGAAGCAGTCAGGGATTATTGAAAATACAGTATTTATGCAGTTTAAAAATCAGTGGAACATTACATTTAATTTTTTTCTAGAGTGATGAAAAATTACTGAAGTGCATTTGGGAACAAAGGGTATAAGGTCTTTTGTCTATTTTTAAAAACACTTGGCTGGTAAGACTTCTTAGTGAGTTAGTAGTGATGGATGCAAGAAAAAGTGTCAACTGCAGTTGAGCATAAAACCAACTGCTTCTCCAGCCAATGGGCAGAAAGGAAGACGTCACTGTTCAGTGGTGGTTAGAAAAGAGGGAATAAAATAAAGTTGAAGAAAAGAGAAGGAAAATGAACCAAGGATCACTGATTTCTCTAAGCCATTTAAAACTACTACAGAAGGAGGAAAAGTCTAAGGTTTCATCACACCATGTGCTGTTTCTTCATCTATCTGATATGTCATAGTTAGTTGGAAGACTTTCAGAAACAGCCACTATGAAAGAACAGCCACCTCCTCAACATAAATTATTCTGGAGTTAGTGAATACAAGGGCTCAGTGCTGACTTACACAAGCCACAGGTATGACTTTATACACACTTCACCTTCCAAAAAATCATTTGAATCCTTAAGGTCCTGTCATGATACAACCACATGACACAAACTAGACACACACCAGGACTTTAGCCACAGAAAGACCATTACTGAAAACAGTTATGGAACCTACACGACATACATCCTTCCACCAGACAAAAAAAGGAGAAGACTAATTTCAATGTAGAAGGATAGAGAAGCAAATGAGGATGGATGCTGTTACCGGTGCTGTGACTCTGAAATAAAAAACCCAAACAAAAACAATCCACTAAAACTTGGCAGGTGTAAAGCAAATGAAAAAAAATACTTCCCACAGGCCATACAAAATTAAACTGCCAAGTTCCCTGATTGGTACAGAGAAACAAAATGTGTGAAAAGTTTATTCTCCTGGCTCAGGATACCTTTGAATGCCAAAGATTGTGAAGATTTTGTTCTGTTTCTCTTATTTCTCCACCATCAGTTACTGGCTTCATCCAGTGATGGAGTGGCAGCTCAGTGGAGTTGGATTACTCCAGCAGAGCCATGTTAACACCTGTGTTAGCACTGTCTGCTATGGGAGTAAGGGAACAAGGAACGGCGAGAAACACTGTTAAAACTACAGGGTAAATTCACCAGTGCTGGAAATTACTGCAGATTACAGTAATCCCTAGGAGAGCCTGAAACACAATATGGAAAGAAAGATTATTCTGCAGTAGTTTTAAATTAAGTAACATGGTATGATGAGGTTGAAACAAAATAGAAGCAAGTCTGCAAAGGGCTTCATTATATGGTTGGGATGGAGGAGTAGTTCCCACATGTGGTTCCAGAAAGGACGGCAAAGGCTCAGTGGGAGGCCTGTGGAAAAAATCACAGCATTTCTGAGAAGAAAGGTAATTCTGAGGTTGGAGTAAAGATCATTATTTACTCCTGAGATAGGGCCAGGTGGTAAGAACCAAACACAGCATATCAAGTGACTATACAACTTAAGAGACATACGTAAGTGCAAAAGGTACAACTGTCTGGGCTCCTGAACCACGAGGCTTCTGAAGTACAAGACTGCATGACTGTACACCATCAGCCTTCCACCACTGCCACCACACTACAAGCCTTCCAGAAATCAGCTGCTATCTTTAAAACAGCTACTTTATGATGCTTAGCTTCCTTCCCAGCAGCAACCCACACCTCCTGGGTGCAGGTCCAAGGCAAGGTGGTGCCATGTACCCCAGTGGGTGCACTTACCTCTTGCTTTTGACTCCGAGGAGGAGGGGATGTCCTCAGAGGTCAGGATTTGGGGGAGGCACATGGGAGCGCCAACCCCCTGCCCCAGGTAGGAAGCAGGTGGGTAGTAGGAACACATGCGGTACTGGGAGCCAACAGCGTGGTGTCTCTCCATGCCCTTCACCTGTCAGGAGAGAGAAACGCAACAGCAGCCTGTGAAAGCCAAGCCCCAGTGCCATGGGGGCACCCTGCTATCCCTTCTCTCCAAGGCTTTGACGGAGGTCACAGTGTGTGCATGGAAAGTAAAATTCTGACATGCTGGGCTTGGGTTTTTGATTTTGTGGGTTCACAGTCTGCCTACACTGACCAGCTACAGGTGGTGTGGCACCAGCAGCATCAGCAGTAGCATACCTAGAGCTGTTTCATCTTACTGCAGATGGAGAAGCATCTGGCACACAAGCAAGTACCCTTCACGGCAAGCAGCTTCCTGCCAAGTCCCCAGCTTATGGCACAGAGAAGCGTATACACCTGGCCAGTGTCAGAGGGGAAATGTTCACCCAGCTCCTACACCTCCTCCCAGAGACAAATCCATCTCAGACTGGTGGTAACTGTTCTGCCATGGACCTACCGGGTGGCTAAGGAGGACAGCCCTATCGACCAACTCCCACAGGATATGCTCCATGGCACTGAGCAGTGACACACAAAAACAAACACACAGTTTTTCTCAGAACACTGTAAGATGGGAAAAATATTTTCCTGAGTTACTGAAAAAAACCAAGTTGTGTTTAGAGTACACAGGAGCCAGTTGTGTGGAGCCATAACTCGACACCAGCCAGCAGGTCTACTATGTCAGCAACGCATCCACCAGATACCCCTTCTACCTTCCACAGACTGCAGCAAAATGGCAACACTCAGAAATCAAAGTTTATCCTACTCTGATGCCCTGAAATCATCCAAACTGATCGCCGAAGAGAAGTGGTAATGCTTTCTAAAATCCGTGTTTTATGAAAGAACTATCAACTACTATTATTTGTTACAAAGCCCTGCAATGCAGCGTGGCCTCCGTGCTCCAAAAATGCAGCCAAAACACTTCACAAGATTAACATTTTCAACAGGAAAGGTAACACTAGCTGGTTTCCCTAAGTATGCTGGGAAGTGAATGACTGAAAGATGGAAAGCTTCCGGGCAGAGACAAAATATCAGAGTTTTGTACCATTTATTGATAGTAGCAGTGCCAACAATAACGCACATCCAGCTATGCCATTACACAATGTCTGTGTAAGCTGACATGCTTGACAGCCTTTTCAGCTATGTCTAACCTCAGGTCTGCCTGCTCCACTGTGGCTCCCTCAGGTCCCAGCCAGCTGTGCCTGGAGCCCTATCCCTCAGCCCTTCCTAGGCCGCAAAGCTCAGAGCCAGGGAGCAGCAGAGGCTGGGTGTGAACCTGCTGTCCCTGATGGCTGCCCCATGGCAGCAGACCTACAGCATCTGGTCCTGGCAGTAGGAGCCACCAATACCTCCCAGAATGCGGTCACCCCTTGTTTTCCAGGGGCCCCTGCAAGAATTCCATACTCATTTTCACATGCCTAGCTGCAAATAATGTGGCCCGAGCCCCATAAAATCTTGTTGGTGCTCTCTGAGGCAGATTTGCAGTGAGATTAAGTGCAGAGAGAGAGAGGAGCATAGTGGCTGTTCACAGGAAGCAAAGCGCACCTCTGCCTGACTTCTGACAGCAGCATAGTCACATATACTTGCACATGTACTGAGTGACTCGCTTTTAGCCTGTGAAAGTTAAGAGATTTTCTATTATAAATTAAAGCAATACTTAAAATTTTTGGTTTTCTACCTTCACGTGCAGAAAAAGTTTCATCCAGAATAAACAGTAAATTGCTCTTCAAAAATTTAGTGAGTCATCCTGAGGAAGCCTGAACTCAACAGAACCCCTGGCATTGCCTCTCCTTTTCTGACAAAGGGCACTTTCCTCTTTGGAAACAAGACTCCCTCAAAAAAACCTCGCCTCTGTGCAATACAAACTGCCCAAAAGCACAGTCCAAAGGACATTTTGAATCTGCACATCTGCAAAGCTCAACAGCTCTGGAAGTACCGGGAAAAAAAAAAGTTTGCAAACTCCTCTCTGTCTGCTGTGTTGCACACACTGCCTTCCTTCCCTTGGTGGGGTAGGCAGCATTCACGGACCTCACGTCTCCATCTCTCCCTCGTGCAAGGCCATGTGTGCACATGTACAACTGAGAAAAGGTTGCCTGCAGGAAACAGCATTATTTCAGCTGTAACAAAATGGAGGGATCCCTTCCCAGCACCAAACCGATCATGTGCATGTTTCCCCTCCCTGTAGAGTGGATGCAGTGATCCGCCTCCTTTCAAGGCTTTTTTCAGGGGGTTTCTCCATTTCTTAAAAAAACAACTCACCTAAAATCTCTAGATGCAATGAATTATTACTATTATTATTATTAGTGTGTGGTAGCTGGCTAGCAAGAGACATGTTTTATAATCTTATTACCCACACCAAGTCTATGAACCACAGTTCGACTGACAGCCAGAGGTTTGGCTGTGCAAAGAATATGCTGTGTATTAACCACTGAAGAAAATCTAAAAGCTTTTGGTTTTATTAAACTGTTTAGAATCCACACCACAGTAAATCTGAACCATAAGGTTTCCTTTTTATAGTGCTCAGCAATCCTGTTTTACAGTAACAATAAAAAAACAACCAGTTGTAAAAATTCTTGACCTTAGTGCTGCATTAAAAAGGGGGCTTAGGAGACCACTACCTCATGAGAAGGGACATTTGGTCTGTATTAACTCCTGCAGCTCTGTGGAATCCTTACAGGTTTTTAGGTGCCAGAAAGAGAGATCAGGACAGACTTGGGGAGGCCCTGGAATATTCAGATTATTTTTAACCCGGGACAGTTCAGCTTTCCAAATGCTAGAGTCAGGTACCACGTTTGGGATCCTGTCCTAGGTCCCGTCCAGGGGGAATGCTGGGGTCATGTAGGGATCACAGGAGGAGAATGCCTGGCATTCTGGTGTCTCTTTCTGCCTCCCTTGCCCCTTCTAGCCCTACAACAAAGCTGAGACAGGCATGAGCTGGGACAGTCCCAAAAACCACTCTGGTTTGTATCACTGCAGGCTACACACCAAAAGAACAAGGCACATTTTAGGTGAACAAGAGCTGCGGAAGGGAAAGGCATGCATTATTCTTCACAAATGGCAAGCTGAGCTCCTAAGCTGCTTCCCTTCCAGCCACACACTGCTTGTGCCCTGCTCTAGCTGCAGGATTCACCAAGTACCTCACAGACCTGAGCGGGAGACGCACATCACTGGAGCAACACAGCTGGCCCATGGAACATTTACAGGTTCCCCTAAATTGTACAACACAGCACACACTCAGTAACATTTTAAAAGATGTACTGCAAGCAACAGTGGGATTCTTAACAAGTCATGAACAAATAAATATGGCCTGATTGGAAGACCATGAATGCACTGAAAATTCTTTCCCTGTGCCTTGTAAAGCCACTGTGAGGAACTGAGAGGCAGCTACAGTTTGCTGTTGTACAGGTAAACTGGAAAGAGGACTTGTTCATCACTGAGCAAAACAGCCAGTGCAGCCTCCAGCTATGTCCAACAGTGACAGAATATATAGCAAAATCCAGGAAAAACACAAGGAAAACACTCTTTCATCCGACCATTCCTGTAAAAAAAATCTTTCTCAACAGCTGGTGGAAAAGCATTTAAAGCCCAGTTCCTCTTTCCAAGCTTCTGGAAGCATCTGCATAATCTCTACATAACTTTTCATAGAGAAAGAGCTGAGGAGAGAAGGTGGCCAAACCAGAAACAGGAAAGCATCAAAGCAGGCACCAAGCGGTGACTCACTTCTCTAGCCTCAGAGACTAGAAAATGGTCCTGCCCTTCCCAGATATTTATTTAGGCAAAACATCACCTGTGTAATTCTTTTATTTGCAGAAGCTGCCAGACACAATCTCCTTGTGAGCATGCCAGTGTTATTTTAGCAGCATCTCCACATTCCGCAGTTGATCCTGACTATGGGGTTTATTTCCAAGAAAGACAAACAGCAGGAGGTCATGGATGCTACTCCTGGGTGACAAGGGCTGCAAAAATTTCAAAGCAACACAGAGATCAAAGTGCAATCCTTCAGCTCTGCCACTGCTGTGCCACATGATCTTGGCCAAATCAGGTTACCCAGGATTTCCATCCTTTTATTTCACCCATGACTCAGCAACAGCTTCCTTCAACCAAACTCAGTAATTACGGAAACATCAGAGAAACTCTTAAAAGTTTAACACAGCCTCCTCTTTCTGTCTTGAAGTCAATTTTAGTGGGCATGAAATTCCATTTGTGTAGCTGCTTGCTAACAACAGAATTCACAGGTTGGTTTTTGGCATGGGCAAGAAGGCATCCACTGGGCAATGAAATGGGAATTCAGGCATTAGTAATCTCCCCTCTGTCACCTGTGAGCTGTGTAACTGTGGCAAGTTATTTAACACTTCCCTGCCTCAGTTTCTGAACTTATAAACCAGGTTTGCTGCTACTCTCCCACCTTGCAATGCCCATGTGCTGACCCCTCACAACTACTGTTGCACTCATGCTGCCCAAGGTGTTTCATTCCTAAAACCAGCTAAGCATGTTTTCCAGCACAAGGAAAAAATGAGTCCATGATACCCTGCCTTGACTTACTTTGATTCTAGCACAGAAAATACAAGACACATCTATATCTGTCCCTCCTTGATAGACAAACTTAATTAACCTTTGCTATTCTGTTCCAACCTATTCTTTTAGACAAAGGCAGTGACCCATAAACAATATGTTACCATCAGAATCTCAACTGCAGTGACACCTAGAGATATAGCCCTATCAGCAGTATTGGAAAATAAACCACTTAGATTAGCTCCTCCAAGAAATATGGATTGCATTCATGTCACACATGAACTGTCAGAAACATTAGGATACTTTTAGCATAAATCTGTAGTGTGAAGGGTATGTTATGAATACAGTATATAATTCACTGCTTACACATAAAATTGGGACTGTCTTGGGTGACTTGCACAATGTGTATATATTTACACACACATGCACACATTTTACACTGACTCGTGGAGAGTAAGACTGCAATTTCTGTAAGAGAGACAGGCTTTTTGGAGGAAAAACTGGGCCAGAAACCAGAAGCAGGTGGGAGAAGTTGAGAAGAGCCATCTTTTTTTACTAGAAAGCGGCTATTCTTCAAACTCCTAGCTGTCCTATCACAACCACATTCTTCTGGATTTACCAAAAGAGAATTTTTTCAAGATTGGTACTTCCAAGAAATCCTTAAAAAACAGTTTCCTACATCAGCAATACTAAATATTTCATTTCCAAATGGTAAATGTAAATCCCACATTAGAAAATAAGTTAAAATTTCCCAGTCTCTCACAATTATTTATTTTTGCTCTAAGCTGGTAAGGAAAGAACATAAAAGTTGAGGTTCTGGAAGTGAGAATACTGGTTTGCCAAGCTGCATTAAAAGTGGAAAAAAAAAAAAGAAAGAAAAAACCAGAAATTGCATGAAATTCTGAAATGTGTCCAAAACCTCCATACCAGCCTTAACCTTTTCCAGAAGCAGGATCCCTGGAGTTATCAGAGTAACAAAGAAAAAGCAGCCACTGGTCCCCAAGTGGGGGGGGCACATTCTGCATCTTGCCAATTTTTAATGGTTTAGCTGTATGAACCAGTAGTTTTACCATTTTTTGGGGATGATGTTGACTCACATCAAGTCCAGATTAGACTTGTGCTGTGGATCACATGCCAGCAGTTTGTCATCTTAGAAAATCAAGGCTGATTAGATTCAGACGTGTCCATCACGGTTTTACTCTTGCTCTGATAGAACAGGCTGCAATCACCCCGTATTTTCCTATTGCAGGGAGACCAGTTTCAGAAGCACCAACTTCCAAGTACACCAACCTGCTCTGACTTGCAGTACTTTTGCTGGCAAACTGATTTTACTGTTAACTGGACTGAATGCACACCAATTCCCGTTGTAATGAGCAATTACAAGAGCTTCAAGGGAGACTCCAGATGCTCACACAGGACTGGAGTGAAAGGCGATGTACAGTAACTATCAAATCTGCTACATTTCCTACCAACCTAGGCTTGTCTCTTCCTCAGGTGCAACACCAGACACAGCTGATTATCTGCCTTAGAGCTGACAGGAGCAGCAGAATATAAATGACCAAAGGAGTCTCAACCAAAACAATAATCTTCATTACGCTTATCAAATCATGATGGATACAACTTCTGGTGTGACTGTATATAGATGAAGAAAACCTACAGAGAAATATACAAAACATTTGCACCTTTATGAATCCACTCAAGCATGCGAGCCTCTGCAAAGAACAAAGACTAATGAAATCTGACATTAATCTACATTAAAGATTCAGTGATTCACTTTATTTGCCAATGCTCAATGATGCATTAATCCTCATCTCATCCCACACACACTCACATGTTTCCTCCCTGGCTATTCTCTCGTGCTCCCTAAATTCTGGAACAGCAGACAGCTGGGCTGCTCAAGGCCTTGTCTGCATCCAGAAGTTAGCTTACTTTAAATGTGCAAATTCTCCCTGTTTGGTTAAAGTTATTCTAGGATCCAGGAGCCTTCACCAAGTGAGCCTGGAAAAGCTAGGTGCCTTGTCTACCCAGCTTAAACTACAATACCTTCCAGTGAGCACACCGGTGACTTCTACCATCAAAGAAACCCTCCTGTGAGCTGAGCAAGCTGCCCTAATTTGGTTACAGCAGGCACTGCCCAGCTATGATTCTGGCAAAGAAACAAAGATCAAATACTTTGATCAAAACAGTTATAGAAATACAAGTTAGATAAGAAGATTCACTCCTACTGGAGTCTGGTTTAAGAAAGTCCGTTCATGTAAAAAATAAATTCAGTCAGTACAAGGAGCCCAGCAGAAGTCCCTGTAGAGGTAACAGCTATGTGTTTCCTCTGGGGAGGATAAGCATGCATAGGTTTGCCAGCAGAACCTCCTGAAGGTGTAAGCAAGGTCTGATTCCTCTTTGAGTATCATGCTTTGAACGAAACTCTCCTTTAATTCCTTACTGTCCTTGACAGAAAAGCTCATTAGTTATTCATCCTCCATTTAACGCTGTTTCTGTGATTTTCCCTTGCTGGTAACCCGCATGTGCAGAACTGATGTTTAACCATGTGCACCGAGACCTTGTTCCCCTTACAATAAACCATCTTCAGTGCCACACAGGGTTTTACAACCTCAGCATCACTGCACCCATTGCCATCAAATGTTTTCTAGCCTCTCACTACAACTTCTTATGATTATTTGTGCAATGTTACACTGTTGTAAGAGTATGCAAACCCTACGACTCAGAACTCCTCCAGCAATAACAATCCTACTTGCAGATCAGTCCGAGAAACAGCTTGTAAGTTACATAATACTGCCCTTGAACTACACTCTGCCCTACTGCCCAGGAGAAGTGGGTCCTGGTTTTAGGACATTTAGAAGCTGGGGAGACATCACTTCTGCAGGCAAAAAGCAACACCTTTATTCTCTCTGCTCAGACATCTAACCAAAACAGCACTGAGGGATCCCAAAAAGTCTTCTCTGGAGAAGTTAAAATCTTAGATGTGGTAGATAATTAAATTCACATGAAGGTGAACGGAATCATGGGATATATCCCACAAGGGACATCCACAGCTTTGAGCCTGCTGGTGGAAGGAAAACAGTCCTTTTTGACAACAGCCATCTCTTTTTTCCTTACTTAACCCTTTCAGTATCTCACTAATTTGAGTGGCACTTAGGCAAAAGTTAGTTTCTGAAGGGCCTGAAGAGAAAAATTAATGGAAACCACGCAACTGTTTTTATTTCTTTAAGGGGTGTCAAAGGTTCCACAAGCAACAGGCGATCTCCCAAGTGAGACACAGACTCTCTAAGCCAAGACTTTTTATATAAATGACAGTACATGACAACAGAACCACGAGGACACCACATCTTCATTCCGAGGTTTAACATATTTTAACATCAAGCAGTATGTGATAGGTGAAGTGTGCGACTAGCAGCCTGCAAGAACATTTTCCCAAGGCAAATGTTGCCACCTTCCATTTGTGTTGTGATGGTGTCTCCATGCATCAGAAAGCTAAGTGCTGCATACAGATGCTTGAGAAGTAACCTTCTAGCTGAAATACTCTGCTATACCAGATTAACCCAATCAACCAAAATGAAAGAGTTAAAAAAGCACCTGGCATCTCACCCCATTACCATGCACAAAATCCTGTAGCTTGCCTTGACTAATTTTCCCCTTGGTCTGGTGATCAAATTCATCAGCTAGAGAGGATGCCACCAACTGAAAAGGTGTACCTTCATGTATCAACGCACCGAGAGAAGAAAGCTCTCATGGCATGGGCTTGCACTGCAGAAGGAAGTGAGACAGTTCTTTATCCCATACAGCTGCACTCATGGCAAAAAAAGGGACATGGAATAGTGATAAATGCTACAGGTAATTGTAATCACTCTGGCATTAGTTTCAGCTCCTCAGTATCAAAAATTAGAATGTCCTTTCGGAGCTGGTCCCTGTGCCAGAGAGACCTGGCTAGAGAAACTCTCTGTCAGCAAACAGGACGACCTATCTGTTCCCTTACACAAGGAGGTTTTGGTGGACATTTCATTGTTGAGCGGTTTCACAACACAGCCTTTGCAGAAGCAGCCTGCCCTGTCTTGATGCTCTACAGAAGAGGTCTGCCCTCTCCTGTCCTTACACAAGGGACACAGGCACACACAGACTCAGAGGCTACAGCCTTACTAGTTCAATCTCAGACAGAAAGAGCATCTCTGCAGTCCAAAACCAAACAGTCCCAGAGTCACTGAAATGTTTCCATTTTGCCAAGAACCCCCCACTTTGGCAGATTTCCCCTTTTTCCAGTTTCTGCCTGGTACTGAGTTGGACACTACAATTATCAAGTCTTAGAGTGAGAAGGCTTGATTTGCTTTATATCCTAATAAAGTACACAGAGCTCTGGTTTGAACCTCTCAGTTACAGGTTACTGCCTGTAACCAGAACTACAGAAGTCCAAATAACAAGCTCTGGAGCTGTCATTGCCAGAACACACAATTAGCAATATGCCATGTCATATTCAACTGACTACAACCAAATCACTGCACAACAGCATGGTCTCCTGGGTCACCTCAGCACTTCAGATGTGAAACATGGAAAAGAATACGTTCCTGAAGAGGAAAGCCTTCCAGAAATTACACCTGAGACTCTCAGGATGTTATGTTGGGCAACTAAGTTGGATTCTTTTTCTGGAAAACAATCTATCATCTACTGTGATATAATACAGAAGATAAAATCAAGTGAGTGCTCTTTGTACTTGTGTCAATTTATCCATACCATTATCACAGTCCAACTATGTAACTGCTTTTGTTGTGCTGCATTGCAACCACCCATTCTGTCTAATTTTCTTAAAATGGGTCCTAATGCCACCCTGGAATACAATTCTGGTTTTGCACTGCCATGAAACCAGCAAACAGGAGGTCAGAGACAGGCCCAGGAAACAGCTTATTGTCCATCTGACTCTTCCATGTAACACCTTTGTAAGATCATACCTGCCACTGTTTTCCTGACTGGCTTGGCATGTATGTTGCTGGGAGGCTTCGAAGGCTGTTCTTCATGGTTGAGCCTACAATCGTACCCCCTGTCTCACTTGAGGAAGGCTCACTGGCCACTGCCATCTGGTACTGGGAGTAGTTGTACAGGTTGTTGTAACAAGGATACAGGGACGGCTGGTAAAAACTGCTGTAGTAGGCGGAGTCCACAACCAACTCAGACGTGCTCTCCAAGTGCCCTCTGCTGGGGATGGAAGGGATGTCCTGAATGAGCATCCGTCCCTCTGGAAAAGAAAAAAAGAGACCATTATCTTTCACCTTCTAATGAGCCACTACTCCTCCCAAAGGCTGGACAGAGAGTGGTAAGTAAGAAGAGGTAGGAGCTGAAAGCGAAACACGGCTGAGTGTTTGGTGGAAACTCAAGTGGACCAACAACTCCTCAGAGTCCAAGACTGCCACCTACACACACCACAGACTGCAGAACAGCAGACAAAACCAACTGCAGGTTAAGACAATGCTCTGAATCCTCAATCAGTATCAATTCCTGGGGATAATGATTTACATCACCTAACTTTGCAGTGCCCTATTACTTTTTAACCTGTAACAGTGTGCCAAGTCCCTTGTAACTCTCTAGAAGCAGAAAGGATCTTGCTACAGAATGACTCCTCCCAGTCAGTGTCCTGAAGGTGAGAGGACGCTTTCTGAACATGCCACTAGGAAGGGCAAACAGCCACAAGGCAAGAGAAGCTGCAGTAGGGAAAAGTACCACAGGGTCAGCCAAGGTGTCCCAGAAACCCACACACTACTTGTGACCAGTAAGGTCCTCAATCCTTGCCGAGCCTTCATTCCCGAATTTAGCTCCTGTACCTACAAAATCATAAAGCAGAACAAGATCCCCCACCATTAGCAAAAGAGAAGGAGGAGAAAGGTATTGCTCCCAACTTGCTGCATCCACTCTGGAGTGCCTCCAGAGCAGGAGTTAGCTGGCTGCACTCCCCACAGGCAAGGTCTGCCTCACCATAATTCCCTAAGATGGGGATGCTTCTCAGACAATGAGAAGCCATGATTTCCCCACTCCACTGTCAACCAGTGCCTTGCAATATTGCAAGCATGAAAAATGGAATGTGCTTGTTGGTACTGCTGCACACCCAAGGTCTCTCTGATACGTGGCACCAGTTACATCGCCAAGCCAGACACAAACAAAAAACTGCCACAATCTTATATACATTTACAAGGGAAAAAATTAAACATCTAAATCCTGACATATCTGCAGCTCTGGTTCTAGTTTGCATGTCTGTAACCCTGCCCTGTGCCAGTTCTCTGTAAGGAGCTCCTGCTCTTCCCATGATGTTGTCCAACTGTTTTGTGGAGGAGAAAACAATGCGGCTTAAAGCATGCCGATGAGCTCCCAAGAGCTATTGGTATGGACATGAAGCAGCATGGGCAACAGGCACATAGGAAATAACAGCCCTAAGAGACATTTCAGGCAGGCCTAGTTTGTTCTGGATCTTTCTCTTGGTGTACCTGTATCTTGGTTACTTACCTGTAGAAGGAATATGGTGGTATTTACCAGCCTCTCAGATTCATGGTAACAACTTCCACTGTACTGTGTATTAGCTGCATACTAGATCCAATCATCAGTTTTACCAGTCATTGCCATTTACAACGCAATTCTGTTTCACTTCTTCAGCTGTAATGAAAGCTTTCTGCAACCATGGATCATCTTCCAGGTCACTAAATTACACAGTACCCCATTCAGTTCTTGCTGACATTCTGTTGACATCAATGAACTATACGCATTTATTAGCAAAGACTGTTTTATGCCTCCTGCATCTGATTTTTCTGCAGAACCAAGTCAGCTGGCCTTGTTTATATGGAGTATTTCTCAAATTTGCACACAAACTAGAAGTGCTTGCAATGCCACAGAAGACTTTTCAGAATTTCTGCACTTTCATTTTTATAATTTTTTTAATTGCTATTATTTTGCTTCTGGGCAAAAGACTCTTGGATACTTTTGCCTGTGTCTTTGATAAAATCAGAACTTAGACCACTGGCACAGCACAAGCCTGACTCCCATCCCTAAATTTACCTCTCAAATAAAGCTGCATTCCAATTGTTCTGCTTTAAATGTTGCAAAATAGAAGCCAAAAGCCAAATCCTCCAACACATTCCTTGCTAGGATACAGATTTCATATGACAGAGACATGCAAGGCAGTTGTCCACTGACCTCCTGACAGGGCTATATCATGCTACACAAATGCACAATTTCTTCTAAAATCTCTGCAGTGTCTTTCAACTTACAGTGCATCATTAGAAGGGCTACTACTCCCCATTAAAAATACTAGCATCAGGAAGATGAGGTCTTTTTATACCTACATTATCTGGATGAGGGGATCAAGATTATCGTCAGTCAGTTCACAGACAACACTAAGTCAGGTGGGAGTGTTGATCTACTGGAGAGTAGGAAGGCTCCGCAGAGGGATCTGGACAGGCTGGATCATGGGCCAAGGCCAGTGGTGTGAGGTTCTCTGGAAGACCAGAGAAGGGCAGTGGAACTGGGGAAGGGTCTGGAGCATAAGTCCTGTGAGGATTGACTGGGGGAGCTGGGGTTGTTTGGCCTGGAGAAAAGGATGCTCAGGGGTGACCTTACTGCTCTCTACAGCTGCCTGAAAGCAGGCTGAAACCAGGTGGGGTTTGGACTCTTCTCCCAGGCAAGAAGTCACAGGATGACAAGAAACAGCCTCAAGCTGTGCCGGTGGAGGTTCAGATTGGACATCAGGAAGAACTTTACAGAAAAGGTTGTTAAGCATTGGAATGGGCTGCCCAGGGAGGTGGTAGAATCACCATTCCTGGTGGTTTTCAAGAATTTACTGGATGTGGCACTAAGTGCTACAGTCGAGTTGACAAGGTAGTGATGGGTCAAAGGTTGGACTCAATGATCTTAGCAAGTCTTTTCCAACCTAAATGATTCCGTGATTCTGATTCTGTAATACACAGGAAAGATGAGCCACCCTAAGTGCCAGCAGCCAAAAGGAAGGGAGGAGAAAGTAGCAGGTTTTGTTGCAACTTTTGGAAAGGTCTTACGCACCACACTTCCTAACATGGCACCAGATGGGCTAGGCTAGAACAGAAACCCATCCGTAGCTATCCACCAAACCACACAAGCATTCCTGATACTCCTGATGCTTCTGTGACATTCTAGTGGCTGTTAGTGCTACAGCTCCCTCCTGAAGAGCAGCAGTGGCAGTATTCTGCTGCATTAAGAAGGAGGAAAAAAAATGCTTTTTGATCCTTTTTTCAAACTCTTTCTATCTCCTATCTGTAATTTGGACTACAATCATTTGGCATCAGAGGTGCAAAATGTTTGACTTATTACGCGTTTTCCTCTATGTAGCTGCACAACACCCACTGGTGGTTCAGAGTTCAGGGCTGTTTACAAACCCACCAGGAGTGTCCTCTGCTTTCTTCTGGCCATCCCTCCATGTTCCAATAGTCTTTACACTACTATCAGCTGTCTCCAAAGCTGGTCTCTAGAGCTGGCTCATTCAGCCACCCATGCACTCAGACGCATAAATCCCCCAGCATCAGCAACCTGGGGCATTTTTCTCTTACAAACCCAGGGTTATGAAATCCATGGACCTTGTAACATCTCTGGCACACAACCCTTCTGAGCTGCAGGGCCACACCACAGAGATGTGCCCCAGCAGATTAACAACAAAAACGGGAGCAAAGGGAAAAGGAAAAGTTCAAATGAAGGGAAAAGACACATCCAACTCCTTGAAGAACTAGGAATCCTGTGACAGCACTGCAAATACAGCCAGAAGAGTTAGTTTTCCCTAAATCCCATGAGACATCGTGCTTCTGAATGTGGAAGGATAGATCTATAGGAATCAGTGTCTGTAACCATCTATCTGGGGTTCCTCTGGTTAGTCCTTGGCCCACACCTGTAAGGCTATACTCCCACCCACCAGCTGAACCTTCCCACAGCCATGCCTCCAGCAGCTCAACCAGCTAAGTGTTCTCCTCCAGGGAGCCTGTCAGCCTGCGACTGTTTTCTGCCAGCAAGCAGAGAATACCAAGGTTAAGAAAGCAGCTTTCAGCTGACTTCTTTCTTTCTTCCAAGTGTAATTCAACACAGATGAATGTCTCTGCTGGAAAGAAGAGGGTTCTCTCCTGCCACAGAGCTTGCAGCATTACAACACCTGCACATCAGGGTGCAATTTTCGAGAGGAATTAAGCTCTCAAGAAGGCAACCCCTGCTGCACTGTCAGGCTCCCACTCTGCCCCTCCATCTCTACTTTAAAACATGAGATCTGCTGCAGGAGTTGGGTAATGCCTTGGTTGTCTTCACTCTCTAGATGGAAAAAGTAGGAAGGGCTCCTGGGCGTTCCCCTTGCTTTTACGCACAAATTTTAGTATTTTGGAAGTTACAAATAGGACATGACCAAAAATGGGACTGAGCCTGTACAAGGAGGTATGGAAATTAGAACAATAGTACCAAAAAAAGAAAGCAGTTTAAATTCTCACTCAGTTTTTGGAACACCAAATCTAATACGTAGGGCCATCACAGGCTCTCCATCTGTCAGCAACACTTTTGCAGCGAGACAACAGTACCCCTTCACGCAGCCATGCCCTTGGATCTCTAAGTTCTTTTCTATGTCTTTACTAATTCCCATAGAGAACCGATGCTACTTTTTTTGCACTATGTACACAGTGTGAAATATGGCCCACTCTTTCATAGAAGATCAATATGATGCACAATAAATACTGTTATTGATCTTGCAGTCTTGTAGACGACTCTCCAGCTCTATGGCATATTAATAGTAGTTAACCAGTAATTCATTTCAGGGTGGCTGGTATTTTCTTCTAAAGAAGGTGAGTACTAGGGGTCAGTTACACATATAGGTCTTTTACATTCAGTAACCTATGATGGGTTCCTGCCTTTGCTTAGCAGAGCACAGTGAAAAACACTGGTCCAGTCCTTAGCTAATGTAAACCAGTCTCAGACCATTTACTTCAATAAAGCTATGGCGATTTACACAAATTGCGGATATGCATGGCAAAATCAACGCAGAGGCCAGTAGATAGATCATTTGGAAGGGGAAAGGAGAAATACCAGGTAATTTACAGGAATTTCTATCATCATCTCTTTCTCACAGATGCAAATGTGTTTTTAAGGATATATACTGAGAAATACAAACACTGAAATTTGAAAGCTGCATAAAAGCATGTAGTATTTTCTATTCCTACTGGTACTGTTAAGGGCCAGTTTTACATCTCATTATATGCTGACAACGTTAATTTAAGTATGTCTGGGTAAGTCTCTGATGTGAGGTCAAATGACATAGAGTCCATACTATTAGACTTTCTCAGCATGTGAAACAGAGTGGTAACACCAAAGTGCCTACTGGGAATGGTTACTGGACCACACAGAAATCTGGGGGAGATTATGAGTCAGCTTGTGACAGACACACACCAGGAAAGGCTTTATAAATCAGGATAGCAGAGCCACATTTCAGTGTCTGGGAGCATGCAGCAGCATGGTTCAATTTACTCATGTGGCATTAGACCTGATTAGTCTCCATCTGACTGTGTATTTCAGAAAAGGGATTTGTATATGCAGTGTGACAATTAAGAGAATTTCACTGCCCCCATTTATTGGCATGCATTCTTAGATAAACCAATGGCTAACAGTTTTTATTTTTTCTATGCTGACAGAGACTCTGCACATACATAGCTCTGCTGTTGAAAATACAGAACGGTGACTACTCAAGTAACACACTGACTCAAGGAGCAGGTAAGCACTGCACACTGAGCAAAGTTCAGCTATTGTTAAGTTTACATTTCCTGTAGTTTTCAATTTAGAGTGACTGTTTTCACCAGTTTCAATACCTTCCTGCAAACCAGCTTCTGCAACAGGGACAGCTACACCATTAAAACACATACACGAAAATTATTCAGTCAGGAAACACCTGCTTTCATACCTCAATGTACCTGACAATTTCTCCTTGTTCAGTATATAAAGCATTGATACACTCCTATTAGCTGGTTTAGCAGTATTAAGTCTTGCAATGTTTTACTTCAGTTCATATCTGGCTTTGAGGTTGGACAGTAGCCTTGAACAAGGCCAGTGTGAAATCACTCCCTAACATCATAATCAGAACCTCTGGTACAATGTGTTTCTCCCACCAGACAATCATGACAGAGCTATTTCAGATGTCAAAGAAAGCTGGCACCATTACTTTCTGCTGAGAAATTCTGTCTCCCAAGGAACAAAACCCACACGCTTGCTCTGCCTTTGAGAGAAGTATTTCTGTTCTCTTCCCATTAGAAGTTGTGGATTATCTTTGGTTCCAGCATTGAACTTTTAGCTTGATATAAAGTTAATGTGCTAGACAATGTTCATTTCAGGCAAGGCTGTGGGGTTGTGTAATTTTCTGCCACCCCCAAAAAAGGCCATTATCTGTAATTACCCATTACCATGCATAATTATTTCTTCTATTCTGGTCTATGGCCCCCAGGACTTCATGATGTTACAGCTCACTGCATTATCTTATCAAATTTGTTAAGGAAGCTTTTTTGACCTTTTGAGCACTTGTCACAGCATATACAAAAGCCAGCAGTAAATTGTCTAAGCATGTAGTGCGTGATTTATTATTTGTACCTTGCATAGTGATACCGTACAAAATATTACACATGAACACCTTCCCTATTGTCCTATTCCCTACTTTAGATAAAATAAGGAAAGGAAAGGAAAGGAAACCCCTTCAGTAAGAGAAGGAAGGGAATGGGAAAAGGCTGGAGTCTCTCAATGACAATTTAAGGAGCATGACAGCAACAAGCAGCTAAACCTGAACATCAAGCTCTGAAGATCCCAGCTGCTCTCCTCTCCAATTCCACCTTTTCTGTTTCTCCTCTTCCTCCAGAGTCTATTTCATCTTGTTTTCATCGTTTTGTAACCTGCTGATCCCTGCTCTTTCACACCAAAGACCATTTTACTGCTCCTTCATTATGCAGAACACAAACCACCCCACCCCCCATTCACAGCTTTGGTTAATGCAGCGTAGGTTCTTGACAGACAAATTTGGCGACAAGCGGCGTCCACAGAGCAGGAGGGGAAGCTGTGCTTCTACCCATCCTGAAACCTGGTTTCTGACGGGGCTCTTTTACTCTCATTCACCTATGGAAAGCCACATCTGCAGCACTCCCAACTGTTTTGACCAGAAAGCCTTTCAGAAAACTATGTCTTTTCCTCCCTCCACCAATTGCCTATGTTATGGCCCTCTCTTGAGCTCCAACATGAAATCTGATGGTTCTTTTTCCTTCTTGTTCAGATTACCTTCCCGGACAGCCCTGGGTACACAGCTGAGCTCTAACATCTATTAGGAAGAGAGATGGAAAAATATCAAGTACCAGCCATATCAGACGTGTGGGCCAACAGCAGCCATGTCTCCAGGTTAGGAGTATAAGCACAGCCAAAACACCTTCCTGACACCACAGTAACTCTCCAACCCTAACCAGAAATATACATAATTCTTCTCAAAGCAGGAATCCACATTTAAAACAAACAAGCAAGCAAACAAACAAAAACCCCCAAAGTGTGTGGTCTAATAATTCTGAGCCTCTTGCAGGCCTCTGGCCTCTTCCTTGGAACTGAAGTGTACAAGGACCAATCTATTCCACCTCTTTATCACAGCTATGCCTTATCACCCGCCAACTCCTACCATGCTTTTCACCTCCTCCCACCACAGCAAGACAAAACAACCAGTTACTGCAGCTTTCCTGCAGTGAGTCTGACAAGTAGGGCTGTATGGGTGTTCCGAAAAATTCCTTGCTAGGTGCAGCTGCTGGACCGCTGAGTTCAGCCAGCATTATCAGTTAGGAGCTGGCATGATGGCAGCAATGCCCGCAGGCACAGGGCATGTGATCTGGCAGGAAATTATTTTATCTGCCAAGACATCAACATCTGTGCTCTCATGCTTCTCAAGAGTTACTTGACTGGAAGAACTCAATTTGACTTGGAAGGAATGGGTATTATTCTTTTCTCCTCTCTAGGAGTAACTCCAGAGTGGTCTTCGACCAAAATGGCATTTCCCCAGTTCTACTTCTGAAGGACTAAACCAGTTCTAAGTGGAACAGCAGATTTTAACAAGAACAAAACTTGCCAGAAAGAGGCACTCTAGGATAAATGTTATGCAACAGGGATAACACATTTCAGGGAAAGTTGGGAGACCTCATAATTAAGGTTATTTCCTATAGTCTTACTTGAGCCTTAGGGTGAATTCATTTGATTTCGCATCCCCAATGCTGCTGCTGTTCACAATATCAAACCTACCCCATGAAGTAATACAGAAAACTTCAGCTGGAGCTGGCATAGTCTGGCAAAGGCATAAGCAATCAGAACAATCATACTGGAGATTAAATAAAGGTCATCTAAGGGGACCACTAAAGTGTAAAATAAACTACTGACTTTCACTCCAGTACATGTTCTCCAGTCTTTTAATCATTCCTTTGTCTCCTGCCTGAGCTCTTCCAAGTTCAAGTCCAGGTGTGTGGGTCCAGACCATCGCTACATCCCCACCACCAGCTACAAAGAGAAATCTAGGGAACAGTACCAACAGGGAAACAGATGTACTTCCCTTGTTCCCTCTCCTAACCTTCCACTGGTTTTGGTTCAGTGATGCCCTCCCTTCCAGTATTCATTTTGAGCTCACTTTCTGGTACGTACCATGCTCCCAGGGAAGAAGTCCCACTAGCACTAGCTCCATGACCCTCTCACCAGCTTCTCACCACCACATAACTGCCTAGAAGGACTGTGCCAGTTTTTGCTCATCCTCTTTCACCAAGAACCACTAACATTCAGTACAGTACCCCCCAGGATCACCACCTGTGCAGTGACAATGTTTCTTGGGGACGGACTTCTCCATTTTTCGCTTCTGGTATGGGTTAAAATGGCTTTTGCTCGCATGTGACCAATCATCTAACCAAGCCTTCCTGTGGTGCACTTTTGTCTTCTGCGGTGCTTGCCAGTACATGCACCTTTCCATCACCTACCAACACAACCTGTGATGATGCCAGATTTCCTTCCAAGATACCAGTGGGATGATTACAGAAAAGAGCAGGTCCCCGTGAGATGCCTCCAGAAACACTGTTATGTTCAGATTCTCCACTCAGACCTACAAACCAATAGGATCATTCTCCTTAAAACCATGTAACACATAAAATACTGATTTTCTGTCAGTTCAGGTTCCTAATCAAGATGCCAGAGGATACAAAAATCAAATGCCTTGCAGGACTTGTGATTGCATCAGTATGTCACTTCACCAAACAATTCTGTAGTGATAAAAGATTACCAACTTGACAGAATCTTTACCCATAAACTTCTGTTAATTCATGTTGCATGAACATCATTTAACAGCTGCATTTCTCCCCTTTTTGCGTATTTCATTTTGCTGTGGATTGTTCCACTATTTAAAAAAACCTGATGTCAGGCTGATGGATTTGCAGCCACCTACCCTAACACACTCAGTTATCTTGAAACACTGGCATGACATCAGCTTTCTTTCAAGATTTAGGAATTGCCCCAGTGTTAAAGGACTTACTGGAAATCACAGTGGATCAGGTTGGAAGGGACTGCAGTGGGTCATCTGGTCCACACAGCCCACTCAAACAGGGTCATCCTACAAAACATTTTACAGGATTGTGTCCAGACAGCTCTTGAGTATTTCCAGTAAGGGAGACTTCCCACATCCTCAGCCAAGACATTGGTTTTTTTCTTTCTTCTTCCTAATATTGCATATGAGTTGTCTAGTCCTGCTGACTGCAGTTCCTGTTGGAACCGGAATGTCACCATCTCCATATACAGCTATAATACTAACTGTCTTTGTTCAAAGCAAGGACCAGAAAAAAAATTGTTGAGCATTTCTTCCAATTTTCTATACGTATTTTTCCATAATGGGTAAAATTATTGTTAACTCTGTGTGTGTGTTTCTAACACAATTCAAAAACCTTCTCGATTTCAAGATTTTTGGTTAATTTTAATCTTCACACAAACCTATATTTTTAAAAAGAAAAAGTGATATGCGCAAAGGAAAAAAATAAAAAGGAAGAGAGCAATTTCATCCAGAAGACTGCAGCCTGGCATAGTAAGTTTCTCAGTCCTACACAGAGCCCCAGTCCAGATCCACCTCAGAGAATCTGAAATATCTCAGTAGAACTGCAGAAGGCATATTTTGTTCACATTTAGTGTACACTTAATAAAAATGATCTGCTGCAAACATTTAGCGTGCAACTTAACAATCCTCCTAACATGACAGAAGAAATAAAAACCTACAGAAAATAACATTTTATTTCCACAATTAATTTAAGCTCCAGGCCTTCAATAAGATATCTATGGCAGCAAATTCGACTTTCAGTGTCTCTGTCACTGACTGCAGCAGAGCAGTTGATCTTTTTATGTGAGCTGGGGGGCAACGCTTATTCTTTCTTTTCTTGCACTTTTGGTCACTGTAATACAGCTATAGTGATTGTATTCAAATCTTTTGCAGAAAAAATATGAATGGCTTTGGTAAAGAAAATGCGTTCAAAATTTTTGAATATGGCTTCAACTGTGAAGGTGCTAGGCACTATTTTAATGCTCCTGCATATGTTTGTCCACACTGAACTGAGACACCAGGATTATTTACATATCTGAAGTTACTGGCATGTGTGACAGCTAACGGGATCAGGACCAATAAAATCAGTGCTTCAGAAAATTAAAAGCATGAGAAACAAGGACCATTTTCATCCTCAGTATAAAAGCTGGGAGCATGACTACTGTGTGTGCTTATCTATATATACATGTTATTATTCACCTTGAGATATCCGATTTGAGAAGAAAATTTATAAATATTTAACTCTTTGTGTTCAGACATCCAACATGCTACTGAAGTGAGTATTGAAGACAAAAATAAAAATCAACACAACTTTTAAAAAACAGAGGAAGAAATTAAAAATTATAGGAAATTAGGAAAAAAAACCAGATTTCTTGACTGATGGAAAACAGCCCAGACACCTGCAGGGGGAAAGAAGCAAATTCAGAGGAGGAGAAAGAAACTTAGTGTGGATTAAATCTAAAGGGATTTAAGTCATTAACAAGAGATCAAAGAAAACATGAGAAGGGAGGGAAAGCTTTACAAGTGTCTGAGATAGGAGACCTTGGAGGAAATATGAATAGGATAAAATCACTGCGGCTCACACTAAAAATAATAAAGGGAGTAGGACGATGGATGGAATTAGCTGGAGCCCATGCTTGGTTATAAGCTATTATGATGACAGAAACCCAAAAGTTTCTACAACAGACTAACTAGAAATAACAGGAGGGCTTTTTAACTCTACCTAATATGTGATACAAAAACTAGTACGAGGAGCAGTGAAAAAACACTGCAGACACCCAGCAGGCCTGAGTGAGTGAGCAAGAATCACATGGATGTGCATGAATGCCAGTGTTGCATGGATGCAACAACATTTCCACCCACAAAATCTGCTTCAATACAAATGCAAATTGATCACCAATTAATGTTGTTCATGCATAGCTGACAGAAATGCACAGTGACTGGAACTACAGCGGCTTAGCATCTGCTGAGATTCAGTTGTGCCCAGTACCACAGACATCCAAATCACCAAATAGTGGCTTATTCTGTAAGCAATAAAATAGTAGCAATAAAGACTGGAGACAGGAATTAAAACAAACAAAAAAAAAGAGATACCCAATCTCACTGCAAAGGAAGTCAAGCTCAGTATTTAACCGACTCTCTGCAAACTCTTCAAGAAAACACAGATGTGCATGAACAGTGTTACTTAAGTAAAGGAGCTGTCCACAACCCTGATTAAGACTAGTAGGTACTCAGAAGAAAGTTTAGTAAAGTTCAATAAAACAGAGGAATTAGAAGAAGCATATGAAAAAGCATTCCTGCAAAAGAAACCTTCAAAACTGCATTTTAGTTCCCATGTTATTAAGTGACAAATCTACTGTAAACGGAAAAAGGGTGAACAGGCTGAAATAGGAAGTTAGTTGATAAATTAAGCTAACGAAAGCAGTCTTCAAGGTACAAGAAAGCATGTGAAACAAAAGGAGAAGCAAGAAATCAAATCAGTGCTCAGTTAGGGAAGCGTTCAGTACTCCTTCACTCCTCACTTTATCTTTTCTTTAAAACAAAGAGCCCCACACATTCAGAGAAGTTATAACTGTTTCAAGGACACAGAAAGGAACAAGAGGCTAGCTGAAGATAGTGTAATAATGTGACCACGTATAGTAAATTCTTAGAAATTCCTTGTACATTTTCTGCTCCTGCTCCATTCCTTATCTCAGTGCTCATAACAATAAATGGAAAGCACAAGCTGGCATAGATAACTCTCTAAATCTGAATGTACATATGCAAATGCTAGTGTGACAGAGGAAGAGATTCCAAGGCACAAAGAACAATAGGATGTGCTGACCAGCCCTGTTACCTTAGGTGGGAAGAGAATCTGGTACTAGGACAGTGTACATGGCAACGTCTGTCCAGCACACAGCAAACACCTTAGAGCAAGAAAGGTTAGAAAGCTCAGCAGCTGTCTTGCTCTAACCATAGATCTGTGTCTGGAAGCCTCACGTGGTGTGAGAAAAGTTGGACAGCAAGATGCTGAAAACACATAAAGCCCTATAGTGAAGTATTTCTGAAAATGAAAAAAAAAAAAACCCCAAAAAACCCCCTCTACTTCAAATCCTTTTGGGGAAAAGATTCTCTTCTGAAATGTGAAAGAAGGCTAGAAGTAACTGCTGAACTTCCTCCACCTCAGGGCTGAGCAGCCTTTCTCTCTCCAAGTAAGGGAGTCTGGGTAGGTCATGACTCATCCCTGGCACCCTTGCTCCCCTGGCACGCTGCAGAAAGCTCTCCCCAGCCCCTGCCTCTGGTGAAGACAGCCCTAGATAAGGCTCGGAATACCACTTGCACAGAAAAAGAAAAGCAATCTTCTCTGAGGTTCTTCCAAATCTGTTACAATTCTATTTTACACTTCCAGTGAAGCATCACACAGGACTGAAAGCCTGACAGGAAAAATAAAACTTCTTAATTCAGAAACTTAGGGAACTGACACTAGTTCTACCTTGTTTCACCAATACAATGGAAATACCACTCTTTTGATAAGTCTGTGGACAAGAGTCTGTGCCTCACTGAATGAATATGTGCAGCACTTCAAACATTAGCTCAGTTAAAACACAGGCACCTACACGCAGGCGGGTGTGCAAAGCTGCAATAATGAATATTGCTTGAAAAGAGGAGCAGGGAAGGTGCAAGCTTTGCAAGAGAACTGGAGAACTAACTGGAAACATCTGATCAGGGATGCAGAACCCTGTAACATTATGATTTATTTAATACAGTCAAACAATGGCTAGAGGCAATGAATCATATAGGAGATGACAAAGCTGCAGGAGATTTCCACCATCTACTTTAACCTGCACATTGATCAGAGTTTACCCCCATATTAATCACTTGAGATCATAATCTAACACACTCTTAAACACCTCTCCTGATTATGCTTCACTTACCCCCTTGTCCTTATGCAGGTCACTCCACTGCTAATTGCACTTCTAGTTAGGAAAAAAAGTGTCTAGTGTCTAATTTAATTTTGCCTTTTTTAGTTTCAAGCCGTTGCTCCTTGTTATGCTGTCTCAAGCACTGTAAATAATCCCTCCCCCTCCTCCATATTATTACCTCTCAAATATTTATAGACTGTTTATATCCACCCTTAGTCTCCTTTTCTACAAGCAATACATCATTTTTGTCACCCTTCCCTCTATCCTTTCAGATTTATCTATGTCCTTTTATAATGAGATGCTCAGAACTCCTCTACCGTTTTCTCAAGTACAGTGAACACAAAGCAGCAGAGAGAAGCTGAAATGCCCACCCCTTCTTGCTTCACAAGCAACTCCTTTTTACACAACTCTGAGCAAAACACGTTATTTTGATAGGAATTGAAAATTACAAAGCCACGGCCACCACACTGTGGAGTGCTTTGTTCATTGCATACTTTTACTAGTCAGGAATTTAAAAAGCCTATTATGGGTAAGTTCTATCCTAAATCAAGGAAAGAGTGTTCAAAGCTCCCGTAATATTTACTTAGTCCAGCTTGAAAGAGATTTAGTAACTAAGAAAACTACTATACAGCCAGAAGACCACTTCCAGCAACTGTTTTCCAAGACAAAATCTAACTTGTGCTGTGGAAATAATGTCAATCCAAGAGAGGCAAGACAGTCCTCTTACAAGACTCTTACAAGAGACACATGCAAATGTGATTCTCTTTCTCCCTTCTTAACTGCAATGAACTGCAGAAAACCAGATGATGATGGATTAGTTATTCACAGGTGAAGGACACAAAACTTCTCTCTTTGTTAGCTGTTACAATCCAGTAAAGACAGGTCATGTTTAACTACATTCCTTACTTTTGAACAGAGATTTGTTGACTGTGGGAGAAGCCATGGAAAAGCACCAGGAAGCAATGGAAGGAGGTGGCAGGACCAGGAGGCAGCCAGCAACTAAAACTGGTACAGAAGCAGCCACGGGTGCAGCAGGAGAAAATCATCCTCAGAAAGTAGTGAGGAGACCAAGAGAAAAGCAAAGAGCAGGAGGATGGTAACCACTGCAGACCCACCAAGATCTCTGAGGGCATGCAGCCATCACGTTAGTCCTGGCCCAGGCAGGCAAAGCAGCTACTGCCCCCTTCTTACTGCTCAGCACTGCTGAGGCTGCTGCCACCTGAACTATCAATCCCCTCCACTACCTGTCAGTCCTCACAATGTTCCCTGTTAAAAAAATCTACCACTGAGTAGGTGAAAAGGGTCAGGATTTCTTTCACAGGCTTGTAAATGCTTATGAGTATTGAGGCTGGCTGAACTTCAAATTTCAGAATATTGGCTTAATTTCAACACAAGCAAGAAGGAATTTCAGAGATTCAGAGAACAGTCTAGTTTGGAAAGGATCTTTGGAGATCAGCTAGCCCAAGCTTTACTCAAACCAGAGCCTGCTTCCCAGCTGGATCATGTTGCTTATACACCATCCAGTCAAGGTTTGAGCCTCCCGAAGCATGGAGGCTCCAGAACCTCTCTGGATAACCTGTTTCAACCCCTAAGCACTCTCACAGTGAAATGGCCATGGCAGCTTTCTCATGATCAGTTGACTAAAATGAGGCTTTTTTGATGAAACTGAAATTCTGACAGCACATGACACTATACTAAAAATACTTTTAAAGACCTTTCTTTCAAAAAGAAAATTTATCACTTTTTTTTTAAACCAGGCTATGATTTCTTTCAATTATAACAACTAAATTTTTTTAAACTCATCACCTATGCAGCACAACAGCTGCAAGATCACGGCATCAATTTTTGAAATCACAATACAGTGATCAGAAAAGTAAAGGAAGAGTAAAGAAGGCATGGTAGAGTTTTTGTAGACAGCTAGGGCACTGCAAATTCAAAAGGATCTCAATACCATCATACATTAAGCACTGTATTATTGCTGACCTCACTATGGTCTGTATTTATGAGCAGATAAAACCCCTTCTACTTGTCAAACAGTTTCAAAGTGAAGGTAGCACCTACTAAGAGAAAAAAAGAATACTATTTTGTTTCTGTCAAACATAATAAATGTAACGAAGGGAAATAACAAATACAAGCTTACTACTCACAATTGTTGAAAATGGTATGTCTGTCAACCAGTGATACTAGGAAGGCACCTGAACACTGCTGTCATTGCAAAGACAACAGGGAAATGTCCACAATAGAGAACAGGAGCAGGAGCTGGCATTTTGCATCACACAGTAATCCCATCTATATCAGATGCTTCTAAATTGGGCCAACAATAGTGCAGAGCAACAGAAAGAAGGGGTGCTTTCCAGCACCTTCCAGTCATCTGGTGATGTATGTTGCAGCCACTCCACTGGCCAAATGCCAAACATGACCCTTAGTCTGTGACAAGGACCAATATAATGAAGAAAAGGTGAAATGCATTCTCCTTCCTTCAGTGTGAACAGGTTTCTTTTTTTGCCTTTTTTTTTTTTTTCAATAAACTAAGGTGTTTAATGACCACATTTGCCTCCCCTCTCTGCCTCCTGGTGACTTCTAAATATTAAAATGGCAGAGGCTCCAAATTGACACAGACCAGTGAAGAACACAGGTGTTATAAAATGAGCATGTCTGAAAAGCACATTCTACATGCTCCACCACAGTCTTTCCTGAATTTTGCATATCTGCCAACATAACAAGATATACCTATCCTGCAGAAGGAAGGACAATTGCGTCAATGGGATAACAACTTTTGCTTCTCTGTACAATTAAACAACCTTTTCTTTCAGCAACCTACAACTTTTTAAGGGGAAATGCACAGAAACAACAAATTCTGTCTCTAAGACATTCTACTAATGCCCTGAGACCGTGGTCTGCTCTCTTCCAACCACCCTGCAAATTCCCAGTTTGCTTTTGAGTGGGAACTCATACACTCCCTCCAAAGTAAACATGCTTGACATGGTTAATGTCCAAACACCTATGCTACAACCACGGTAATTCCATTTTTCCCCTTTTCAAAACCAGCATGTCACAATGGGATCTGAAAAACTGCCTCTGGTCTCCAGGTATCATACTATTTCTGATCTGTTAATAAAATGGCTACAGCAAGCAGTGACTCTCTCTCTCTGGCACTGTGTCTGATTTGTGTGACTCCTTCACCCGTCACTCCTCTGCTGGCAAACAATGCTCCGTGTGATGGGAGTCCAAAAGAAGAACTGCTCTCATTAGCCAAAAACTTTTAGAGGAGGAACAGAATTACCACGGTCAAAATCACCTCTTGCCCAATCTAATGTGAGTCATACAGGACACGCTGCATGCCCAGGAGCCACCGCTTCCCCTGGGGCTTGCAGGGAACTGCTGATTCTCCCTGCCATGAAGCGTTTCACTTTCTCTGCTTGCTTTAATAATTACTGTAAATTCTTGAAAAATCAGCACCTCAGTGTACCAGCCTGAGACAATGACACTTGCTCTGATGGCATCTCCATTTTGCTTGCAGTTTAGGGTACCAATAAAACCATAAAACAGCAATACAAGAATCCATCAAGTACCTAGTCCTCAAACAACCCAACACCCAAAGCCACAACTTAGTGTCACATGGCAATTTCTCATCTGAAAAAAAAAGATCTTTATATGCCAAAAAGAAAAGCCTAAGGATATTTAGGCTGTATTCCTCACCAAAGCCTGTAGTCGAGACACCTGATAAAGCTACCCTACAGGTCTGGATAAATGCAGAGCACCTTCTCCAGCTTCACAGTCAGCATGCAGTCACTGGTATCAAATCAAAACCCAGCAGTACTTACACGGCTTTCAACAGATGAACCTAGCAAAACTATTAGGGACGTAACTTTATTTATACAGTGTAGTCACCTCTGAGCTAAGCACAAATGTCTGTTGCTACTTAAGTGCCTAAAAGCAAAACCGTGAACCTGATTTCCTATTCATTCGCAGATGCTTCCATTTCTGGTGAACAAGGTTGACCCTGTCTTGATTCTTGACTGGAATCACATCTTCTTTCTGGAGATGGAGCTGTATTTCAAATGTTGTCACTCACAAACAGTTATTTATTTGGACACAAATAATAACAGTTAGTTATTTAGTAAAATGCTTGAGAAACAATGTATTTAAAATGGCTCAAAATCCATTGGAAGAAAGATTACTGCTCTAACCAAAAATAGTTGAACAATTCAAATTACTTTAAAATAAGGTATTTTATGTTTTCAAGTCCTTATTCAAGCATGTGAATTGCCTTAAGCTTGTTTGGTCAAAGTTTTTCATTAAAAGACCATAATTTAATTCAATTAATTAGCAATTATTAAAATGGGATTAATAAATTAAATACTGTCATTTAAAAAATATTAAGATCAAAGGTTATGCCAGTTTTGTCAACAGTAAAATGATTTCTTTCTTTGGTCTTTCTGTATAAGCAAGGATCTTCTTGTCCTGAGTTACACACAATCTCTATACATTACTGAATATACTACTTTAATCTTTAGCCAGCTTTTCCCATGTCTATAGACAAAGCATGCAGTAATGCAAATGTGAAAGGAGTAACTGCATCAATTCAAAGGTGACACTAACATAATGAAAACAAAAAAGCTAATAAAAAGCTATTTATTGCTTTATTAAGCAGTTCTTTTAAAAGCTTCCCAACGAAATTTCTCTACAATGGTCTGAAACTGCCTGTCTGCACTAGATCCAACAAATCCATCTGACATACTTTTAATGGCCTGCAAAACAGAATAATGTCACTTGACAGATACACATATGCACTGTCCTTTTATTAATTAATGCAAGGTATTGCCCACTTTAGAATCATCTTTTTATCTGGCAAGTATATTCACCTGTATTACTGACGTGTATAGATGATTAAAAATGAATGAATTTTCCTTTTATCTATTTGTGTTTGCTTCTTTCTGTCTATACACAAGAAATCAAATACACCAGCTCCTTTCTTCTTTCTTATCATTCAATCACTGTATCTGTCAGGCACAGTTGGGAAAGGGAAAAAGCAATTTGCATAGAAAAAACCATTTTGCCTACAGTCTTCACTTGACTAGAACCTTCAAATCCCATCTGTGCTCAGCGATGCTTTCACTGAATCTACAGACAAATATTGGTTTTTGTTGTTGTTTTTCTGGGGTTTTTACAAGTGTTAAATGCAATACACTAAGTTGTAGTAGAAGAGGACTATATCAGTCTTTCGTAGTTATCACACCATGCCACACAGAACCAATGTCCCACCACATCAAGCCACGTAAAGCTGGCAGATCTCTGCTGCTCTGAAAACTCTCGAACTTTGAAGAAGCTACACAGCCAGCCAAAACCCACTTACCATGATGGTGGCAGGAGTACATATTTTGGGACAACGGACAAAAGCTTCCCATAATTCTCTACTTGCAGTCACACACCCTACTGAATTTTATTACAGCACCAGTCTATGAAAAAGAAATTTTGATTTTCAAGTAAAAATAATCAATTAAAATATTAAAGACTGATACTGGATCCTTCCCTTTTACTAACTGTACCAAAAGTACGCACTGTTGTTGGGGAGAGAATTCTCCATAACCCTGTCACTGGAAAGAGGTGAACAGGTGCCAGCAGCAGGCATTGGCACCACAGGCCATTGCCCCCAGCCACAAGCATCACTCTCCCAGAACTTTACCTGATGGTGTACTGGCTCCTGTCATGGCTGTACTTGTCGAGTGCATTGGGCTGCTGCTTTCCAGTGAGAGGCAAGAGCTGCCACCACTGCTCTTCTTAACAAACGTCTCAGGGACACTGGGCAGGGGCACTGGGTGGCTGATTCCCAGTTCCTCTTCCTGAGCTTGCTGTCTTCTTAGCGCAACCTGGGAACAAAAGACAAGACATAGTGCATGCTCTGTGGTTTTGAGCATAATTTATACTGGCAACAATGAAAGACACAGATTCAAAGCTGGTTTTTCACTCTTTGTACTCTGAGTAGTGTTGATCATAGAATTATTAAGGCTGGAAAAGGCCTCCAAGACCATTGAGTACAACCTTCGACCAAACAGCACCGTATCAACTAAACTACAGCACTAACTGCCAGGTCCAGTGGTTTTCTTGAACATCTCCAGGGATGGTTACTCCAGCACTTCCCTGGGCAGCCCGTCTGTGCTTGACAATCCTTTCTATTCTTCCTCATGTCAACCTGAACCTCCTCTGACCCAGCTTGAGGCCATTTCCTCTTGTCCTGTCACTACAGGTTGCCTGGAAGAAGAGGCCGACCCTCACCTGGCTACAACCTCCTTTCAGGCAGTTGCAGAAGGTCCCTCCTGAGCCCCCTTTTCTCCAGGCTAAACAACCCCAGCTCCCCCAGCCACTCCTCATATGGCCTACTCTCTAGGCCCTTCACACAACCCAGCCAGTGGGTACCCAAGTACATAAAGCTATCAAAAACCAACCCCTTTTTGTGTCCAAGCACATATGAACAAGCCTATGAAATACTGGTGACACACACATCTTCCTCCACCAAGGCCAGATGAAGACTTAATACAGCTGACTACGCTGCCCCAACAGCTGCTCTCGGGACAAACACACTGTAGAAAGTGTAGTCGCTACCCTCCTCTCTGCTGATACACAGCTGCTGGGTTTGAGAAGTTAGTCTGCTTGCAGGGTTCTGCTGTGCCTCTTATCAACATAAAGCAGCTCTTCATGAGGGCTTATACCTGCAATCTGCTGTTCTATCCCAGCCTGCTAGGTTCCCAGCTGGATCTTTGCTGGAAATTTCCTCTTCAAGGAAATTTCAGCATACAGTACACTGTACAGAGAGAACCATTATGGAAGAAGCATGGCAAATGTAGGGTACCATCCTGCAAACATCTCAGACAGTATCACACACTTTGCAGATAGCTGGGCAGGTCTGGAGAAGCTGGAGCTTCCCATTTCTTTCCCAACACCAACAATATTCCAAAGCCTAGCTGGCACTGGCCAAGCCCATAGGCACTACAGAGTCTGGATATGGATGCAAATAAACCGTATTTTTAATAAGCAATATTCATTTAATAAGCAATGCATATTAATTTAATAAGCAATATTCATTGCTTACAGACAACCCCTTCTGCCTCATCTGAACTAGCAGATCAATTTAACACACCTGTCCACCCATGCCACGTGTCTAGGAGGTATATATGACACTGCTACAGCCACCTGCCCTGCTACTTGTCAGGTGACTGATTTGCATCTTTACTTGAACCTTGGAAATCTGGATCATGGGCTTTTCTTGCTGGAAATTCTCCTGGGTATCTCAGACAGGACTTCCCTACATTTTCATGTTCAACAGCCACACTTTTTCCTAATACAGATGTATAATTCTTTTAATAGAAATTAGTATTAGCCCTTGCAATAAGAGACATCCCAAACAGAAGGTACAGACTTGCAAACACCACTGTAACTTTGACTTCACAAGCCAATAACCTTGACCCGTAAAATTCCACCAGCATCAAGGGGCTTATTGCAGAAATATATCAAAAGGGGGAAAGACAGACTTTCAATGTGTAACTCCTACACAGATAAAGTTTAGCTAGGGAGGCTTTCAAAGCTACTTTCAAATACTAGGCAGGGAAGAGAATACCCCCAGGAGGGCCATCAGCAGAGCCTGCTAGCAGCAGGCACCCACTGCCTGACAGATGCAGCTGAGAAGCAAGAGAGTCTCTGTCGAAGGGGACGCTTCCACGGGGAGCACTGCACTTTGTGCTCCCTTCCTCGAGGCAGAGAGCAAAGGGATTCACGTTTGTTATTCCATGTTCACATCAGGCAGAGAAAGTGCATGTAACTGGGGGATAACAACATATGGGCATAACAATAATTTCTGGACTGCCATACCACCAACAAGGAGGAATTGTTTAAATGAACGAAAACTTACTACCAATGAGTTCTGAGGATGTTTTATATACCTGCACTGAATAACAGAATAAAAAAGCGGGGAAGGATTTAATCCAGGGCTGCTTAGGTTTCTAAAAGCTGTCAGCCCGACATACATTTTATGCGGGATCAGGAAGCTCTGAGCACACACCAGTTGCAAACTGATGGGTGGGTCTCCCACCACTGCTTTCACGAGCACCAGCAGCCCCAACACCTCGTCAATAATTTGCCGGCAGGGGATCGTTTGCCCTAACGAGGGCGTACAATGCCCCTCGCAGAGCTCAACTACTCCAGCAGCCATTACACGCTCAGGACCCCTCTTAATGAAGTCTACAAGATAAAGATCACAAGGGATAATTTAGCCCTACATTTACACCGCCGGAGTTGTGACTTCAGCGAGACTACCCAACGAAAAAGTTATTCCTACCCTGAACTAGATACCGTTTGCTTTCTTAGCCTTCAGAATACTGAGCCCTCGTTTAGATTTAAGATGAGCCATCTACACAGCTATTTGAAGAACTGCTATATACAAAATTTGGAACAACGCCGTTAAAAAAACCCCCAAACATTAAGAAGTTAGAAATGTGCTCAACTGAAGCCACCAGCATCAGGAAACGCAATTACACCGAATCTGAAACCACCGGCGCAAATATTCTCGATAACAATTAGTTGGGTAGATTATTTATTTTCTAGTTAAAAGCAAGCTGGAAAACGACCACTGACGGTAGCTCAGGTCCCGCTCCATGCAGGTTCTGGAGCTGTTCACAAGGCTGGGCTGTACCCGGCTCGGGGGAGCGGCGCTCGGCCGGGGTGCGCAGCTGACCACTCACCGCTGCCGCTCGCCCCGACTGCAATCCTTCGCGCCTTTGGGGCATCTCCCCTTTTTTATGGAGAAAAAAATTAAATCATTAAATAACTTGATACAAATACAGCGAGAAGTCTCACTAACATAGGAATGCAGCAGTGTAACTCCTAACTCCAGTCCGGAGCGAGGCTAACCCGCGGCTGCGGTCTCGCAGCGCACCGCATCTCGGCGCGACCGCTTGGCCCCGACGGGCACGACCCCCCCGGGCGCGGAGCACACCCCGCTGCCGGCAGCGCGCCGGCCGACAGCCCATCCCGCTCCGGGCACAGCTCACCTGCGCTGCCATGACGCGCTGCCGCTCGGCGATCAGGCTGCACTTGTTGCACTGGCAGTCTCGCCACATGCAGAAGCGCTTGTGCCCCTTTAGCGGCGAGGAGTAGCCGTGATTGCGGCAGCGGGCACACTTGGGCAGTCGCGGCCGCTTCTTCCCTGCTGCTGCGCTGCCCCTGTCCGCCGGGGCGGCCGCCATGGGGGCCGCCGCCTTCCCGAAGCTGCTCGCCTTGTCCCCCGGGCCCGCGACGTCCGGGGGCTTGCTGAAGGCCGGGGTGTCACTGGGCATAGCGGCAGACGGGGGACAGCCGGCAGAGCGGTCGGGGCGGCTCTGTCCTGTCCCGTCCCGTCCCGCCACCCCGCGCCTTTTGGCGGGCAGCACCCGGCGGGCGTCGCCCCTCCTGCCGCGCCTCCCCCACCCCTGCTCCTGGGGGGTCTGTGCGGCCGCGAAATTATTTCTTGCTATCCCGAGGGAGCGGCCACCCTCCCCTTCGCGCTCCTCCCTCCCCCACCAGGCCGGCCTGCGGCGGGAAAGGCGGGCCCCGTCCAGGCCGGTCCCCGTCGGATGCACGGAGGGGCGGTGGGTGCGGGGCCGAGGGTGGCGGAGGTGCCGCGGGGCTCGGCTCAGTCGCGCTGCCCGGCAGGTCCCCCACGACAGGACGCCCAGGCCCCCGGTCGGGGGCGCTCCGCGGCCGCCCTGCGGCCTCTGCCCACCCTCGCTGCCCCGCAGAGGCCAGCGCAGGCCGTGTCCATGGTGGTGATGCCGGAAGAGGTCTGAGACAGCAAAGCGGAATCGATCCAGAGAGGCCATGTTTAAGCCCAGTGGTCCCCTGGGTTGGTTTGGGCAGGCGACCAACATGGCCTGGCCCGGGGAGAGGTGTGACGCCCGAATAAAACACCCAAGTTGCCGCAGCTCAGCTGCTCTTTGTCGTGAGGCTGCTGGCGTCTTGCTGGACTGCATCCTCCCTTTACGAGTTACCTCGCAGTTGTATCCTGCAATGTGTATAAAGACACCTTGATCAATATCTGTGTGGGCAAGTGATTCCAGCAGGTATAGGAGCGAGTGAGAGCATGGTGATAACTCGGTAGCCATCACCTTTGGAGCTGGTGTGGGCGGCAGAGCAGCTGAACTCTGCAGGGGAAGACAAGCGAAGATGCTTTTTTCTTCTTAACATAGGCCACCCTTCCAACCTGGCACTGTGTGATTTATACACGCATGCAGCTCTACAGATATTATTTACAGTATTAATATTTCCTCTGTTACACCTTTAAATCTTTCTGGGCTCAACTTTAGATGATGCTATCTTCATGCTGAAATGAAACTATTAAATTACATCTCAATCGAAGATGAATGACAACTGTCAAATGAGTGACTCAACAGAGATGAAGCAGAAAGCACCTGAGATTATGTGAGGCTGATTTATAAAGATTGCATAAAGATTTCTATAACCCCAGCTTCATGACTCAGCATATCAGATGGCAGTAAGTTACAGTAGGTAGAAATTTATTTCTGCTAGAAGAAGCCAAGAAAGGCATCTCTCTCTTTGTGATCAGCTAACTCCAAGCTAATTCTGCTCAGACTGAGCCTTCATGCTGGAAACAGTGAGTGCCTATCTCGGCCTGAAGAAAGCCCCAGATCCTTGCTGCTTGATGCTTTGCATTAGATTTTAATAAATGACATTTAAAGAACTTTTTTCTTCATGGTACAACAATGGAGACATTTATGGTGCTTTCCATCCTCCAGAGAGACCTCATTCAAACACTCCTGTTGAACCCCAGTCGCAAGCAGTGAGACAGTCCACAAGTGAAGGCCGAGCACAAGTTGTGTGGGCTTGGTATGACCATCATTCAACTCGCAGAAACTGAAACTTTTCCCTTGCATCACTTCGCTGGGGTTGACATTTCTGATGTCAGTAGCTGCACATTTTCCCACAAGACAGGAGAATATGAACACAATGTTTAGAAGAACAAAATTAGGATTTGCCTTTACAAGTAGTGGTGCATATCACTGATGTTTAAGGAGGTGAACAATGTAGCTTCGTATATCAAAACATAAAACTCCTCCCTGAATGAAACCAGTTGAGATCTTCTCAAGTCATATGGGCATTGATCAGTTTCCAAAATTTTGTCCAGGAGCAAGCCTTGAATATCCGGTTTGTGAAGTTCAGTGCATGGTGGAGCATACACGCAGGAATGTTTTCAGGTTCTCCCCTACAAATTACCTTAAAGTCAATTGAAAATGCAAATTAAAAAGTAGATGAAAGGAGGCTAAATCAAAAGACCAAGGAAGGCAAAATAAAATAAAACCCAACAGAGGTAGGAGAAGAAAATCAGAAATTACAGTAGGGGTGGAAATGGAGAAAAGAGAAGAACAGTGCATAAAGCAGGCAAAGACAGACAAAGGAAAAATGATAGCAGTCACCAGGTGCTCATATATGACTTTTCACTAGAAACTAAGTGGGACAGCCAACCTCAAAGATGAATTACAGCATGCAAAAAAAGGCAACAGTTCCAAGAAGAACATTCATTCATCACTCTTTCACATAACTACTATTTTCTACTCTTGCTTTCAGGCTAACTGCACAGATCTGTATTATCCATAATGTTACAGAACCTACTGTACAGAAGAAAATATTAATGTTGTTAGTACCTATCTGGTGTTTTGTATTCTGGATGAATACCACAAAATATATAGATGCCTCATGAATACAAGTGCATGACTGATCATTTAGTAATGAATTGCTTTAGTTTTGCTAGCTCAAGTCACACTTTGAGTATGGGTTTAGAGTGCAATGTTTTTCTCCATTTTTTTAAGGGGTATTTGGTGAGGTTGAGAACACGTTGCTGGATTTGTCATCTGTGGAGTCATGAAGTAATAGGAGATGGTCATAAACTGCCATTAGTCCTGAGACGAATCACAATAACCTCACTGCAAGTCTTCAGGAAATTTAATCATCCATTTAGTGTATGTCTGGGCATCTCTGGTTTGAGTCTGTCCAGTGATGATGTCAGTGACTTAAGATTACTGCAGTTTGCTGTCACCTTTGGAAATAACTGTAATTAATATTTCTGATGAAACAAAAATAAGAAGACTCAAAAGGCATTTTTGCCTTTTTTTTTTTTTGGTCTTAATAGATATCTGATAGTTGTCCTTTAGCTTTAACTTTTTCTTTAAATCCAAAATGTCATCTGTTAGTGATGATCCGTCCTTTGCTGATTCATGCCTTTGGATGATCCCTTGAACCTTGCAAAAATATTTTCTTTGCTAACGAGATTATAATTTTGAGGGACAGATGTGAGCAAGACATGATCCCACCACCACATTTCATATGACTCAGCAAGCCAGTGGGGAGATTACAAATTAAAAAGGGTTTAATTCTAACACTGTTGCCTGGGAAGTGAAGACCTTCAGTTTCACAAAATTCAGTGGGGTTGAGTACATTTCATTTTAGAGATCTGCTAGACCTGATTCTGTTTAATTTTTTTTTTTTTCTGTCAGTGGGTCAAATCAGAGAGGTTTTGAGATATTTTTTACTCTTGACAGATCATTTTATAGACTGCATCTCCAGGGCTGGTTGTGGATTCCCAAAAGAGCCTCAGCTGCAGGAGTGGTGAGGGATAGAAGATAGAGCATGCACACTGCTAGTCTGCGTTGTTTGAAAACATCGATGTGTCCGTAAACACTCTGGACATTCTGAACAAAATATCAAAGACAGCCAGAGGGAGTCAAGCAAAGAAGGGAAACAATGCCAGCACATTCCCTGAGGAACTGATAGGGGCTGGAAAGCTCCTCAGTGTTGAACTTCAGTGCTTGCCTGCAGCTTTGGGTGTCTTGGCTGCCCTAGAGCTGTCAGCAGAACAAACAGGTGTAGAGCTACCCTCATCTCTACTCTTCCAGCTGTGTCACTCTGCACATGCGTTTACTCACGCGAGTCATCAGCTAGATTTCAGCTGGTTTACTTGTGCGAGTAGTCTCCCATGCAAGTGTATTTGCTGGAGTGACATACATCGTCCCAACTAAAACACTGGAAAAGATACTTCAGGAAAAATCCAGTAGGTGGCATAAATAAGCCATGCATTTTTTATTTATTTCTTACTTTCATTTGTACATGAGTGCAGTTCTCTTTCATTCATTCCTTATTTTAATCCTCTTTTAACTTACAGGGAAGCTGAAGTTTTGTAACTTGGCTCTTAAAACACAATCCCCCAGGCAAAGTTTTGTACTCCAAGCAGAGGATTTTCTCAATGCTTTCTGGCAGCATATAGGTTTTTGGGTTGTTTTTTCCCCCTCACCTCTATATTTATATTTCTAACAGTTTCTGTTTTCAGGTTATATTACCTGCAGGTCTAAAACTGCCTGCACCACAACAAAAGGAAAGGCTTTCTTATTGGGCATATATCTGAACCTAAACCTTGCCTTGAAATGCTCAGTATTTACTAGATTTTATAGTCACCCTTACAGCAGCTCTCTCAGACACTTCTCTCTGATGATATATAAAGTATTGGCATCAGGAGCATTACTCCAGATCAGTGAAATCTGATAAACCACTGCTGGCTTTTGCTAAAAGTTATTTCAGTCAAGCTGAATCTTTCATTCAGACTTAAAATCGTAAGTGCTTCAATCTTCCTTGCTCCAAAAATGTTTCTGTGGCATAGGCATTTAGGGATGAGGAGTTTCAGTGTGCTACTTGGTTCTCTTCTCCTCGAACTCCTTTTTATTTTTCTTTTTTTTTCCCCCTCTGGTGCCTGGGTCTCCACTCTCACTGAGTAAACAGCTAAAGCAATGTATAGTGCTGCCACCATTTGGCTATTTGCTGCCTTTCCTCAGTGAGAGTAAGAGACTCCTTGGGGTGGTGGTCCACAGCTTGCCAAGTGAGCTCAGGACTCACTTTCTGCATTCTTTTTGCAATACTTTCAGTATTCTTTCTGCATCAGCCCCAAAAGCTGCTCTGCTTATAAGGACCACTGGTTGTAGCAAAGCAGGACAAATTGTGTACGCTCTTCAGCACCCTCAGTTCATGTTCTTTTCTCTTGATACAAATCCATACCCACTGGGAAGATAAGGTGTCAGGGGGCCCATCTCCAAAGGGTGCAAGAAGGAATGTTGGGAGGGGACAGGGAACAGCATCGTGTGTATCTCAAGTTGGAGAACAGGCCTGCCATGGCAGGTGACATGCCTTAATGGCCACTGAAGCAGTGTGTTTATTCACACTCTGCTTACTGATATTCTCCCAGTAAGCATGGGGAAAGAGAGCCTTCACATCAGTAACTTCAGATGAGCCACAGCTGAGAAAAGCGATGGGTGCCTAAGAAGACACGTTTGTTGGCAAGATACACACTAATCAGAATCTAGAGTTTAATGGTCCAAATGTCAGGGTTATGGTAAAAATTATTTATGTAAAAATAAAGAAAAGCCTGCCTATTACAACAAATGTCTCTTCCCCTTCATGGCTGTGAACCCAGCCAATGAGATTGGCCCACACTGCTCAATAAAAACAGGATTAACTGGAAACAAAATTCACTTTGTTACATTATGCCAAATATAATACAAAACCAAAGCAGTTTCCAAGTTCAATGAAGCAAATAGAATGGAGATACTTAAAAAATGCGTATGTTTATCATGCTTCCACTCTGACTAGTTTTACTAATAACATGCATAAAGAAGGGGAAAAACTTACCATTTTTTACACTAACACCTACATTCTTCGTTTCCTCATTTGTTCATGCAAATTGGAATAACTTCATTGCAGATGTAAAGGCTGAAGAAAACACCCTGTCAGCTACTTGGAAATTTCAATCATTGTTAATAATTTACTTGGATAGCTATTTGAAAGCATTATTACATCCAACGTATAAAATAGAAGTTAAAAAGCAAGTGTGGAGAAAACCACTGAACTGCTTCTTCTCAGTATTCATTGTTCATTTTAGGCACACTTGAAAATTAATTGGATCCAGTGACTTAGAACATTGAAGATTCTTGCATGACTCATTAAGCTGACATTTCTAACATTCCTAATTCACACAGTAAGAATGATAGAGTCGCATAAGCCATCTATACATTTGAGCTCCTTCATCAGGGCAGGACTACTGAAGAGAATGCCCTTAGTTTTGGATATCATCATCAATTCAGCTCTAAGACATCTGTAATGGAGCTGAGTTTGATAGACTGACAGAATATGAAAAACTAAGCTCCAGCATCTTAAAAATAGGCCACACAATTAACTGCTAATTTTTTATTTATGGTCTTTAATGTTTTAATGGATACAGTTAAATTTCCACTTCAGTGAGCAAACCAATTGGTATTTAAAGGAAGAAATAGATCATTTCAAATTATAAAGCACTTGCTTTATTACCTATGCCTTCTCTAAATGGTGCAAGTTTTTATGATTTTGCATTCTTGATCTTCAGAAACTTAAAACTGCTGAAACTCTGTGATTCTGAAGGATGGTTACAGCTGAGGTAATGGAAGGGGTAGGTTTTGCTATGTCAATTTACTATCCATCCAGGTTTTTTGTGTATTATTATTTGTTGCTCCTAATTCTGATGCTCAGTAGAAGCAAGGCATTGTTACAATATCTCCTTCTGATTTATTTTAATCTTTTTTCCTTAAGCCTAAATAAATGTATTTTTCACATAATTTACTGCTCTCAGGGGAGTATTCTGTGAGACTTCCCATTAAAATCAGTGAGTGTAGCACACATGCTTGAGAGCAAAGTGTTGTGCTGCTCTTCTCCCGTTTCTTCCCATTTCCTGTGGGAAGCCTTTAAGATCCACTGCGTGGGGCAGGGGTGTCAGAATTGCCTCCAGAAACAGCTGAGCTCTTCCAAATATTTTAATCAAAGTCAAATGACTGTTACTTAATCAGCCATGCTGTTAAATGACTTGATGTGAGCTGCTGACCTTTCGCATCTCCTAGCATGGGAAAGAGGCTTTCTTATTTGCTGTCAGCTGGCCTCTCTTCCCCTGCAGCCCCTCCCATTCCAACCTCCATCCCCCAGAGCCCCTAGAGCAATTGGGCAGGTCAGAGGTGGTCCCCAAATGCTACAGACAGTGCGTTGGGTCTTTCCATCTTCAAGGGTTTGTGTTGTCATCCCACCTCCATGCTAAGAATCCAATCCAGAGAAGGGACCTGGGAGATCTGGGTCCCAGGAAACCTATGCCTATCAAGTAAAGCTTTACTTAGTGCTATCAAGACAATCAGAGCACTTAGTTGGCTTCCTTAGGCAACAGTTCTATCACTTGTGTATGGGTCAGCACTGTTGATGATCTCTGTACATCATATATGCACATTTGGTAATAAAGAGTAATTGAGTTCCTCTGATACTACTGGTGAGAAGCTCCTAAGGAAGATGACACACTGTTACAAATGAGTTCAGGTGCCAAGCTATTAATTTTAATTAGGCTGGCTTTGTCCACCCTAATTAAACTGAGAAACCTTGAAAGTTGATGGAAACACTGTATAAAAACTAATTAGACACCTTAATTTTCTGTCATTCATATGCAAACAGGGCCATTTGCAGATGCCAGAATAAAGGTGTTCTGAGCCCAGCTCGGCCATCCCAGCTAAGTGCATGAAAATATTCACATGAGTAAAATCTTTTAAAATATCCTCAGAGTTCGAAATTGTAACAGATAGCACATGATGAGGTTGAGAACAAAGAGTATATTCTCTGCACAGTTGTTTAAGTCATTATTTTCTCTTACCTGCTTTCAAGAAACCAAGGCATGGAGATTGCCTTTTCACTGGAAGGCAGCTTCTATGAATTCACAATGACATCTAAGAAGATTGTTCTTTAGGCACCTAAGGTAAGTAGGGTACACCTCTAGAATTGCCTGAGTCTCTATTATAAACATAATAGCCCATAATTCCTCTCTGCAGGACTCACTGTGTTCTACTGTCTGAATGATACATACCTTAAATACCTGCCTGGATACTCACTTCGCTTTATGGCCCATCAGCTTGCTGATGTTTTGGTGCTATGGGTGAAAAATACATGCCTTAACCAACTTTGAGTAGCTGTTTATTCTTATGTGCAGCAGTGGGATCCCTTCTGTCTTTTTTCAAAACAAACTTGAGGAATAAAGTGAAAATTACGCATACAGACACACATGTACATGGGGTTTTTTTCTTTTTTTTTCGAAAAGAATACTCACTTGGTTACAATCATGGTATTGTTAAAGTAGGAGCTGTTATCAAGGGTGGCAATGTTATTAACAAAGAATACCTTGTACTTACCTTTTATTCCTATTTAAAAAGATATCTAGAATAATTATTATTACTAATATTAACTTCTAGGGGGCACCAATTAACTACCTAAGATGGTCAAAATAACTGATGTCCCAAACCAAGTCATGTGAGATTGCACTGTTAATCATACTTCAGAAGTGGACCAGTGATGGTGGTGGTGGTAAGGGGAGACAATGGAATACTGGAATTCAGGAGTGGCCTCAAATGCCAGTTAATACAACCCTTTTCCTAGCAGGGAACAGGAGGAGTGACTTCTGCACACTTAGATCTGCTCAGATGCTATTGAACTAGTAGGAAACACAACTTCACTATGATGAGAGACTCATTAGTTCACTCACCATCAGCAATGCTAGAGAGAAGTACAGGAGATAGGGATAGAAGAGCTGCACATTTTCCCTGCAATTCCAGGCTCATGCTTTGCCCAAGGCTTCATTTAAAGTCAAGGCTAAGTTTCCACATGCAGTCTCCTCTCTACCTTTGCCCCACCAATACAGAGAGAAGAGACATGGAAGTTCAGGATGAGAACCTAGGCATCCTTGTGCTGCTGTTTGTGCTTTTTGTTCAGCTTTAAGATCAACACACTCAGCTCTGCTCAGCCACAGAAGAGGATCAGGTTTGCTGTCTGTGGAAGGCAATCACCTACTTCAAGTACTTTCAGGCAGTCTGTATTACATTTCAGGATGAATTGTTTGGAATAGCTAGTTCCTCGGCTCAAGTATTTATGTGTTGGAGAAGCATGTCCAACTCAGCTTGTTTTCATGTTTCTCTGTAACAATGCATGCCAGCAGCAGACCATCCGAACCCCTGTTCAAGTCCATGGTAGATGATGTTTTTCAGGTTTGTTCCTGCCTTTGAAGAACCCTTTTTCTTGCAGGCTTGAGGAGAATAATACACAAACCTTTCTGCAGCTGGAAAAGAGTTTCAGCCATCATCTTTGCTGCTGTAAGTTAGGGCAAGTGCCCCTTTTGATCTGCCCTCTGGTGAGGGGCAAGGGCAGGCGATGACCTGTTTGTGTGAAATATGTCTCCTGCACCAGATTCCATGGCAGGTGATTTTGCTAGCATCCTCAAGAAAATAGTTATGTAATTTGAAGAGAACTTTAATTTCTAGAGCAGAGGAAGATCTCAGAGGCTGGGTAGCCATCCAGTACCTCTTGGGTAGACTAGTTCCTTACAAGTGAAAGAATGCCACCACCCCCAGAGATTTCTCAGAAGGTAAAGTCAGGCTCCTGAATTTTTTCCATGTTGACTTGGTAGAAGAGCTGTAGAAGTCCTGTGGTTTAGCACAGGGTTACATGGCAAGGTTCCTTTCTCTGCCTATGGAGTTTACATTTCTGTTAGCAGTTGTTTTGCAATGCTCGTCCGTTTTTCCAAAGGCAATTCTGCACTACAGGGCACAGCATTTTTCCATCTCCTGACACCAGATCTTAGGAGAATACTGCTTGGTCTCTTTGCACAAAATTTGGGTAGAAAGCAGTGGCCTACTAATTCAATGTTAAGTTAGAGAAAATAGTTGAGACCAAGATTTGCGTATGTCAGCTCATACATGCAGCTCTGTCAGCAGTTGAAAGGGGGGGTTATTAAAAAAGGAAGAATGAATTAAATAATACCAGAATACTGAAACAAGGAAACAAAACCCCAACCCAAACACAAAAAGAAACACATAAACAAAAACCCAAACCCCAACAAACCCCTGTAACTAACTGCTCTGTCAGAAGATCTGGCTGTCTTCCTCTGCAGGCCTGCAGCAGTGCTGGATTTATCCTGTCTGCAGAGGTCTCCCCACTCCACAGAGAAGTCATGGGGGAGGCTGAGGCAGATGAGGGAGGGGGAACAGCCAGCATCTGCTAGGTTGCAGCTGGGCTCTCCATCAGGTCTACAGGGCACAGTGGGAAGGCACTGGATGATTTTGTTCACCCAGCTTAAAGGAGGCATTTACAGTCATATCTGTAGCATGTTTTCAGAAACTCACACACATACCTATTTCCATATGAATATGTGTTTTCTTTGCTTTCAATTCTTGACCATATTCTGACCAAATATGAGTTGTGTGGAGGCCAGAATAGGCAGTTACCATGTGAGACAAAGATGGAAACAAACTCAATATTAATTTTAAAACTCACCCAAATTTCCCGAGAACTAAAACCTGTTTTTGCAGCACTAACCTGGAGAACTTTCTGTATCTCTTTGCCCATGTCTTTGCAAACCATCTGCATGGCTTATTATTTCAGCGCTCACATAATGTGAGATGTTCTGAATTCCTTATTTACAGGATTTGTCTCTAAACAAAACTACCCTTTTAAACTTCTTCCTTATTTTCAGCTTCCAACTTTTTAGCAGCTGTTGTTTGCTCTGTTGAGGGTGGCAGACTTTGGACCTGTCTGCTGGGGACACTGTGACTGTAAATGGTGTCAAGTTGCATTACATCTTCCAGTGTCGCCTCTGCTCCATCTGAAATGGACAAAAAATGCAAAGACGATTTTTTGTTCTCATCACTGCCAATTCTTGTTTAAGCAACTCTCTGGCAATTTCTCTTTCAGCATTACAGATTTCCAACTTTCTATCGTGCCCACAAATACATAATATTTTTCCTCAGTTGCTTGAGTCTGGTTTTGCTAAAACAAATCTCATTTTGTCATACCGTGTTTCTAATTTCTCCCAATCTCTTTGTACAGCTGTTCTGCTCACACTTCTCCCAAATCAGCTTCCACTGCGGAAGGCATTAACATGCTTCTTGCTCCTCCTGCTAGGCTAGTGATGCAGATTAAGACACCACAATAAAGGGCCCCTGAACAGATGTATCTGGTTGGACTGGAAAATTCTCATGATAAATTTGCAAGAAGGAGTGCATGGCAGTGGAGTGGGGGCAAACCATTTCCAGGGCTAGCCCCCGCCTGCTCACACCTCCTCAGTACCAGGGGATTGTAACTGTCTGACTCCAAGTCTCACTCACCCTTGGGACTGGAGAAAAGTTGCCTTTCCAGCCCCAGAAAATGCCCAAGAGCAATGCAGGGGTGCTGCAGGATGACTGCCAGACACAGCAGGTGGCTTTTCATGCCTCAAAGAAAGGTGTGATACCATAGCCAGGAAGTAGAGAAGGATCTTTCCTAATCTGCCAGTTCCGCCATGACATGCAAATGAAATCTCATATCTTCATCTCAGTGAAGTTAATGTGGCTCAGTGAGGAAGGACAGCATTGCTGGGGGAGCATGAGCTACCCTTCCAGCTCTGCAGCTAGCCAAAGCTCTAGAGAACGCAGCAAGGGCTGTTTCTGCAGGAGTGGTAAAACCATTAAGTGAAAAGCTGAAAATAAATTACCAGTACATCTACTAGAAATACCTCTCTGCTACTTACATTCAGATCAGCACTTAGAGATTCCAAAGCACACACAGAGCTTTGGAAAAAAAGTTACCCCTTATATTATCTAAATAATAATCCTGCAAATGGGTGTAATGGTGTTTGGAGTGCATGGAGATTGAGGTCTGTCATTCATGGCTGAGTGTATTTAGTATACTCTGCTTAAGTATAATGAGGCCCTTATTTTTTAGGTCTCTGCATAGAAGTCCTTGAAGGGCAGTTTTGTATTGCAAGAAATATTTTAAAAGGCAGTTTATTTTTTGTGGTGTTGGCTAACCAAACATGCACAGATATGATTCTCAAGAGGAATGGCTACCACTCACCAAGTGGCACAGGGTGAAGCAACAAGGCACCAGTGGATAAAATGATAAAGAAAAAAAGGTCAATCAAGCTTGCCTGCCATGCCCCCACTTGCTTTAAGGCCCCAGGTGAAGTGCTCACAGCAGGTACTAACCACCTAAAGATTCCTGTTTTCCCTAATAACCCTCTCATTCCTGAGATCGCTTCAAGAATGATGCATAGGGTAGGGGTTTTGGTGTGTGGAAGCATGCTTTTTCTTTCAACAGGAAAAACTGAAAATAGTTAAGGAAATAGAACCCTCACAACAGAAGTTTTGAGAATTCATTAATCACCTGTAGTAAGGAACCATCTGATATATTGACAAAGGTTTGTTGTACTGGGTTTATATGGTTTTATCTGGTTTATACCAGGCTTTGGTAGCAGAGGTGCCACAGGGGGTGGCTGCTGTGAGAAGATGCCAGACGCTTCCCCACATCCAACTGAGCCAGTGCCAGCTGGCTCCAAGATGGACCCACTGCTGGCCAAGGCCGAGCCCATCAGTGATGGTGATAGCTCTTTGGGCATATGTATAAGAAGGGGGGAAAGCTGCTCAGCAACAGCAGCTAGAAGAGAGGAGTGAGAACATTTGAGAGAAACAGCTCTGCAGACACCAAAGTTAGTGAAGAAGGAGGGGGAGGAGCTCCAGGTGCTGGAGCTGGGATTCCCCTGCAGCCCCTGGTGCAGACCATGGTGAGGCAGCTGTGCCCCTGCAGCCCATGGAGGTCCATGGTGGAGCAGAGACCCACCTGCAAACTGTGCAGGAACCCATGCCAGAGCAGATACACAAGGGAGGCTGTGACCCTGTTGGAAGCCCACTATTGAGCAGTCTCCTGGCAAGACCTGTGTATCATAGAGAGAGGATGCATAGATCCTGCCAGGAGACTGCTCCTGCCTGCTGGAGCAGTTTTTGTTGGCAGAATTCGTGGCCCTGTGAGGGACCCATGCTGGACTGAAGAACTGCAGCCTATTGGAAGGATTCAAGGTGGAGAATTTGTGGAAGACTGTCTCCTGTGGGACAGATCCCATGCTGGAGCAAGGTAAGAGGAGGGAGGAGCAGCAGAAGCAACTTGTTATGGACTAACTACAACCCTCATTCCAGTCCTCCTGTACCACTGGTGGGGAGGAGGCAGAGAATTCAGAAGTAAAGTTGGGCCTGGGATGAAGGGAGGAGAGAGGGAAGGTGTTTTAAGATTTGGGGTCTATTTTCTCATTATCCTACTCTGATTTGATTGGCAGTAAATTAAACTAATCTCTCTGAGTCTGTTTTGCTTGTGACAGTAATTGGTGAGTGATCTCTCCCTGTCCTTATTTCAACCCACCAGACTTTTCTCTCTCCCCATGCCATCTGAGAAAGGGAGTGACTGGGTTGTTTCGGTGGGCATCTGGCATTCAGCCAGGATCAACCCACCACAGATGTATACAGCTGTAAGACAATACTACTTTGAGCATGACTTACTTATGTGCTTTGTTTTCATTGCCTAACAACCTGTCAGGAAAACAAATGTGCTGTAGTACGAACAACTTTAGGACGTTGTTATAATCCTCTTTGAAAAAAAAAAAACCCACCAACAAAATACTGTGTTTACTGATTAGTTTCTTAGAGATAGGTTCCTAAATATTTGTCCAGATAGCATGCAATTCTGCAGCTCCTTAAACAGCACTTTATTGTCCAGTGGTGCTCAAGGTACTGATACACTGGATGATGTTACATGAACTAAATAAAAATTGCAGCAACTGATGGGAAAAACAGCAACCAGGTGGCTCAGCTTTAACCAGGCACTTCTGTTCAGAGTATGTGTGCACAAAGACACAACAGCCAAAGTGAAGTAAAACAGGCAGGAGTTTTTAAATTGACTTCCCCAGGCATTGCATTAAGTTGTGAATAGTGAAGGCTAATACTTCCACAGTTCCAAACTGAAATATGAAACAAACCTCAACCTGGGTACCCCTTTCCTCTAATCTCACTGTGGCCATTTATAAAAGCATTTAATGCAAAATCCTCCTTGCATGTCTTCCAACATTGCTCCTTGGCCCCTTACTTCTGTCCCTTGTCCCACATCAGGCCTTCAGACACGGGCCCAAGCATCACCATGTGAACTGAACAACTGAAAGCATCTCTTTTTAGTGAGGAAATGTTTGTAATTAACACAACTGGGTGCCGGCAGAAGAACAGGCAGGGATGAAGTTTACAGACCTGCATGCAGGCACAGAGTCCACTGAGGAGAGCTGTCTGCAGCTGCAGTTAAAGCGTGAATGCTTAAAGGCTGTTTTGGCCAGCTTTGCTGGTGCCTTTCAAAGGCAGGAAGATGCCTGTAATGTTTGTGCTGTTTCCCTTCCAGGAAACAGCTAGTCCTGTGTGTCAGGGATTGATGCCAAGGCTTGCATTAATTCACACCATGGCTGAACTGGACTTGTAACAGCCAGCCTTCTCAGCCAAAAGTATGAGACACCAGGAGAAATGGACTAAAAAGCTATTTCTAGAATAACTTGAGTTCTTCCAGCCGAATCAAGAAGACAAAACCTCTGAAAGTATGTCTTGCAAAAAATGCTTTCTTCAGTTGATGCTTTTAGATGAATATTTTGTTGGCTAATTTCCATAATGTAAAACTCCATACCAGTAACTCTCAACTTTTAAGTGGCAGACTCACTTAATGTATGACAATGTATCTGGAAAAAGACAGTGACATATTTTACAGTCTTGAAAAAGTGCCAGATCTCTTATATATTCACTGACAGACAGAGTTCAAAGGTGATGACAACATCATGCTTGGATGTACTGAGAGTCAATCATCATCTGACCTGAAAAACAAATGTCTGTGAGAGTGTGTAGGGGCAGCTCAGGTCAGAGCTGGTATGCATGGTAAACCCCTTAATTCCAGCACTGGTGATAAATGCCATCCAGCATTACTAGGTGGAATTAAACTTGGCTTGCAGAGGGCATCAGTGGATACAAACACTTTTGGGAACCTCCTAACTATTTCCTGGGGAAGGGCCTGACTTCCACAGTATGAAGTGCTTCAGGTGTCACCTCTTGGAGTTGGGAGAACCATTTAAGAGAACAAAATTCTAAGGGAAGTAATTATTCTTTATTTTTTCTTCTCTATTTTTTTTTTAAGTGCTCAATCATTAAGTCTACCCAAATAGGATTTTAAGCCAGACATAACTGACTTTAGTAAAACAGTCAAGGTAATTTTGTACTTTTCACCTATATTCATTAATACATCCAAAATTTTGGTTCCTTTCGGCAATCTTCCTGATATGGCATACCACAATAGCCTACTTCACAATACAGCTAAAACTGGGTCACTTTTATTTAACAAGGCACTTTAGTCCAGGAAAATGAGAGGGTGAAACTGAACACTGAACAGAAATGCAGAGTTCACAGCTTCATCTAATATTTTCTGAAGCTCTAGTCAGTTAAGTTTCTTCTGCTTACAAGGAAAATGGCACCTAAATAAATCCAGGCACTCTGAGTTGCATAACCTGACACTTGTATGGTGTCAGGGTGGTCAAATTCCCCCACAGACTTCTGTCACTTAGAAAATATTTTAATTTCTGGTATACCAATTCTATTCAGAGGTGGAGGAAGAAAACAAAATTAAAAAAGAAAGGAAGGTTTATTCCACCTTACTCTCCTTATGGTTTTTTTGCAGGTATTAAAGTACATTTGGTGACTCTCCCTATGTCATTAGTCACCCAGACTACTGGACTAGTTGTTTTAAACCGTTCTCTGATAGCTGCACATCCAGGAATCCCATCATGCCCAAGACTACCACTGATTTGTGCAGGGAGAAACGGAAACCTGTTCCAGCGTGGAAGGTAAGAGTCATGGCCCTCTGCTCTGGAAAGCTATATTCATGGTCATTTTACATTCTTTTTTTAGCTCCATTACGTACAAAGAGGGGGTTAGGCTACAGTTTGTACAAAAAGCATGGGCAAATGAAGTTCAGTAGCAAGGTAACAGCACAGCAACAGAGATCATAGTTTAAAAACTATTTTTGGGGTAATGATCCATTAGATATGTTACTAATTAACTTATTTCCTACAGCAATACAGAGGCACTACTGAAGAGGACATTATCAGATGGCTCAGCATACTCTTTTATCAGTCAGACTTTGGAGCATAATCCACATGCTTTAAAACCACCATCATAACCTCACAGAATCACAGCATAGCTCAAGTGGGAACGGACACATGAAGTCCAACTCCCTGCTCCTCTAAAGACTACCTAAAACTACTGTCATGAAATAAAAGCCAGAGTTAAATGCATGATCACTAACACCCTTAGAAAAGCACAAGTAGTCTAGTTTTGGTCAACCCAGTGCTAAATAAAAATTACATTCTTGGTAAAACTGAAATTAGAAACCTCTTCGTGCTCCAAATTCTCTACTGGCAGTATGTCTCTCTGCTAGACAAGAATTTAATCCATGAGATACAGGCAAGCATGTATAAGTAAGTGAACTGGATTTTCTGTAAAATTAGATTAAGTTCTGGAGAAAGATTAAAGCAGTCATCCATTTTCTCCACTTCATCAGCTTGATTTGTTTATCTCTAGCACCGTGTGTATTTTAAACTCATGAAGACAAGAACAGATTATCTTGCCTTTGCTTTCCAAACAGTTGTTCAGACTGGGGCAGGAGATGGCAGATCAACAGATCTGAAAAAAACTCAAAAGCAACTCTTGCCATGCCCAAGCCAGGGAGATCCAACTTGCACTAATTCTGTTTAACGACAAAACCACCCAGATCCTAAGTGAATGAGGAATTCATTGGGAAGCCTGCACTGCTGTTGTGTACTATGTATGACACAATTTCATGCCATTGGGTGGATGCCTCACAGCTCAGCTCCCTGCCACACAGGACAGCCTGCACCCACTGACTCTTGACAGATGGCAAAGTGAGGGACATTTTTCTGGTAATTTTTTTTTGTAGCTGCTGCTCTCTTTGCTGTCAGTCTCGTGTCAGAGGGAAGACCTTATTTTCACCGTAATTTGGCTTGTTGGGTGACGTACCTCTATACCTAGCATGCAGGATCCAGGTGAGAGAGCATCCACACATTATTAGATGCTAAATGAAGAGTGAAAAGAGAAGCTGGCCAGAGAAGTGCAAGAGTAAAAACTGACTGATCTCAAGGGGTGGGGGGGCTTGTTTGGGACCACTATGCTATGTCCCCCCCAGCAGAGATACTTCACCTGCCCTTTGCCCAGGAGACACTCGCAAGCACTGGGGTACTAGCCTGGCACTAGTCATCACACCGTACCTGCAGTGCTGGGCCAAACCAGGTCAGAAACTTCCTAGCAGGCCAAGTCACCCAGTAAACGTAGGCAAAGTGAGAATGGCTTCAGCAGGTCCCTAGTTCAAAGGGACTGTGTAGGAAAAGCCGTTTCATAAGGACTTGGGGAGAGAAGGACGAAGGACAGAGAGTAACAGAACTGTTCAGATCCTTTGAAGGAAGGCACTGAGGTGTGTTTCTGTCTCATCAGGTAGGTCAGAACTGACAAGATTACACAGGCACTAGCTTAGGACTTGCTTCAATGCCATCTAAAAAGCATCCCCTTTACCAAGCTGTTTGTAAGATAAAGCTCAAAGGCTTTTATTTCAGTTCATAACTACTTTTCAGTTCAATTAAACTGCTCAAACACAGTCCTTCAACACCTCCCCAAGATGCTTCACATGGCTGAGAGAGGTCACTTCTTAACCAAACAGCAAAGGGTGCAGCCTTGGCAACACGTGTAAGACCAGCAAAGGCAGATCATCTTGGGCAAAGTTCTTCCAGTCAGCAAGAAAAACCTCATGTGGGCACTGTCCAGTCCTCCCTGCCTTGATCTACCAATTTAGCTTGTTTTCCTGCTGCACTTGTAATGTGCAGCATTTCTGGATGATGACAAATCACAACTATAACAGGAGAGGAGAAGAACAGCATAATGAAATTTTATTCTGAAAATACGGCAAGAGTCTAAGGCACTTCAAACATTTCAATACACTTGACTAAAGTGAATGTGACAAGGTAATAGCATTCCATAAATACGCACCAAGAACTACGCTCAATTCCACTCAAGGGGAATATACAGCTGGTACCTCTAATTTTATTCTCCAATAAACATGTATGGAGCTTATAGACTGACAGTTAATAAAAATATGGTAACAGGACATGTAATTCTTCATGTAGGTTTTAATTATTAAGGAATATAAAATGTTGAAAATACTGAGTTAATTTTATAGATACTAGTATCTTTTATATAAAAAGTTATACATTATCCCCAATTAGCAACAACTTATTTAGTGAACTTCAGACCTGACAAGAGGCTCTATCCCCAATACCTACCCACTCACCCACCAGCTCAAGATCCACGGAGCTGACTACATAAGCAACTGCAACTTCTGAATTTCAAAGTAATTAAAAACGTGAAAATCATGTTGGAATGAAACTTATGAAAAGTTTACTGTGATGAAGTCTAGGCACAGTAAATATGTTTTAAAATGATTAAAAATAATCCACTGGGACACCCCTGCGTGGATAGCTTTAGGAGTCTTACTCTGCACATAACATACGAAAGGATAATCTACAACAAAGAAAAACAGGATTTATGCCAGTGTACAGAAAGATGAGTATGTGAGCAAAAGAACAGTTCTGGCTAAGGCTCTCCACTGAGCACTACTTTATGCTTGCTTCAAGTTTACAGTTTTCTATCTTTAGCACTAGATCTCTGCTTTCACTTTGCTGGTGAGTTCAGGCACAAGACAATTACATTCAGTATCTGTCTCAGTAAAACAGTAACATTTAGCAGCTTAAAGATGGCGTAGAGATTTTTTACAGATATTTATACACTACTACTCAAACGTGGCTCTGTGGGTGGGACCAGGAGATGTCCTTCTGCTAAGCCTAGGTGTGCCCTAAAAGAGAGGAAAGAACAGTTAATCAAAGAGAAATTATTCCAGCCAGCTGACAGAAAACACAACACTCAAAGTTACTCTGGTCAATTCCTTACCTTTAATTGTACTGATAATTTTTTTTTTTTCCTGAAGAAAAGTGCCAGCTATCATAGAGCCTACTAACTGAGAGTGCATATTGTTTAGACGGTGAAATGTTTAGCAGAAGTTTACCAGGAGAGTGAGTCAGGGCTAGAGAAGAGGTGGATAGCTGCCAAAACACCTAGAACAGCTATGTTTCAGTTTCCAGGTCAATAATTATATTTAAAATGATACAACAGCACCTCTGCACACTAGCCAGACTCAGTGAACCTTGCTAGTGAGCTATCTGTGCCCCTTGGTAATTGGAAGGAGAAGCAGGAACTATCCCTCAGCCAGGCTTCAACCTTCTGCAGTCAACATGTATTTTAAAAAGTACATTCCATTTAACGGCACAGAAATCATCTTGTGAGTAAACTCAAAATTTCATGTGCTGTACTGCTGTACAGCTGTCAGGGAGTAAATTTCTTCTTTACATTTCACTATATTGTTCAGTAGCAGCAAGTTAAAACATAAACTACAGGATGTTGTGTACTAACCGGTGACTGGGTTTTGGAAAAGTTGACGTGGGCATAAAGGAGAACCGCTATGTCCTTATGTCCAGCTTCCAGGGCTATTGAAAGTGCTGTGCTGCCATCCTGAGAGAAGAAAGGAAGAAACAAGAGAATTAGTGCTTGTATGCTTTAACAGATCTCTTAAAAGCCCCATCAGCCCACAGAGAAGTGAAGTTATTAAGTGGAGGCCCTTCTGCTCATACAGATAGGTTAATTTAGAGTCTTGTTTAATTTCTTTTGTTTTAAGCCTTGCACTGCTGTTTTATGAGGCAGTCCAATTGTCAGAGCCTCATAATTTCTCTCAACGAGGAGTCTCGATTATTGCTGTGGAAGAATGAGCACACCATTATCACAATAACGTTACATGTAGTGCTGTGTAAGCCCAGAAGATTGGGCTTCAGAGAAACTACAGTGTCAGTAACAAGTAGAAGAGATGATAAGGGAGGGAAAAATGCTAGTCAAATATAATGATAATTGCTGTGTTAAAATGATAATTGTTGTCGTATAGCTCCCATCAACACTAAGAGAAATTGCACTCATAATTCTGAATGCTCCTTGATGGAAGTCTAAATACAAACGAATGGACTTTCCTAGTCAAATACTGCCACCTCAGTTTCTCAGAAGATACCATTGCTTTCAAAAACCCCAGTTTCTTGAGGGTTCTAGAAGCAAAAAGTGCTTCAGATGAAAGAGTGTTTTACTCATCGGCTGTTTTTCCTTTGGACCATGTTTGGTCCAGGAAGAAGCAGGTGTCAGGAAACCTGTGATGCGAACTTGCTGCTTAGTTCACTGCCTGGCTTTTGGCCGTTGTGCACAGAAGTTTCTACAATAATGGCAGTATTTCAAATGTCTCACGGGGACGGAGAACACGTTCCAGCCACTGCTGTAGCACTGGTATTGGAACAGTTGGCACCAGATTTTAAATGGTAAACCCTTTTTCCAGCATGGGACAAAATGGACAGTGTCTACATGGAAAGTCTCCTTATGAGACTAAGGGGACCAATTATTCATGAATCTAATTGTCCTGAGCAGACAGGGAGCTAGAAGAGCTGTCTAGTACAATGCAATATAATGCACAACAAATGCACAGCAAACACTCTCCAGTCAACGCAAGTTCTTAAAGAATCACTGGGGCACACATTAGTAGGACAATGCTCAGCTTACTACTGATCATGCAGACTGGAAAAGCACCACTGTGACACTCAGAGTAACACGAGGATTGCTAAAAATCTCAATCTCACAGCACAGACAGATCCATGAATAAGCAGCAGTCAAACTGTGCTTGGGAAACTATCAAACTGGCCACAGGAATAGTTAAGTGTCATGTCCCCATAAGGACTGCAAATTATTGATTTCATATCTAATAGCGCTAACAGCATCCAAGCAGCAATAATCTAGATTGCCCCCGAAAATGTTTGTTAGACTGAGGTCTTCTTACACTTTCCTCTCAGGCCAGATGTTACACACCGCTAGCACTACGAGCAACTGAGCTGTTTCCTGCAGCAGGTGTCTTTGCCTCTCTGCAACAGCTTCAACAAACAACCACCCACTGCCCTCCCAAATCCCAAACCCAGGCTCCATTTCAGTGTTCAGTGGATAAAGCAATAGGAAGAAAGGAAAAGTACTCAAGAAATGTTGTTAACAAGAACATAGTACTGGCAAGAAACAAGCTACGTCAACATTTTCAAGCTTGAGAAATCTATAGATCAAACTGCTGACAGTGTAGGCTGCAATGATCCCTGCAAACAAGAAATATGCAGGTGTCTCACTTGGCACTGAAGTCACAGTCTGTATCTGTTTATTGTCAGGACAGTGTAACTTCAGAACTAAGACTGAACCTATAGTCTCAAAAGTCATGGTGTAGGAACAGTGTGAACATCCTGTTAAGAGAATTATAGGGCTGATGTTTGCCACGAGCACAGAAAGTAACACAGCGAGGCTTTAACTCACCACATAGGGTCCTAACCGAAAACTGGAAAACCCCCTTAAAAGGGGAAAGGAATGTGAGAGGGAAAGATGATTTACTATGAGCTAACAAACGTTTTTTTCTGTTCTGGCCACCAAACACCTACAGCTAACCACAGAAATAGCTACCAGGTAGGTCTGTTAGAAAAGTAAAAATACTAGCCAAATAATCACAGCACTAGCTACCCTTACACAGAAGATTCATGCGGTTGGTACTCTGGCACTCAGAGTCAGACATTCACCCAAGCAGATTTCAGAAGCACTGAAAGGCAACTCACATTGTCCTCCAGGGTGCTGTTACACCCAGGCTGAGCCAGCAGAAGCTTAACAATCTCCACGTGTCCGTGCTCACTAGCGCACATCAGAGCTGTAGAGCCCTCATCATCTTGGATATTGACATCAGCACCACAGGCCAGTAAAGCTTTAACCATGTCTATCCGGCCATGACTCACAGCTAGCATCAGTGCAGTCTGACCAGCCTGCATAGAGAGAAGAGGAAAACCCAAATAACTACAGAGACAATCAGTGACAAAGCATGAACGCCTTTTTTTTTTTTGACACATTGTTTCTTCTGGGGGGGAAAAAAACCTGTTATTTTGAACGGTACTCTCAAGGCTTTGATCGCCATTACTTAAACACCTTTTATGGATCAGATGTCCCACATTCACATAGCTATTTATTGAATTAATGGAAGATATCCAATCTATTTTCAGACATCTGTCATTTTTTTCAAAGGAGCAAAATGCTGCAGAATTTGTAAATGCCACCCAAAATTCAGTAATTCAGTTCTTTCACACAAGAATCAACCTTCATTTTTAGAAGAAATCCAGACCTGAGGTCCAACCATTCTTCCACAGCTCTATTTTGTATATAGCAATCAAAAACATACATAAAAAACCCACAGATGATAAAAGCAAATGAAAGCAACATTTGAGCTGATAGAACAGGGATGGGAGCATGGAAGGAACAATAAAAAGGCAGGAGGAGTACAGCTTTAAGAACTGTGCCTCATGAACTGTTTGACTGACCTGGCTGGCTTTAGCATTCACATCCCCACAGCTGAACAGTTCCTCCACTATCCTCATGTCCTTCTCTGCTTCCACAGCTGCAAGCGCAGCAAGCATGATGGGGGTATAACCAGCCTTGTTCTGATGATTTACATTACAGACATCTGCAGAGGGATGACATAATTTCTTCAGAAAGCAAGAACCCAAAAAGCAGTAATTGTGCTAATCAACTGAATAAACTGTCAGTAGAGCAGCCTATAAAAAGTAGCAACTGCTTTCATAATGGATGCAATTCAAGGGAAGGTGGAGAAGAAAAAAATAAACAGAGGAGCTCTTGAGCCTGAGAAAGAAAGAATTCTTTTGCATCATGTGTGCAACACAAGAGACAGCACAAAGACATTTTATAATTTATAATTTACGGCTTTATTTGTACTTTTTTTTCTTTCCTTTTGTAAAAGCAAGCGGTCTGAAATTTGACGTGGTATTCAGAAACACTGTCAGGAGAGTCCTTAAGCTCTTCTCCTAAGGGCATTCACACTGCAGAATAAAAATGGTCCAGCAACATGGTCAGTGGAAAACCTATTTCTCTTCAGCACAAACATTTTTCTGCAACTGGTGTTATTTTAAAAATCTCCAAGTGTATTTCAACATGTTTTGGAGCTGCCAAAAAAACTACCTCTTTAAATTAAAGACTGTATTTGACCATGAACAAAACTGCTCTGGGAGCAAATATAGGCAAGTCCTCTGACCAGTGCCAGCAACTGACAAGAGTTCTCCTTTTTGTTCAAACCTTGCCTCCAGTCTGTCTCTGTTCCTAAAATTCTGCAGAAATTCAGCAGTGCTTATTAGTTTACTGGGCAACAGAGTTTTCAGTGTGCTCATCATATTGGAAAGCAGGGACTCGGATTTACATAAACATTATATGTAGACTAGGGGTTAAATTGCACCACATATCTTAACAAGCAAAAATGGTTTAGGAAATTTTTCAGACTTAACAACAAAAGATTTTTTTTTAGTGAAAAGAACACTTCAGAAGCAATGCAAGTGCAGATGTAAGATACTGCAAATTTTTTTTCATGTTCTATAGACATCAGTGATAATACCTCATAACCAGTAGAGCAATACTACTTTCAGACATCACTTCTGTGAAGCCACTGAAGCCAGAGAACACAATACTCTGCTACATGCATTACATCATGAATAATGAATAAATTTTAGAAGGGGTGTGCTCCTACTCTGACTAGACTACTTCAGCAGAGTGTGTTTTCTGAGGTCACATTCAGCTTCTTTTCTATATGGCTAATGAGTGCAACCGTTCTCCTGTTTGTTCTCTTGGTGACTCTGCTTCGTGTTACGGAGGATTCTCTCATCTTGTCCACTCTTCCCACCAAACACAGACACAGAGTGGACTAAGAATCTACCTGTGATATAACCACACTGCAAAGCTGACCACAGTGACCGTTCAGACACAGTCCAGAGGAAGTTTGTTGAAACCTGAAGCAATCTGCCTATCAGCAAACATTTTCCAAGTGCTGGCATGAGCACTGTTCTCCTGCAGAGAGAAGTACCTGGCACTAGTCACAATTGCTGGATTTTACAGGTAACACCCCTGGTGTTCTCATAGACATACACTAGCAGGCATAACCTACAGGAGTCATGACTTCCAGCAAGAGATGAGCATGTTCCTGCTACTCTGAGACACCTAGGGAAGCAGAGGGACAGCTCTCTCTCACCACACTGTGCTGCACAGCCAGCCTGCCCCGTTTCACCACACTTCCGACATTCCCTGCATTCCCCTGCTGTGACTCACTCTTCCCAAACACAGACTGCCTTCAAAAGGACAAGAGATTTCAAAGTGCTCACTTTCCTCCTGAGGAAGTCTCTCCATGTGTGACACATGTGCTAGGTTATCAAAGCTGAGATTCACATCATTAATATCCTTGTTTATCTGATGCTACTCTTCTGGATTTATTAATATTGCTTGGCTTACACTCCAGACATGTCATTGGCCTACTTAAGCTTTCACAACCAACTGTGGCAAGTTTTTTAACTAGTTTAGAGAAACAAACTTCACTCAGGGAGCAAAACCAGGATTAAACAGATTAAACATCCAGCCTGGGACCAGTTCCAATGCGTGATACCTTCTGCTGGATGCCATGTGGCACACTGCATGTGGGGAGCAGATGCTCCAGAGTTTCCCCTTTGCCACTACTCTCTCTGCACGTGTGTTGTAAGGGGATCAAGAAAAGGAAGCAACAAAAGCAACTACATGAAGCAGCATCACATTGCTTATGGACTAGGAAAATGCTCTTCTGAGACAGAATGCCATATTGATCCAGTTTCTCAGGAAAGGAGCATAGATGGGTCAATGTGGTGGCCAGGAAAAGCTTCTGCACTGCTCTAGATAAAGCTAGACTAGTTTGCATGTTGAAGACAGGTACTGAGGCATACCTCAATGCATCTTCCTGTATCAGCACTCTACAGAGTGCTGAGCAGCAGCTGTGCTGCCTCCAGAGAAAACTGCTGGAGACTGGTGCTGCTGAACTTGGGACTACAATCCAAGAGTCAGGAATCTACCTATCTCAACTCCATATATATTTACTTAAGTGTTTTTTTAACTTCTTCAAGAAGCATCACCTCCAAAGCTAGTACTAGAAACAAAGATTCAAGACCACCTATGTGAGCCACCATATAACTGTTAACGTCTTCCTGCTGGAAGAAGACCAAACTTGACCTCTAGTCCATCAAGAATTTCACCCATGAGAATTGCAAACCCAAGAATAATTAAAAACAAACAAAACAAAACCAAAAAAAACCCAAAACAAACAAAACAAAAGAAAAAACAAACCGCAAACCTACTTGCATCCAGAAGAAGCTTCACAATTTCAAAGTTAGAATGTGAGACACTGTAATGCAGAGCTGTGTTTCCGTTTCCATCTGCCATGTTGATGATATGTCTGAGGACAGCAGGAGAAATCTCTTCAAAAGCAGTTATGTAGTCTCCAACCATTTCAGGGACAGCTGACTTCTGACTTGACACACGAAACCACTCATGCTGGATGGTATTTAAACAAAACCTCTGCCGAAACCAAGACAGAAAAAATTACTTATGGACAATCTATTTAAAGGATTTTCCATCCCACAAGTCAGCAATGCAGGTCAAGCCTTTTTTAGTCCAATGTGGGAAGAAAGTATTCAGCTCACAAACAAGACGTACAGACTGAAGCTTCCCCTCTGACTACAGCCCACTTAAAACCACCAATTGTTTACTTCCTCTCACTTCACCTGACTTTCAGGAATGGTTCAACTCTGAGGGCACAGGAATTTTAGGATGAGAATACTCCACAATTAACAGTTCTCAAATACTGGTGAACAGAAAAAAAGACTGGTAACGATTTCCATCAAATACTTAACAAAGCTTATGAATCACTGATAAACTCAAGACTTCCTCATTGGACTTAAACAGCAACCTAAGTCAATTAGGCCCAGTTCCAAGGCACAAATTATCAAATGCACAAAGTATATCAGAACTGGCTGGACAGCAGTTCTGAAGAAGAAGAGCTGAGCATTACAGATGATTACAAACTGAACCCAAGACAACAACATCACACTGTAATGTAAAAGGTAAATACTGTTTTGGGGTGAATAAACAGATTTATAGCTTGCATGGCATGTGATGCAGCCCCTTCTTTCTGCCTAGTACTGTGAAGACAACTGGACTACTTTGTCTGGTCTGATCACTGAATGACACAAAATATTTGGTTGAAACAGTTTCAAAGATAAGCAGTAAGAATGAACAGAAGTCAAGGAAATCTGACCTACTGGACAGACAGGAAGGACTGGAGATGCTCTGCTGAAAGAACTGCTGGGGGAAGAAATGCTGCAACATTTGTTGCAGAAAAAAGAAAAAAAAGAAAGAACCTGTTCTTCACCTGAGGGCTGGCTGGCTGTAGTAATGAGAGATTTTAGTTGCAATGAGAAGATGCAAGTTACACATTCAGGATAAACTTTCCCATTGGTATGGACTGAGAGTGGAGGAGTAGGAAGGAGCCTCTTAGGCCAGGTGACTTGTCTGTTGTGACAAGGTAGGTAGAGCAGATCTCACTGTGAGCCAAGAAGGCTTCCACAGTCACCACCAGCTCTGACTTTGAGATGCTTTCTCTGACCTGGAAGGACCACCATATCCTCCTCATAAACCCTCACCTGCAAGGTGGCCAGTAAATTCAAGGGCAATTTTGCAGAGAAGACACTCAGAAAGCTTATCTAGCCTCCAGGGAAAACACACCAGTAGCTCTAGAGGTAGTCTATGTCTGGTAAAGAGAAAATATTCTACACACATCAGTACTACATACATATCTGTACTACATAAATACATTTACAGAATATTTTACATCAGTGCTACTATAATGTGATGTATGTATTTTGTGAACATAGAGAACTGAAACACAAAAGTGGCCATAAACTGACAAAACAGAATTTTTAAATTATTATTTTAGGCAGTACTGAGTGCAAAATACCACTAAGAAACTATTTTTAGTCACAGTATCACACACAGTATTAAATAAACAGCACACTTTTTAAATTCAATTAATCCATCACATTCAAAAAGGTGCAGTCCACAGCTCTTTCTGGTGTAAACAGCAGCTACGAGAGCTGAGTATGCTGGAAGAGGTTGGGACAACTTATACAGCTCCTTAGCTACACTGACATTTAACCTGTTTGGACAAGACTTCTCCATCAGCAGACAGACAGAGGACAAGAGCTGGTTAGTCTGCAGCCTCCACCTACAAAGCAGTATTTGTGCTGGAAAACACTTTAGGCACAAGAAAGAAAAATGTAAATTCAAATTACACTTCCAAGGCAGAGATCATCACGTGGTTATGCCATTTTTGACACTTTCAACTCCAAGCGGGCCTAAAGCATTTGTTGTTTGAATGCCTAAACTACTCCTGAAGGACAAACACAGAATTAAAAACTGTCACAACTGTAAGAAACACTCCCTGGACCACAGATGTCAGAAGTGGACACAGACAATACTACTGTGTCATACAGACAACATTACTGTCTTCAAGAAACTGCAGATGCTCTATAGTAGAGGAGAATGACACTGAATTGTTGCCTTTTGTATCACTGCTCAAGTGTAACAAATGCAAAATTCAATTTCATACCATTAAGCAGTGTTCCTTTGCTTTCAGAATGCCCTCGAAGAGTAGCATAGGCAATCCCTATATGAGGCATTTCAAATAAGGCAAATACAATTTTATTTCCTGAGACTTGAGTATTTCTTAACAATGAATCCTCCTTACTCTCTGTAGCACTGATAAAAAACACCAGTGCAGTGAACAAGACAAACAGCATGCCTGTGCTTAGAAGGAGGCAGATCACCTAGTGTTTCAGAACAGACTCTGGGGTTTTGTCACAGGAAGTGACAGGCTCTTCACCCACTACAGTCTCCTAATGTGAAACTTGAGAGCTGCCCACAGCAGTGCTAAACCAAAACCAACACAGGAATAACACAGGAATGTACAGGTGTGTTGAAACTGCACTTTGATGTTACTATTTTTATGTGTGTGCCGTGGTACAACAACACTGAAGCACACAAAGCACAAGTATATTCTCTGGATGAAAGTGTCCTGATAGAAACAGCTTTGCGACTCTTGCAGAAAAGATGAAATCCTCTTCTGCCTAGCCACTGTGATGCTGGTCCTGTAAAACCAGAAGTTACCCCTCCCTGAAGTTTTCCTATTGCATCTCAGAGAGAATTTTGACCTGTATTGCTTACCACGTCTTTGTTGGTTAATGCCTTGGGGTCATCAATGTTGTTTCTCAGCAGATTACAGGCAGAAAGCATCTTTTCACTTAGCTCATATCTGAGGGAGACAGCAAAATAAATGGCATGTTTCAATTTTTATCTTAGCATTTCAGTATAGAAACATTTGTTTTTCTGAAAGTTCTCTGGGAATTAAAGTTTCCAAGCAAGCCATCTGCTCCCACCATGCAGAAGTCACACTGGCAGCTCTTCTCACAGACACTCTCTCCACACTGAATGGAGACGAGTGTGGGAAGAGCAACAGGAATGGAGAGTGGGAAACACATCACTTTTGTGTTCTAAGACTTGGCAACCCTTCTAGTGGAAATTCTCACCTACTGACTGCAGAGCACACATTATATGCTATGTGCTTTGATTACTTGATTAACAAGGAGCAATGCCAATAGTTGTGATGGAAACAGAATTAAGCAGTGGGAAACAGCTCAAGAGGTACCTCCCTGCCAGCTCCCATTCACTGAAACTAGCCTTTCTCCTCCCATCCACTCTGAAATTTACTCTCTTTCTCCAGCCCTCTTTAATTTTTACACTTCTACTCCCTCGTCATTACAAATTTCAAAAATAAGGTCAATGTCTGTGCCACATGTCATACCAGGCTGTAGCCAAACACCCTCGCCTACAACCTGCACAGGGGATAATGGCAATTTTTCCAGAACATTCTCCCAAAAATCAGAGAAGCTAACATACTCGTGTGTAAGGTGGGCGTTTTAGCCCTCATGGGTTACAAGCCAGCTGCTAGTGCTTCCAGAGAAATGAAACTCTCCACCACTGCATGGAACATGGCCATGCATGGCCACGTGCCCTGCCTCTTCCCCTCGGAGGGCATTGCCAGAGCAGTCAGCTTGCAAAGAACACGCTCTTTAAGCACACATGGCTATCTAAGCTGTCCTGCTGCTCTTCCTCCCAATCATCCCTTGCTAGTGTAAATATAAATTAGAGAGCTCTTTTGAGAGACTGCCCATCTTTCTATGCCACCTATAAAATAACAGGTTAACCTACAGTACTATATAAAGTAAGCTCAGGACTCTTCAAAACACACAGCTCCAGGGCCTCCAAGCTCTTAATTATTAATTTCAGCATCTCTTGTATTTAACAGCTGACAATTACAGATAACTTGAAGCTAAGCTACATCTCCAGTGAAACATGACATTAATTTTGTTTTAGCTCTTTTACTGTTATTATTCCACCTACATAATTTTCCAGGTTAGCACACTGGCAAACCCATTTTCTGTAAGATATCCCTTCACTGTCTCTGTTTATACTTCCTTTTGCCGTTTGCTAACGAAGAATCAGTAAAAACTCACCACACTACTGCTTTCCATATGCCAAAAAAGCACAGCCTTGTCTGTCAAATCCTACCTTACACAGTCCATTATCAGCAATTCGAAAAGTACCTTAAGACATGAAATGCTGAATAAGTGTGTGATGGCAGCCTTGAAAGTGTATTACAGCATACAATCTTGTATCCTATGAAGCACACGATCTCAGGGTGCACAGCATCCTCAGTGCTGTACCCCATCATCTTACTGAGCACACCAGCCATGGCTGAGATGCTGTGCAAGGTGCAAATGCAAGATGCACTCGCAGCAGGCTGCTGACCTGGTGTGCATGCCTCAAGATTCATTTGTTTGCTTACTGACTGTTTTACAGACCAGGATGTTAACAAGACATTGCCAGCTCCCAAGTGAGTGCGCTTTGTGACCTGAGAGAGCCTCTGCTGGGGCAACCATCTGGGTCTTGCTGTTAATGAATCATTTAAAGTTAATGGGGTCAGCAGCTGGAAAGGACACCCTCTGACACCTTCTTCCTGCTCACACACAGTCATTTTGCCGTGAAACTGCCGCTGGCTACCCACTCGAGGAGGAGGGAAGTGGGCAGCAGTCAGCTAGCGATGTAGCTGATGCTTTCTCCATAAGCACAGCCCACATAGCTTGCCCCATGCCACGAGGCAGAGGTGACCTCCTCAGAGGCACACTCTGGAGAGAGTGGGCAGCCTACCTCTCTCTGATTTCCACCTCCTCGGCCTCGCACTCTGGGAGGGGACTGTCATTCTCTGCCCCCATGGCGCAGACCTCTGCAGCATGGGGGGTGGGCTGCTTCTCCTCTGTGTGCTGGTCGCAGGGGTACTTGTGGTCCTCACACTCCTCTTCTGAATCTGAGGAGGAGCTCTCCTCGGAGCTGGAGTCGTCGCTGGACGTGGTCTCATACCTACAGGGAGAATGGGCAGGGGCAGAGGCGCTCACTCAGTGCCATTTCACAACAGTCAGTACCTGCTTGCGCTAGTGCAACTGGAAAAATGTCCTGCAAAAGCTTTGTCCTCCTGTTTTTTACTTAGAGACCTCTTCTACTCGCTGAACTCAGTGTTACTGGCAACTGACACTGTCATTATTACGTACACAGTATGTAATGAAGAAACACCAACCTCTTTTAAACATAAGTCTTGCCTTATGCCCCAAATGAAATTACTTTATTCAGAGTAAACTGTGTTGTTGCCTTACTAGGCAGATATAAGCAGGGAAGCTAACAAACATACAATAACATTCCCTCACTATTTGTAATGATACTTTTAGCTAATATGTAGGAGATTACGTAAATGAGATATTTAGGCTATATACTGCACAAAGCATTTGTACTGGAGAAAAACTAATGTGAGGAAAGGGCTAGGAAAGCTATATAAAAACAATTTGATGAAACCATTTTAAAGGTCTTTGCAACATTTTCAAAGGGCAAGTAATATTTTAAAAGAAAACAATTTTCCATACTGTTCTCTGTATTTGTAGGAAACTCTCTGTATTTATTTAACACAAAGACAGAAAAATTAATTCTAGTGCAATGGCATCTCTTGCTGTATTGTTTAATAGTATAATGCTGTGCTTGTCAGCTGCCAAAGATACATACAAGTTTTCCTTACTAAAGCATTGCCTGAGAAATGTCCCCATGGCTATCTGAGGTTGTTTCATTTTCCTGTGTTAAATCTGGCAGCAATCTAATGTACAGGTATTTGAGACTGATGCCATATAGGACTTGCAAGCGCAAGAGGATTGAGAGGAGCTCAGCTGTTCCATTCTTCTTTCTGATCCTTACACTCAGCAGTTGCACCTCAGCCTGAAGGACAGGCCAAACCTATGCATGCGCTCCTGGGTTCTTTCTGTTCTTTCCACTGTGGAAGTGCTACAGTGACAGATGTTCTGGAGACAGGTCTCTTACCCGCCATTAATGCCGACAAACTGCAGGTTCTTCTTGGTGTTGCTCAAATCCTTCTTCCCGTCCTTTTTCTTCATGATAGATTTGAGTGTGTTCTCATTATTAGTACATACTGTTAGAAAGGGAGACAAAGCACTCGTATCAGTATAAATCCATAGCCAGCTTTGAATGCAGCAGCATTAGGTGATTTTTCAAAACAACTCTCTGTTTTTCAACAGCGCTCTGTTAAGTTTACCATCTGAAGCTGGTAAACTTCTTTAAAACTGAGTTTTCTAATATTTATGTACATACAGTCATGGTGTGACATGGACATTGGAAATAGAGAAGAACAGCTCCAAAATCAGCTCTGGAAACTAGTTAAGCCTAACTTTCCCATTGTTCAACATGCTGCTAATCTTCATGATGCTTTAAAAAACTTTAAGGAAAGACATGGGCTTTTTGTTTTTCTTTGCTATTTTTGAAAAACTTTTAACACTGAAATTGGTTATTCTGTTAACAAAATCTTAATTCTTTGTGTCAGAGAGCAGCAGCTCCCTGCCAAAATGAACGCATTAATACAGACAGCATGTTTAACAAATGATTTAACAGGGTGAGTAGGCTCAGTCAAGGATGGTCTTTCAGATTTAGTATTCATTGAAACAACTTTTAAACCAATCTCTAGGCATAAGACAGGTAAAACATACATAAAAATTTAAGAATTTAAAAAAATAATTATTAACCCTGTATCTTTCAGTAGATTTTTCTTATGAAAACACTAAATGGCATTTCACTGATGAGCTACAATCTGCCATTTAAAACCCAACCACTACCTGCAGACACAAGGTCTCACACTGTGGCTTTCCCCTTAGCTGCATCTTTTCCTGCTTTTGCATTTTTGAGAATATTGAGAACCTTCTTTAACCGTATTTCATATTCAGATTCCACCAGCATGATGAAAGGTGAATGTGAGCCAGTTATTACCATAGAGACCTGAGGCAAGCTGATCGTCCGTCAGGTTAATTGGAGTGAGAGCTTTATCCTGAGAAGAAAAAGACTTCCTTCCCCGAGCAGCTTCCACCAGGGGAGTCTTCCTCTCCTCCTGAGTGGGCACAGTGTCCTGCTCCAATTTCAGTGTTCGCAAATTTGAAGTTAAGTGTGTGTTTGCAAGTTGGCCATGAGGGATGTACTCCAAAGTAGCACCTGCCAAAGAAGATAGTAGGCATCACAGAGGAGTCAAACGAAAATATTTCCATAAATACTGTGATCAACAGAAAAAAAACCAAGCTGGAAAAGGGCACTGCTTCTACTTTAAAATAATCTTTTCTGAGGACCTAATAGGAAAAAGACTGTGATAGCTTTCAGAAAATGCAAAAAAATGGCCGTGAGTTTTTCTTTTGATAAAGACATACAATACAAGGACAAGCTATGAAGAGATTGGCTTTAAAATGCATGAAAGGAATGGTCCTTCCTTTTTCTTCTCTTTCAGTATGAGCAGTGACCTCAGCTCCTGCCACCCTGGCTCAGGGTGGGCTCACTGAGCTGCTCCTCCATGACATGCCTGAAGAGCACGGCACATCCACAGGCTCTGCAGGTTCTTTCTGCATGAACAGTAACCTTTTTATGGTACTTGCTTTTTAAGAAATGTCATTTCCATGAAAGCAGAAATTTTTCAGGAAATTTTCCTTTTTTTCCAGTACTCTAACTAATTTAGAAAGCTATGTGCTTTGCCCAGTTACTGAGACAACTGCAATGAACTCCCACACACACTACATTTCTTTCTTTCTTTTTTTTTTTTTGGACAGGATTGTACTGAGCTAGTAGTTGTATTTAAATCAAATTCCAAATGTTTGGGTTATACTTTTTTCCCTCGCTGATTTGCTGGCACTCACTCACTTTTCCCCTTTGTGTATTTAAAAGGCAGTGCTAATTACACACAGACTTTTACAGATTCCCCTGGAGTTACTCCAGCTGTGCTATTACAACTGCTCTACAAATCTGCACAAATGCTTTTGTTTGTGGAACACACTGAGTGGTTTTTTACACACATATGCCTCCCTAAGTGATCTTGTTAGCATTCAAGGAAAAAAAAGCTAACGTTTAACTTGCTTTAAACACTATCACTTTTTTCTTTCACTCTCTTCTTCCACCCATGATGTGTGCCTCCATATTGTTTTTTGCCTTTGTATTTATCAGGAATTAAGGCACAGCCTCCTCATTCAAATACAAGTAGCACTACACAGGGTGCTAACACACCGTAGTAAGGTAAATTCCAAACACTAATTTTTAGACACACAGCTACATCTCTGTCTAGCGAGATGTTCTTGTCAGACTGCCCTTCCCCCTTGTTACTTCACCTCAGTAAATTTTTCCTGCAACAGGACATAATAAAGCTGATTTTTCCAAACACTGTCACTTCCCAGCAGCTTCCTCCTTTTTGCTCCCATTCCCACCCAAGGCTCTGACTTCCCAGCCAAATCTCACCCTGCATGCGTTTCCCAGGGCACCTTCTTCAGCTGTGAGACCTACTGCCCAGTTCTACCATTGCTTATAGCTTCTCCAACACACAGGGGAAGCTGCCTGCAGGGAAAGGCACGCAGCAGGGTATTGACAGTCATGTCACTACAAGCACAGCAAAAAAGCTTTTTCTCAAGAGCGAAACGTTTATGTGTGTGTGTGTAAGAAGGTGGCAGCCTCCCAGGGCCCCCTGGGGTAGCAGCAACCCTTCTGAAGACATGTCTGAGCACTTGGACACCCATGAAAAGCAAGAGGGAAGCCCTGCCCTTGCTCCCCCACCACTTCCCACTTTGCAGCACTGACTGACTTAGGTCAGGTCTCTTCCCAACAGCAAGCATCATCCCTCATCCAACAGCTGAGAAGAAGAGGGCTGCCAAGGTGATGGAGCACCAAGCCAAAACCAGTGATTTTTAAACTCCCTTAGCTGAAAAACAAGTGAACTGTCTATCTGCTTGGTTGGAGTGGTGACAGGTACAATTAAAGAGTATCAAACACAGTAACCACTTCCAGCTGCAGCTGGCGGTGGCTGCCTGGGCTGGTTTTACCAGGTCATCGCTTCTGCTCCAGAATGGCCTCTGAGGACATGCGAAGGAGTGAAGGAAACCTGCTCTGAAGCATCAGGGATGTGCAATGATTCCAAAGATGCCCAGGTTTGCTTTCCGCAGAACTGTCTGCATCCTCTACCAGACATCACAGTTCTCCTACAAAAGCAGCTGTGACAACCATCACGTGTCTGGAGACACAGGTGGGCTTGTGCATGCCAGAGCTGAGGGCAGGACTCTGCCAGGGCAGAGTGGGGCTCCAGCCTGAAGTGAACCAGGAGCAGCATCTGGTGCCCCCTTGTCATCCCCCCAAAGCCTGAGCCTGAATTTCCCCAGGTAAATTTCCCCAGGTAAATTTTCTGGGACAGGCAGAGGAGGGAGCTGCAGGGTAGGACAGAGAGAAAGGAGGACAGCAGTAAACTTCTCTCCCCTGACTCACAGCTTCTCCTCAACCTGCCACCAATGTAACAAGATCTCAGTAGGTTCTCTCTTCTGGTTCATGCATCATTGGCTGAGAAGCACCACACTGGATTCAGGATATAGGGCATGAGGTCCATGCCTTCCAAAGAAGGAAAAAAGGGTTCTGCTCAGCTGGCCCCTGGCACCTGACAAAAGAGGATGACATCAAGACTCGAGGGCAAGGAAACAACAAGTGTGCATTAGGCAAACCGGTCAGAGCACTCACTCTCCCTGCAAAGCTCTTAGATGTCTACACTTACTGCATGCAGAGCATCCAATGATGAGGGGAAGAGAGCTTTGGGCCCAACTCAGCATTAATGCTGCAAGCTGTTAATTAGCATTTAATTAATGCTCCCAGGCCTTCCCCTTTTAAAGACAGCCAACATAAAGACACTTGGAGAGTACCAAGTCCAATCACAGAAAAACAGACAGAGGAAGGAGCTGTGCCACCAAACATCATGGTCAACGATTTAACAAATTAATCTACTGCTGTGCAACCCAAAAAGCCAACTGAGCGGAGTTCCTTCTTCCTCCAACAGAGCTGCAGGGCCACTATTGGGGCTGGAGGTAGCACACACCTCCCCAGCGTGGAAATGAAACCCTGGCTGAAGATCACTGCCAGTGTACACAGATCTTAAAATACACTCTTCCTCTCTCTTGACAGAGATCTCAAGTATGCTTGAGAAGAATCCTTCTCCAGGTCACGATGCACAACACTGACAGCAAATCCACCAACAGGTCAATACTTAGGCACTGCCTCCAGAGATCCTTGGGCAGACTTGCCCTGATGATATTCCTTAGCTTACTGTTCCACGCAAATACTGCAAACTTGATGTAAGTTTCTAAGTATTGGTATAGAATAGCAAACTACAGCAGGGAGCTGTCAAGAACTTCTGATGTATTTTGCAACATAGTAGGGGATTTTGGAAAAGTTTAGGAGTAATTTACAGGCAAAAGTATGACAACAAAACAAAACAAAAAAACATGCTGACTTCAACTGTACATAAACACTTAGGCAGAAAGCTGCTCTCATCAGTTTTAGAGGGAAACAAGTGACTGAAGCATCTTCAGTGGTTTCGCTCCAGTGGTTTGAAGGAATGAGAGCACCTATTTCTATTTTTTTAGAAGGAACCTCCTCTCACAAATCACTTGTGCTTCTTTTGAAAATCTCACCAATTTAAACCAGGGTGACAGCAAAACTGCTACAGAGAAGCAGCCGTTACCCATGCCATTTCTGGCACGTATAAAATCTGTCTACTGTCATTAGAATGCAATTTTCCTGCCTAACTGCAGACCTTCCCTCACATTTATGACACCATAAGTAGTCATGCTGTTAGCTGGTTCAGGGGACTCAATAGATCCTTTTCAATTTGCTATGAACTCATGGTAACAGAAGTCTGGCCTTCACCTGCTTTTGAAAAATTTCCATTTAGTTTGATGGAAGCAAACCTAAGTATTATTATAAAAACAATTTAGATTGACAATACTTTTATTCCAGTGGAAATCAAGAGAAGTGCAAACAAAGCCGGGGGATTAAATAGCATCAGGATGAGAACCTAGCTCTCTGGCTGGAACATCACAGGCTTCCAGCTTAAAAAAGTGCATAAGCTTATTACTGTGTGGTAGCTGCACAGAGATTTTATTTTTAACCTGTTCATAGTCAGTGCAAGCATTTATTTGCACAGTATGTTTATAATGGTCAGTGATACAAGCTATACATTCCCCACTAAAGACAGTGCAAAAATACTGTCTGGAGCATATACAGCAAGGAAATACTTCTTTCACACTGCATGATTTCTTCTCAGTAGCAATAACCTCATTACAAAATGATTTTAACTGAAGTACTCAAAGTCTCCTCCAGTGGTTTTAAATCTTCATGCCTAAAAAGTTATTTTTTAATACAAATAATTTTAATCCACTTTCAATTTGGTCTGTTTTTCAGAACTGCTGGAAGAAAAAAACCCATTCTACTAAGGTAAATAAAAAGGCAGTGATGAGCAAACATTTTGTTTAAACATTTACAAAGATTGATAGTAACCCATCCAACCAATAAATGCAGTACCTTCAGAAGACTAGAGCATAGTTTCATTTTAAAAGGTACTTTCGACCCATTCCAGGTTAAAAGTCAGTGAATATAAAAGTTCAAAACAAAAAATTGCCACACATGGGCTTGTTATACAATAAACAGACAGAAGGCAGATTCTCCTGGGGCCCAGGCATAGGTAGATGTTGAACTAACATTCAGCTCCAGGCAAAACACTCCTTCTAATAGGATGAGGGCTGTAGTAAGAGGACTGCATAGAACAATCTCATTTTCACTCTCTCTTTAGCCATCTTCTCTGTGCTGAGGAGTTGCTTTCCATCCCCAAATTGGATTGTGAATCCAGTTTGTTGAAACTGGAAGTTAAAACCAATTCCTTTCATTAAACATGACTGACCAGAAAAGATCACACATCTCCGAATCAGGTAATCATCTTATTTATGAAACGCTCTCTTTTCCAAGATAACTATGCGTGAAGCTTGGTGAAAGCCATCCCTCATTTCCCTGATGAGTGGTGGATCGAAGTATCTCATGATGCTGGGCACAGCAGGAAGGTCAGCTCAGAGAACTTCTTTCTCATTCATGAGGATTTGATTTTCTCAGCTGATGCTTTATTGTTGCTGAAATATGACAATACTTGGAAAAATGGGAATCTCTTGCCATTAAGTATTCATAGATGTGACTGTTACCATGGGAGCTGAACTCCAAACAGAGCTCAGTGCCTGAACATTATATCCCTGTGCCACAGCACAGGAAGAGAATTGGGGCTCTATCTAACAGACAGCCTGCAGGCTGCAGCTTGCCACTCTCTAAGCAGCAATAAATTTGAAGGGAAAAATAATCTATGCTGTGGCAAATTATGCTCTTTGCTAACTGAAGCAGAAGCCAGGAGAAAGAGCAGCTTTGACATTCAAACACTCCATGGAGTGCTCCCAGAAAACCAAACCAGCAAATACTGTCATGCTAATAATGACAACAGTAAATAAGCTCGTGCTAACATATGACCAGGGAAGGTATATCAAACCTCTTGGAAGAAGTTTATGGAATTTAATTCAAATAACGTCTTCATAGGACAGTTACTAACCAGGTCTCTCCTTTTCTTCTGATATAACTGGATGGATATTTAAAACAGAAAAAACCCTGCTAAACACCCTGGCTCCTAATATAGACGTTGGTACCATTTTTGAATGGCTTTCCCATTTGAGCTTTCCATGTTGTCACAACTAGCAGAAACCACCTGCCACATGAAACATGCAGAGGAGGCACTGTGTTCCCTGAAACACCAGCCAGACACATGTAAATAAACAGTGCTCATGTGGCACATAGGTGGGACCATCTACATGGCTGGTTTGCATCATGCACTACCTTCCAGGGAATATGGAAAATGCTTCACATATGTCAGTCATCTTCCCAGCAGACTGATGGATGGATCCTGTTTGTTACACAAGCAAGAACATCTGTACAGAAACTTAATCTGGTGATTAAGGAATACATCTATGGCAGAGTTGGAGCTTAGGGCTCCCTCCACTTGCCTAGACATAGGCACAACCACTGCGATTTGCAGCAACCCACAGCTTCACATGGTCACCACCATACCTGTGCCACATCAGCACAGGCTTCTGAGCCTCGGGCAACCCCCAAGTCTTCAACTGCAACAGAGTAGTCCATGCTGCCAGGAGAAAAGTTACTAACCCATCAAACTACACAGTCTTCGAGAGAAAGGGCTGTCAAACACAAGAGCTGTAAAGAAAAACAGCTTTCTCCAATTTCCTGCATTGAAACTGACAACGCAGGAAAAGATGACCATGTCCACACTACCTCATTAGTCCTCCTAGTCTGGGAGAACCAGGGGCTTATCACATCACCATCATTCTTTTGGTCTTTCCATAGTCCCTCAGCCTGCTTCCCCAGCTCTGGTTAAAACTTAGAAGTTTAAAACTTTGGAAGATCTTTCCACCAGACGGAATATCAAGATTTTCTTACCCTCAAGACTTTCTGACACTACTTGCTTCTTCCCACTTTCTTTCACTCCCTGAAGTTTTAACTCAAGAAGCTGCCTCCTTCCTCATGATGATTAGTGTAATGCTTCCACTGCTCAGTTAGGATTGTTCTAAAGAGTGACTATAAAACTGATATCTAAAGATCACCGAGGCAAAATAGCCATGCATTTTCAGGTCAAATATGCTCAGGTAGTTTTTCAGGGCAATGACAGATCAGTTGTTTCTAAATGCTGTTCTTGAAAACTCCCTGTCAGTGAAAGACATCCACCTGCAAGACTTGTGAAAAGTCCATGAAATTAGGACCTGCACAAGTGACATTAGGCTTCTGGCTGGTATCTTGCAAAACACATCATATGAGCATTCAAATCTAACATCCTGAAACTTCTTTCAAGATCCAGTGCAACAGAGGAGATGAATACACTCGTCTCCCTTTAGGCTTCCTATATGCTGTCTGGTCTAAGAATATGGATAAGTTAGCATCTAGGTTTATGACCCACATCCATACAGATAAGCTGGACACACAGGCTGCCAAGGCCAGCTAACATGACTTTGCAGAGTGGAAATGCACTTGTCTGGCCAGCAGGTTTGAATTCCCTCAGGTCACTAGGGCTTCTGAAAGACAGTACATATGTAAATAGGAGTTGCCAAGTTACAGAACGGAAGGTGATTATTTTGCAAGCAAAATACCAATTGCTAATAGACTTGGTTCAGAGATCATCTCAGAGGTCTAAGGTGTCTAGAGATGAAAACTGCCAGCCTCTCTCCGGCTCAGCAGGCTCCAGATTTCCTGCCTGTGTCTCCATCACTTGCTACAAGCTGTGTCAGGGAGGGTGAGATAGCAGAGGCCTCTGCAGCACATCCTGTCCCCCCAGCAACAACAGGGAGAAAAATCTGCAAAGCTGAAACTTGACTAATGTGCTAGCTCAGAAGCAGCATAGACCACCGAGCCATTAGTGTGGCAAACTGGTACCCAAATTACATGCCTCAAAGCCAGCTCAGCTACTTTTGCCCTAAAAGAAACTGGCCCCTAAGAGATGCTTCTTAAGGATGCTCTTTGAATAAAGCATTAAAGATGACGCCACTGATGCTAATTGGAAACCAGACACTTCTGCCTCTATTTTCAGCCTGTTTTTCTAAGAAAATAAGGCTTGTGAGGTCACACTTCTCTCAATAACTTAAACCCAACTGCTTATTTGAACTGAACTGGAATAGAGACTCAGTGCTCTGAAGGCTTTTTGTGTTTACACAGGTTTTACAGAAATCAGTCTCAGATTCCAGGCATGGAGAAAGGGGCACCGGCTGAGTTCACACACACAACACCCAGAAAACTACATCCAAGGGAACTAAATGTGAGGAAAGACTTATTAAGAGCTCACAAGCTATCATGAGATACTGATGCATGGAAAAAAAAGGCTTTATTAGTTCCAGTGATTCCAGAATTATTCAAGTTAGTTCTTCATTCAGCAAAAAATCCTGCTACAGAAGTATGTAACACATGATCTGTAAAACTGCAGGAACAGGCAGCAGGACCAGCAGATAAATGCATTAAAGGCAATATTTTCAAAATCAGTAGAAAAGATGGGGTAACATTTCAGGCTTAAGACCTCTTTTCCACTCCAATTCTCCATGGGTCTAAACCGTTATAGCCTATAGCTTGATTTATGTATGCAGTCCAGGCATGTAGTTCTCACCAGGGACTAAAAATAAAGAAATTTTACACTCATCATCCACAGCTAAAGATAATGGCATTACAAGCTAAAATAAAATTATTCCAGAATAATTTTATCAGGAATGTGAAATCTGAATCCAAGTATGAACATTTTTAGTAAATATGATCTCTTGCTCCACCTGTGTCTAAATACTTTCAAGCCTCTAGACTACACATTTGATACTGTGCAGTAAAAGCTGAGAAAGGAATTAAGGATTTACAGCTAGTGATAACTCTGGCTCACTGTTTTTACAGACACTTTTGATGTCTGCTAGATACCCTTTTTATTATTGTATCGCTACTTGTAAGAAGATCAGAATATAAAGTGAATACCAGAAAGATAATAACATTGCTAATATAGTATCATATTGCATGCATGCAGACAGAATATCAAATGTTTTCCTTACTGCTACATAAATGTTGCTTATTCCTTCACTATGGGAACCTAAACCTTTTACCTCAGCTCATTAAAGGGATGATTCTATTTAGCACATCAACACTGAAAACAATCAAATTTACCAAGCTGTATTTTAACAAAAATAGGTATATTTTAAGACAGTAAGCAAGCTGCAAGAGCTTTACCTAGCTATCTGGATTAGCCAATAACATTATGCTGACATTAAATAGTACTTAGGAGTTTTGTCCTGATTCAGCATCTACAATACAGATGCATTTGCACCAGTTTTTCCCATCTCCTTAACCTCTTGTTTCAGTCACTGTATGGCAGGAGCAAGAAGGAAGCATCTAACAGCCACTGCCAGGCATTACATATTGGTTTCCAGGAAGCCACCGTTTACAAATTTAATAGTGATGTGGTCGGATTCACCAGTAAGATACTAGAAAAAAATGGCTAAGTTTTAAACTAGACTATGAGACACATAAAAAAAAATTAAAAAGTAATCAACTCTACCCCAGGGAATAAAGAAATCCCTCAAACTAATTGTGTATATTTTTGAATTAATAAATAAAAGGCAAGGAGTATTTAAATCCCAATTCTTGCCTTTCCTGAGTGTCACCAAAACCTCCAGCAGTAATTATGCCTTTCAAACACGAGGTTGTAATTAGGGATTACGACAAACAGTTACTGGAACAGAGAAAGCCCAAGATGTGGTTTCTGTGAAGCGCTTTGGAGTTGCCTATTATAAAGCAATCAGCCCTGCTGGAATGGGGAAAGCACCCCACAGGTCTCTGTCTGAGCAGCACAAAGAACAAAGGCAATGGAAGAAAAACTACAAAATCCAGGGAAAGGTCTGTGGAAACAAGTCAGTTTGATACAGACACTGTATGTGACTTTCAGCTCTGTCAAATCTGACACTGTTTTTAATAACATGCACGCCAAGTTTAAAATTCCAAACCCATGAACATTAACCTCAAATACTCCTGAAGTTATAAAATGAAGTCAGGATGTTGCACAGTGGTTAAACCCTTCATAATTTTAGACACCTCTCTTCATGATCAGAGCCATGGTGCCATCATCATCAGGACCTTCAGACCCAGCTGCACTGAGAGAGATAAAACCGCCTCTGGTTTTTCAGCTACCAGCGATGGGCTGGGCAGAATACCCAATGGGCACATTCAACAACAATGCTCTCTGCTTCTCTGGGGAGGGCTACACAGTGGCTTCCAGACTAAGTAAGAGTATAGCAGGCAACTGATCTGCAGCCCTGGGAAAGAGCCGGCCAATGCACCAGACATGTGCCCGGATGCTGGGCTTACCTGACGGGGAGCTTCTCTCCATGCACTGCTTCTGAAGGTCCAGGCTCCGCAGCTCCTCGGTACTGGCATATTTCATGACGGAGTTGATGGAGGTGAGGGTGCTGATGAGCTGTGAATTGAGAGATCCAATCTGGGAGTGGGGCTCCCCAAAGGCTTCTGCCAATTCGCTGTAATTTTCAGCAAGCAGTGCCTGCTGTTCCTGCAGCAGCTTCTGTACACGTTCAATGTAGTGATCCAAGCCTGTCCTCAGCTCAGGTGGAGGCAGAGGGCTCTCCAACTGACCGCTGACTGGGTCGCACACAGATTCTCCACCAACACCTATGCTCCTGGTGCCAGTTGGGACAACCGGCAACGGAGGGGGTCCACAGGCAATGCTCCTCATTTTCAGACCAACCAGGTAGTTCTCATAAACACTTATCTGTCCAATGCCACAGTCTTTGGTTTTTATTGCAGAAGGCTTTTCAAAGCCAGGGTGGCTAGAGAGCACAGTGCCCACTCCAACCGAACGCATCTTAGCAGACGCGTGTATGTCCTTGACCCGGCCATCCCCTACCGCCACACTCCGCAGCTCCACACCGTCCGTGCTGGTCTGCTTATCACAGCTGCTCAGAGTGGTGTTAGTCCCACAGTCTGCCAGGCAGGCCACCTCCGTGCTGGTGCACTGGCTCACCATCTCCAAAGCAGTGCTGGTTTGCTGGCTAGCTGTGGAAGGCACGGCCATCACCATCGCCTCTGCCCTGGGTACAGCCTCTGTGGCTGTTTCACGGGACACGTGTTCCTTGGGTGCACAAACCACCACGTTCACTGAGCAGTCCCCGCAGCCCACAGACCTCACCTCTCCAACTGCCCGTGCCATTTGGCAAGGGCTCGGCACCTCTGCTGGCTCCTCCGTGTTGACGCCTGTCTCACAGACGCTTGTCTCGGTGCCCACCGACTTATCCTGCAGCTCCATGGACCTCCCTGTACCCTGATCTTGCACCTCTGCCCTCTCTCTCACCAGCCATCGGCTCATCAGGAGCTCGGGGCCCGCAGCCGCGCTCCGCATGGCAGGTCTGCAGGAGGTGCCAATGCTGCTCATCTGCAGATGGTTTCCCACCGACGAATCAGCAACGTCCACGTGGTCTCCCACCATTTGGTCTCTCGTTTGTACGACAGCCTCCACCATTCTACTGACAACATGGGGCTGAGCCATCACAGCTTTATCCACCTTTTTTCTAGACCCAGCCGCCTGCAACTCCTGCTTTAATTTGGTCATCTCCCTGTCATGGGTGGTTTCCTTTAACTGAACCTCTAGTCTGTAAATCTTCTCTTTAAGGGCTTCAATGGTCTGCTGCTGAAGCTCTATCTCTTTCTCAACCTCTGTAGACAACCCAAGCATGGCTTCTGTCACCCCAACTCCACACTCCCTCATTTCTTTCTCTGTTCCCACAGCTACTTCTTTGTGTTGCCTTGCAGATCTGTTGTATATAATGACATCGTTCATGTTCTCATCAGCACCCACAGCAACAGATCGAGCTTCTTTTGTCAGGCTTTCTCTGTTCACCCGAAGGTTTGCTGGACTTTCGTAGTTGCTATCTTGGATTTTTTTCTCCAGGGCTTGCATCTCAGCAGTCAGCTGCCTAAACTCCTCCATCCTCTGAGAGCTCTGCTCCACACTCTCCATCTCTTCCTCACAATCTATATACAGTTCTCCACCTCTTCTCACCTGAGACATGTGTTCCCATTGCTCTGCATTTCCTGCACTGTAGGATCGCTTTCTGAAACCATATGTGTCGTTTTGAGTGGCTTTTCTGTGGCTTTTGAGTTCAGCCATCATGTGCCTCTTCTCCTCCTGCAACACTGAAATTTTGACCTGCAGCACAGGAATAGTCTTGACTTGCTCCTCGAGCTCCTTGAGACGCTTGAGGGCAACTGCCATTTGCTCCCTGATGTGCTGCAGATGCACCGGGCTCACATTGGTGACTGGCGTGGATATTCCCGAGCTCATGGGGCTGTGACGAATGGAACTGCCCAAGGAGGAGCTGAAACAGGCACCATAGTCGCCATTCCCCTGATACCCATTCTGCAGGTGCTGAGACATGTGACTGTACCCACTGGATCCCACAAAAGAGGGGAGGGAGCTTGTGGAGCCCATGCCTCCAAAGCTGGAAAGCCGAGGCCTGCGGACATCTCCAGGCGTGACTTGCATCATCCTCTCCTGCTCCAGTCGCCTCCGTGTTTCCATGAGAGTTTTTGTTACAAGGAGGTTGTGCCGAGGAGGCTGGGGGGAGGGAGGAGGAAGCTGCTTATTCTCTGGGACAGTTAAGTAGGTAGGAGATACTTCAAAGGAAACTGAGGGTTTTGCAGGGACGGACAAGGTTACTTGACTCCTCGCTGCCAAAGACTGCTTGTTCTCATCACTGTTCGATGAAGAGAGTGACTCTGTGGAAGTCCAGCCACTGCACCGGCCACCAGAGTTCTTGGTACCCACTAAGGCTGGTACAGCTTTCCTCCTCTTTCGTATATTTAGTTTCTTAATGGTATTCCCCTTTTGTATATCATCCACGTACTTCAGAAAATCTAAGTCTAGCTGGTAGCCATAAGGTGTTTCCACAAAATAGGGGTCTTTCCGTTCTTTTTCATCTTCTCCATTTATAGTAGCTTCCTCTTTTTCTGGAAAAGAAGAAACAAAATCAGCATTCAGTAAACTATGCACTCACATGCGAGCGCAGAAAGACAGGTGCTCCCTGCGCGCCGGAGGCAGAAACTGCTGCTGCAGCTCAGCGAACAGACTGACTTTCCGCTGACTGACCCTTAACTAAATCCTGATTAACTTTTTAAAAGTTAATCAGCGGGTTTTCAAATGCTGCGAAGTGCATACCCACATAAACATGAGCACATGCATACACACAGGTAGCATCTGTTAATGAAGGGGCACAGCCAGTAGCTCAAAAGCTGTCCTTGCCCAAATCCTTCCAGTCTTCCCATGCCTCACCAAGCTTTCACATATGCTATCATGTAAAGACCACAGGATTACAACGTACCACACGAATCATCTGGAGACCAATTTCTCTAGAGGGTGCATTCAAGCAGGCAGTGGGAACTCTGACCCCTCTCCTTATGCAACCGATGCCATTTAGACTTTACACAGCTCTGCAGAGCAGTTTTATGGCTCTGGGAAGTGTGCTCTCACCTCAGCTCATATTACTTCCACCAGCACCTCTGCCTCTTTCATTTTAAACTCCGTGAAGTCCCCACCACCACGACGGGCAGCAAGAGTCCATTCCAGCAGGGTCCCGAACCCCACTGCTCAGGGACAACAGTCATACAAGAGGTGCACCCGCCTGCCCTCCAGTTGCAGGACCTGCCCGTTCCCAAAGCAATCTAAATAAAACTTCAATACATCCGCTGGGTTTTCTCAGGCTGCATATTTATATGCAGCACTGCCATACAACCTGCTCCTCCCGGCCTCATACTTGGCAGGAGGAAAAATACAAATAAATTAAAAAAAAAAATAGGAAAAACAACTACTGCAAGTTACGCGCTGGAGGAATAATAAAAGCCGGCTTTCCGGTTACCTGACTTAGCCACATGTCTCTGCCCCCACACTGCAAATTTTCCAGCCACGTATGGCTGTCCCAGCTTCATGTGTCACACGCCGGAGCCCTGCCTCCCTCCGGCTCGCTCCTGCTTCACCCCATAAGGAAGCGCCGTCCGCCCCCGCGCTCCGCCCGCCGCGCTGCCCCTCCGCGGGCTGCTACCGTGTCTGGGCGCGGAGTCAGCGCTCCCCTTCGCTTCTAAAAGGAGAGCTTCGGAAGCCGCGTCTTCTTAAAGGAATATAAGCCGCAGGGGAGGAGGAGGTAGGGGGCAGAGAGGAAAAAAAAAGAAGCTCTCGACTTACTGCAGCTACAGGAAGTGACTTAATGTTTAGCACTAAAAAGGTTTTCGGCGGGGGGGAAGCTCCTGTTTTTCCAGTCTCCTTGGCGTACTTAAGAAAAGCTTTGCCTACAGACAGTGTAACTGCTTTCATGGCGAGCCGTCAGGTTTTTGGCAGCCACAGGACATCCCGAGCAATAGCTAGGAGGAGGGCGCTGCTCAGAAGAACCTACCATCCCCGGTTCGAGAAAAGAACTGGATGGAGGCACAGACACAGGCACGCACATGTAAGAGCCACAGCAGTGGGACCGACCAGATCGCTTTAATACCTCAGTTCTGCAGTGCAGACAGACGGTTCGACAGACACAAACAACCCACCCCAGACCACATGTTTCTGCTGAAAGACCAGAGTGTCAGTATGGTGTGGTATTTACTTACAGATACACCCAAAATAGCCATCTAAATACCAGTGGAAGCAAAAATACATGCATACAAAACCACTTCAGACACATAAGGACACACAGCTCAGTTCTGTCCAGGAGGACTGCCTCAATATCAGACAGGGGAAAAATCTCCTGGACTCCCACTGCCAAGGAGAGAATGAGAGCATATTCTCTGAATTACTCCTCTTCCTCCCCAAAGTCAGTACTCCGTTCCCAGATTCTCATGCTGGCTCCATTCCCTGCAGACAAAGAACTCCCCTTTCCCCACCCCACGGCTCCACACCCTAGGTTGGTCCCGCCTGCTCCCTAGGTTTGGCCCCACTCTGTACCCTTGTCCCTCATTCTCTGTACCCTTCTGGGTTCTTTTTGCCTTCTTCTCACACTTTGGATTTCTCAGCCATTTTCTCTACTTACATCCATTTGCTTGCACCACCAATTATAGGCCAAAACCTGGTTATACTCTCACCCCTCATCTCAGGTTTGGCTCTAGTCACTTTACCCAGCCCATGTAAATTCAAGCTCCATCAGTTTTACCTGTTGTCCCATTTTTCGCAGTTCCTTTCCTTTGCTTGTCTTGGTCCTTGTCTTTCCACCCAGTAACATCTCTGATTCTCCCATCACTACACCAGTGAAGCGAAACAGTTCTCTGAACTGTCCTTGGGCACAATGCATAAGTATTGGATGGGGGAGGGAAGAACAGAGTCTTCCTCTTTGGAAGGCCTAGGACTTAAGAAGTAATGCACCTTTGGAAAAATATTTATAAAACCTCTAAAAAGACATACAAATCTCATGTTCAGTCATGGGAGTCAAACTGGGATCTCTTATGTATTTTCTTCTTCATGGAATTAAGATTGCTCAGCAGAAACCTATAAAAAAAGAAATAGTAATAAAGAAATAACCACACTGACACTGAATCCCTCAGTAAACTTCTCCACAACTCAGTGTCTTCACAGTGGAATCTCTCTGGTCCTCAGCTGAAGCTGGCAGCAGTGCCAGGACGCAGTTTGTATCCGGCGCAGCACAAGACAGTTCATGGAGCTGCCTGCCTACTGCTTCTCCTTACAACAACACAGTGAGCATTCCACCAATGCAATCCCAGTATTGTCAGTTGATCCCTGGAGACGCTTCTTGATACATTAAGACAAACGAGGATCAGGCATGCAATCCACTACCACCAACACAACACTGATGCAGCATGCAGGAGCCGTGCCAAGCCTTTGTGCATTTTGTTGTCTCAGAGAAAGGGCCAAAAATGGGTGTGCCTGTTAAATATGGAACAAAACAAAATGGACGGCTGTTCTGAAGCAATAAAAATGGTTTTGTTGGTTCCAAAATGAAAAAAAAAAAAAAAAGAAATTAATGAACACCTGGTAAGGCTGTAGCTCTCCTTTTCAGCCCTTAGGTCATGGATGAACCATGGATACACTTACTTCCTAGCTTTGGTGGGTGAGTACCAAGTGCTACACCAGCAGGTACCCCAGATTAACCTCAGAGGAAGCAGTGTCCCTTCATGCCCAAGGACCTCAAGTGAGCAAAAGATTCCTATGCCCACACAGAGAGAAGTATTACAGCAAATACCAGACAGTACAAACACTCTTGTTAGGCTCCTTGTCTCGTCCTTGGCCAGTTGATCATGGGCACTGCTAAAGTTAGAACTATTCCCTGGCCTCTGCAGCATATCAGGCAAATACTAATCACATGTGCAGATGCACAAACACATACACTTTTGTCTGTACAAATGCTGCAGACACTCTTCATAGGAAAGGAAGGTTGGAAAAGACCTTTAAGATTGTCAAGTCCAAATGCAATGAGACACAAACACATTATGTTTTAAAGCCAGTACCAGTGAAGTAGAACGCTCTGTGAAGCATAGAGACCTCGTTGTGGTACTGTCATTATTAATGCATTTCTCCAGAAGTACACAAAGACTTCATTTCCCTCTCCCTGCTGCAGGATAACCATGGGCAGGACACAAGTGGCATTTAAAAAATGTACTCCTCAATTCTCACTTTCTGTACTGCTGGGACTGGCTCTGTCCAAACATTCCAGTCTTGCCAACCTCTATTAAATTATATCCTATCCAATGCACTACACAGGAACATCAGTATATTAAAATATTGAGTCTTCTCTACCTGAGTCCACACTAATCATGGCAGCTTCCAGACCACGAGAACTGAAAAAAGAATAGAATATTTAGTTTCTGTGCTACAAGACTTCTCAGGAAGACAAAAGCAAGGGAAATGTGGGCACACACTGAGTTTTGGTTCTGCAAGGTAGAAAAACTATTGTAGAGCTGCCTTGGAGGATCCAAGAAGAGCAGAGAAGCAACTGAAGATGTATTTCCAACGCTGAAAGTCTGAGGTGCTTTGAAAAATACAGACATCACATGTTAAGCCTGCTCTGGTTATCATAACCATCTGGTTATGATATCTGCTCTAACGCCTTTTTATCATGGATCTGACTGATACTAAAGTAGTCTTTTTCACTGAAATATTGTTATGAATAAAAGTCTCTTTCCAGAGTTGTGGCATAAGATAATTCATAAAGAATGCTGCAAAGGAAAAAATACAGAGCTAACAGTTGGGATAAATGGAGTCAAATCAGTATTTTTACATGGTCAACTTCAATTTGAAAGGTTCTCTGGGGTAGGAAGAAGGAATTTTAAATAAAAGTTCTGACTTTTTGATTCCTTACTATAACAGAGAAAAAATTGGTGAGTTTTCCCCTTCTCCTTTCACCTCCAAAACACTACTTTTGTTCTTTTCTTTTTCTTCTCTTTAGCATATATAAATGACTATCAGCCTCACCTTCTGAAAAGATCCAAAACTCATGAGGCCAAGCACTTAAAAAAAAAAAAAGGCAGAACCGAATATTTGACCATTTTTTCTTTCATTCTCCTTTTCAGGTGTTGGGATTTAAATATAAGTTAAACAAAGCAACCACAACAAAACCTGGAAAAAAGACCTTAACCTTAACTCATTTTATCAGCTTTCTCTTGGCTAGCAATATACAGAAGATGCCATGAAATACTTGATCCCAAACAATTCAATGCAGCTCTCTACTGTTCTCAAAAGTGCTAGTGGGAAAAAAAACACCCTAAACAGTTGACCTAAAAGATTTTTATTTGACTCCAAGAATCTAGAGGGGAAAACTTACAGAAACAGCAAGTAATTTCTGTACTTTTCCAGATACAGCAGGAGCATCAAGGGTTTTATTTTTCCCTTTGCAGTTCAAGCACAAAGTGGCAGTGTGAAGGACACCACAAGTGAGGAATACACACTGCCCCAGCTGGCTGCTTATCTTCTGCAAGGAGGAAAGGCACAGCAGCACAGCAGCCAAGCCACCAAGCTGCTCATGATCACAGCTGGTGCTGGCCTCAGCCACCCTTCCTGCAGCGCCAGGCTGTGGTGCTGGGATGGCCCAGCTCTGCTTGTACAAGAACACGGCACAACTGCACAACTGCCCAGAACGCTACACTGTACTCTGGATGTGGCTGGTAACACCTTCCCCTCTTTTTCTGCCACACAAAAACAACCAGTAAGTACTGCCTTGTAAGGGAGGCAATCTGTTTTGCTCATGCTCAGCTACAGTTTTGCCCCAAGCAAATGGGATTTAACTCCTGGTGCACTTGATGCTGTTGGGTATGGGGTACTACAGTCCAAACCAGAACTCCCCAGCCTGGGAGGGATAACAGACTCTGCTACCAAACCCACACTTACAGCTGTGGAGGATTCTCCTGTTACAGAGGAGCCTTTACTGCACATTTTACCAAACAAATAAATCTCCAGTGTAAAATGTTTGCTGCAAATTTAATCTGAAACAAAAATGAGGAGTAGAAAACTGGGAAAACATTTATATATGGTTTTTAGATTACTTTTCAAAATTTATGTGTCAATACCCCAGCTGGAGAGCTGACTTTTAAATCTGACATCTAAATACTCAATGCTTAGGATGGGGGGGTTGCAATCAGAAAATGGGGGATAGCAACTTCCCTGATAATAACAGAGAAGGGCTGAAGCTACACCACTGTATAATAAACAGGGTTTTATTTCACGATGTAGATGCTCCAGCTCAGATATTTGCAGTGGTAAGCCACAGAGATGTGAATTAAGGACAGCACCTTAAGTCAATGAGCATAAGCAGCATCAGTTGAAAAGAGATGGTTCAGATGGCTGCTGTGTTTTGCTTGTGCTGTGAACACAAACACCAGGACACTGGGCTAAGATGGCACATTTACCATGCAGCATTGGTAAAAGAAGGAATTTAAAGAATTGATCTGCTCTTTTTAATGTCTAAAACTTTTACTTCTAGAATCTCTGAACTGAAAGCTTACAGCCCAAACAGAAGTTCATTTAAACTAGAAAATACATACTATAAGGAAATTGTGCAAATTAATTAACCCTGAACAACAAAAAAAAAAAAAAAGAGAAATATGTTCCTGGAGAAGTAAAAAGCACAATCATCTTGAGAGTGACTGCAAAATGCCCCCCTATCAAAATTCACAAAACCTACTTTATATTATTGACAAGTCCCTTATTTGAGGCTGATAACATATACCCTTTTCAACATACTTGGAATAGCTCGGTATCTGGCAGTTTGGTGCTGGGACATCTTGTGTGTGCACCACCTCAAGGCCTTTAACCACAAAAACTAAGAGGCTAGGCTGTTTTGCCTCCATCCCAATTTCTGACTCACAGGTCCCAAGGGCAGTCAAACTACGAGTGGCAGGAAGCAGGGCATGGCTGGGAAGGGATGTAGTCATTAGCTCAGTCTGCTAAGTGCCCCAGCAGCAGCAAGGAAGAGCAGAGCAGAAACCATGGTGGTGACTGCTCCTGTTACCAACAGCACTGCTACCTCTAGACAGAAACAACTGAAAACAGTGGCCACTTCTGCCAATTGCTGTCACAAGTCCACCTGTGGGTGTCTTGTGGCTCTGAGCATGACCAGCAGGTCTACTATCAGGCAAGTCAGAAATAGCCTTAGTTACATTCCACTGATGTGCTTCCCAAATCATCCTCCACCAATGCCCCATTAATGCCCATGTCAGCCAATGTAATTGAGAAAGAAACAGCTTGTCTTACACTGAAAGCAAACCACTGAATTGGTGACAGGGGCTCAGTTGTCTCAGACACAGAAAATGCTCTCCCCTGAAAGATGTACATTTCCTCATAGTGAACTTAGCCTCCTGCTCTCTCAGTTATCACTGGGAAGAGCAGTGAGGTGTCATCCTTTACTTCCGAGCTTGAAATGGGGGGCATCTCTGTCCTGTTTACTTAAGCTGGAAAACTAGATGCCAACATGGTAAGTCCAAACCAGTATGAATTTATTCTTTTCAAGAACTTGATTCCCTGTGCATTTTTTTCATCTTGCAGTATTTGTTTACTTGAAAACTGTCCTTCAATCATTCCCTGAAGTATTTATTTCATTCACATTCTACTCCCTACATGCTTTTTGGCTCTAAGCATATTTATGAAAAATGAAGAGCATTCAATGTAAAGATACTCTCCAAATCAGAACAGCTCAGGCCTGGCAAAATAATAAGTTTTTTAACAATGTAAGGCAAACAAACAGTAGATACCAGTCTCAAGTTCCTCATAGCCTGGGAGAAAGACATGTAAAGTGATCCTGAATTCAGTGGGAGAGAAGTTCAGTTTCAGACCATGGCCCTCTCCTTTATGAAAAAGCATCCCAACACATCTGAGCTTCAGACCACCATAGTCCTCTTTTCTGTAAATACATCCCAACAGATCTGGGCTAACTGTGTCAGCCAGTGATGCTGATGAACACAAGGTTGATTCCCAGTGTTGACAAAGCACCTTGCTGTCCTCTGTGGCATGGGAGAAACCCCACAGCTCCCCTACCTCCCTTGCCAAGACTTGAAAACATGGCACACCTGCCCCACTCTTCCAACAGCACATCATCCCCTGTTGCTTTACACTACTTCATTATCACAATAAAAGTGACAAAGGAAAAAACAGTTACAAAGTCCAGGGCTTGAATCCACATGGTAGAATGGGCTTCACAAAACTCAGGTAAAAGGCTGGTAAAGCAAGAGGAGCGAACTCCCAAATTTTTCTCTTCCTTCCTTCCTTCTCCAAATCATCTCCCCAAAGGAGTCATGGATGCAAGCTGGCCATTTGCCTGAAAACAACTTTTAACACAAAGGTGCATCAGTGTTACCTGCTGAAGCTCAAGCAAAGAAGGCTCTATTCACTGTCTATCCAAGAACAACTGAATCACAAACCGAAAATATTTAGATTTATAATGCCATTACCTTTCTGTGCTTATAAATCTCTGAAGAGGTGGGAAGTGGAGAACAGATACATAGGGCTATTGTAACAGGAATAACGATCAGGAAAGAACATGGACTCCTGGGATATAAACCTGCTGTGCAGCATTAAAACTGATTTACAGTTTCAGTTTTGTCTTACAGCTGTGCACAGAGTGGAAAAAATGGAAGAATTGTCTTCTGCAAGAATAGTTCAACAAATATTTGTTTTTATGAGTCCTGGAAGGACATTATTTTGTCACATGCTTGCCTCCATAAGAAATATAGTTTATGCTGCATAATCAGTATGATATTTCAAATACTGGGAATTGTTCCCTCTTTCCCTTTTTTTATGAATCTAGTACAGATTCCTTCTATGAGATGCGTATTGCTTTCCAAACTTCAAAAGCCTAAGTGATTTGCATTTGCCAAAAAAATGGAAAGCTTTTCCTCTGCATTTAAAACAGTTCAGAACAACAAGCTGATTTTCTCAAAGAAGTTAAAAAAGCAATCACCAGATTAAATATGGAAAAGGTCATTATTAGAATTAATTCCTTATGTACATTCTAAATAATTAAACCAGTGGTTTATAATTGAAAGTCTATGAAAAATATTCAAAATTAGCAACTTTGAGGGCAACAGCTACCTTTCTGCTTTTGAAGTGATGCTTTGCAGCAAATAGGTGCACAGCCCTGCTCCCTTCACTGGAGCTTTCACAACACCAGTCTTCCATGAGAAACCCTGGGCTTGCTGAAGAGAACAAACTACTCTGTATGTAAGGACAAAAGCAAAGAGGCTACCAGAGGTGCCTGAAACCACAGTGCAAGCTCCCTTCAGATGGCAGCACTTGTGAGACAACCCGCCTAACCCAGCACCGTTAAAAACATAAAAACCCCTCTGCCCATCCCAGCTTAATATCCTATCAGAACATCAAGGGTTGGTTTCAGCAGAGCCAGCCCCTCACCCAGGCCCATTCAAGCATCTCACTCACCGATCCATGAGACGCAAACCCCTGGATGTTACTGTGTTCAGTTTTTCAGCAAATTAAGTCTGAAGCACACTTTCCTTTGCCTTAAAGGGACTGCACAGTCCTGACACATCAGCAGGCAGGGAGCCCAGTGGTTGCTACAGAGCATTTATTTATACTCATTTGGAATTTCCTGAGACAGTCCCAGCCCGGCAGCCAGCCCAGCCCAGCGCCAGCGGCTTCCTTCACAGCACTTCACATACTGTGCAATGCCTCTGGTTCCCCAAGGGTTAAAATACATGACATGGGCAGCAGGACAAAAGGAACTGTACCAAATGACACACTAAAATGATGGTGAGTTTTTGTTTTCGGTTTTTTTTTCTGAAGAATACAGATTTAATTCCCAAAAGGGAATTATAAGTTCAGGTCACTTCTCTTCCAACCTGTGTTCTCCATTCCTCCCAAGCCCTTTTTTTCCCCACCTCCCTTATTTCTCACTCCCACATGTGGACTGAGAGCACAGAAAGGTTCATTGATATAATTTGGGCAGAACGATTACCCAACCAGTGTTGTAACCACCACTGTTACATTCAGTTTTGTTTTCTTTACACTTCTCAAATGCAGGTTATAATTTAAGGGATAAAAATAAAAACTTTTAGTGTACGTTTTCTTTTTTTCTGAAACACAGACAAAATATACAAGATATCCTTCATGCAAGTAAAAGCACTTTAAAAACAATGCACAAACATATCTGATTTTTCCATATTCAATTTTCTTGTTTCCACATAATACCAAGTATTAACTCAAGTAAGGATAACTGGGATTCCAGATGCAAGAAGACTAATTTCTCAGCATCATAAAAAGAGCCTTAAAGCCCTCAGTTCCATCTCTTTTCACCTCTGCTTGCAACAACAGTTGCTGTCAAAAGGTGACAGACTCATTTAACAAGGGCAAAGGTCCTAAGACTTCACAGGACTAAAAGAAAATAATTTTATTTCCATGTTTTCCATGCAGATTCCCAAGAACAGTTAAAAAAAGGGGGGGGGGGGGGGAGAATTCTCAAAAAAATTTCCAAGATCACTGCAGACTGGAAGAGCTGTGCTTCAAACAGAAGTAAGATCTTGTGCTGAAAAGGCAGGAGCAAGGTCCAAGTCCTCCACAATGCCTTCAGCTAAAACTGGACAGACTTCCAATAAAAGTGTTTCCTGAATGTCTGATGGTTTCAGTGGCATTTAATATGAAGCAAAGTAATACACAATACTTCCAGGCATCAGCTTTTGGACTCTAAAGTAGGTCCTGCCCTCTAGGTAATTTTAATTTATTTCCTGGAATTACAAGTCATTGATGCATCCAGTATAAAACATGAGCTCACAAAAAAGTCCAAAGAACCCAACTTGTTTCATCTATGGACCACAAAGGTATGGAATTTTAACTGAACTTGGTTTGCTCCATGCTCTAAGCACCCCATGCATGAAGAAAAACGGCTCTCCATAAAATATTATTTGGGAACAATTCCTAACCATGGTTTGAAGTTTCTTCTAGAAGACAGAAAAACTCTAGGGCAGCTGACACTCAAACCATGCCTTCAGTTCAGGGAAAAAGCAGAAATTCAGCCCTTGAAACACTGTCTGGAGCCTGCAGCCACCACTTCATACTTGTTGCTCTTCAAGCCCTATATTTCAACCAGCCAGGTGAGAATGAGCAGTGCACAGCAGCATTGGGTGTTAGTGGTGGGCATCTCTAGCACCATCAGCAGGTTCTTCACACCAGGCAGGGGGAGATCATTAAAATACCCATCTAGTTTTCTGTTGTGAAAACAAACATGACACTTGGAATAGCGAAGCGAAACGAAGAGAATGGCCAGTATATTCCTCTCAAGAGTTAAGATTCTGCTCACAGAAAAAAAAATCTCTTAACATTATATGGTTTCATTTTTCTAAAAAAAGACAGCATGATATCCTGTTTAGAGAATAGACAGCAGATTTTAGCAGCTGTCTCCACATGCTCCATCTGTTTATCATTACTCTGCGGTTTTGAGGGCTCAACATTTGAACAGGCACTTCATCAAGTCATGCACCTTGAGTGGACTGTCCTCAAAACTCTCTCCAGGCTGAAAAAGACCTGCCACGAGTGCATGTAATAACACATAATGCGTATCAGCATATCAGCCCTTGTCCAGCAATTCAAATATGGAGACACATGTCTGGGTTAGCACCAGTAAAGCCTAAAGGCAAAGAGCATATATGTATTTATTTTCTTGGCCTTTGAGACAATTAAAGTGCAAAATAAACTCATTCAGCTACTGTTTGCAGTAGAAACAAAACTGAGGTCAGAGCACAGCTCCCCAGTGACCAAAAAACCTGACTTGGTCTGAAGCAGAGTCAGTGTAAGGTTTGGTGTATGGGCAGCCATCCAGCTGATAAATTCTTATCTAAAAAGCAGGTTATTTCACATCCCTTTTGAAAACAAAAGGCAGAGAGGGCACAATGGATCTGTGAAAGGCGATGGATGAAACACAGCTCTTTAAAACACGTGCCTCCAACAGACCATCTCCTCAGCAATGGAGTGGCTCTCCTTGGAAAGAATGAAATCATCTGCCTGATTACAGTGAACCAGTCCAGGGGAGCACAGAGCTTGGCCATACCCACCACTGTCAGGTTTATGTTCCTATTCCCAAAAACAGCTGCTGCATTTTGATGAAGTTTGGATATGGGGTTCTTCTATGTTTTAATTTGTGAGAGAGTGGGCATGTGCTATTTTGGTTTTTTTCTTTACAGCCGTCGAGAATTTGGCAGCTGGTTCCCACAGAATGATTTAAAACCTGCTAGCCACTGAGGTCAGACATGAAACTGGCCCAGCCATCTCCTCCCTAGCAGATGCCTCTGGAAGGGCATAAGAAGAAAGCAAACATACAGCAACATTTCTCCTCTTGGCATAGAGAAACCTGCAACCCAGAGACTTCCCAAGCTGGGGTGGTCCAGGATGAGTTTTAAGTCACAGCCTCAAATGTGTATTTTCAGGTGCAACTGATAAATGCACCCCATATTATCATTAAGTGTCCATCTAGTTTAGCTTCACATATTGAACTTCAACTACTTGGTACTCTCTGTGTCCACAGCTAAGTAACGATCCCTTACTGTTCTCCCAATGTGCCTGCGTGGGAAAGCTTTATGGTAAGAAGTCTTGTTGTGAGAGCAAGTAGACCATTCAAGTATTCAAATCTGATGAAATTTTTTTTTTCTTAGAATCATAGACTCACAGAAGTTTTTAGGTTGGAAAAGACCTTTAAGATCATCAACTGTGAACTCAGCACTGCCAAGTTCACCACCATGTCCCTTCCCAAGCACTGTGTCTAGATGTCTTTTAAACACCTCCAGGGAGGATGTTTCCACCACTTCCCTGAGAAGCCTGTTCCAAGCTTGGCAACCCTTTTGGTGAAGACATGTCCCTTCCCAAGCACTGTGTCTAGATGTCTTTTAAACACCTCCAGGGAGGATGTTTCCACCACTTCCCTGAGAAGCCTGTTCCAAGCTTGGCAACCCTTTTGGTGAAGAATTTTTTCCTAATATCCAACCTTCCCCAGCACAACTTGAGGCCTTTTCCTCTCATCCTGTCACTTGTTGCCTGGGAGAAGAGGCTGACCACCACCTGGGTACACTCTCAGGCAGTTGTAGAGAGTGATAAGGTCACCCCCGAGCCTCCTTCTCTCCAGGCCAAACAACCCCAGCTCCCTCAGCTGATCCTTAAACAACTTGTGTTCCAGAGCCTTCACCAGCTTTGTAGCCCTTCTCTGGACACACTCCAGCACCTCAATGTCCTTCTTGCAGTGAGGGACCCAGAATTAAACACAGGGTTTGAGGTGTGGCCTCACCACTGCTGAGTACAGGGGGACAATCCCTGCCCTGGTCCTGCTGGCCACACTGTTGCTGATCCAGGCCAGGATGCCATTGGCCTTCTTGGCCACCTGGGCACACCCTGGCTCATGTTCAGCTGCTGTCACCAGCACCCCCAGGTCCTTTTCCTGTGGGCAGCTTTGCAGCCACTCTGCCCCAGCCTGTGGCACTGCCTGGGGTTGTTGTGACCCAAGGGCAGGACCCAGCACTGGGCCTTGTTGAACCTCACACCACTGGCCTCAGCCCATCATGTCCAGATCCCACTGGCCTGTCCAGATCCCTCTGCAGAGCCTTCCTGCCCTCCAGCAGATCGACACTCCTGCTGGAATTGGTGTTGTCTCTAAACTGTGTGAGAGTGCCCTTGATATCCCCTCATCCATATCATCCATGAAGACATTACACAGAATTGATCCCTAGGGAACACCACTGGTGACCAGCCACCAGCTGGATGTAACTCCATCCATCACCAGCCTCAGGGCCTGGCCATCCAGATGGTTTTTTACCCACTGAACAGTGGGTAAAGCCACTGAGCCACAAGCAGCCTATCTCTCCAGGAGAATGCTGTGGGAAACAGTGTCAAAAGCCTTACTTAGTCCAAGTAGAAACATCCACAACCTTTCACTCATCCACTAAGCAGGTCACCTTGTCATAGAAGGAGATCAGATCAGTTAACCAGGACCTGCCTAATGGGATCCATGGGCAAGACTACACATCCTATTAATGTGCCATGTAACTGATAAACAGATAAGCAGTGTGTGCAGTACATCACACAGCAGCAGGACTGGAGATGGACAGTGAAGCTGGACTGGATGAGAAGATGCTACATACAATTTCACAAAGAGATGTCTCTCTTGCTGCTGTGGTGGTGTCTTGTTCCATGGGCTGTGATGGTCTGGCTGAGCCACATATGTGTTTGTAGAGTTGTAGCCTTACAACTTTTCCTTGCAAAGGGACAGGTAAGTAATTTTCTCAGAACTGTCAACAGTACGTTTTCCACAGCACTGAAAATGGGTTGTGAGGAAGCAGAGGCAGAGGAGGGTTGGGTATCAGTCTGCACTCTTCAGCGTATGGACACGGAGAAGTCCCTGTGCATCCCTGGGTAGAGCTGGGGTGAAACCAAGCCCTGGAAAAAAAGCACTGAGAGGAGTATCAGGGAACAAAAAGGGAAGGACGAGCATCCTGGATGGCAGACACTGAGAGAGAGGAAGGGAATAGGACTGTAACTAATGATGATGAGGGAGAATAGTGCGAGTCTAAAGGGCGATGCAGCGGATGCACAGCCTTGTAAGCACACTCAAGTCCTGGCAATCTTAAATGCTATATAACAGCCATCTGTCTCCACATGCAAAAACCAGAGAACAGGAGCAGAAGGGAATGATTCTAGACAGGAATACCTTTTTTAACTTTAAGATATGGAAAAAATTTAAAAATTAAAGAATCACAGTTCTGCTGGAGGGAGGGGAGAAGAGGGGACAGGGAGAAAGGACTTAGCCATGGACTTACTGAAGTAAAAAAAACCCTGGTGATATTTGTAAGCCCTTGAAACGTGACTGCCCTGATCTTGTCTTCATACTTGTATCATATGCAAATATTAGTCCACCTTTTTCAACCATGACCATGCGCTTTGCTGTATTTTCTTGCAGTGTACTTTTTTTTTGAAAACGGCACATTTTAGCTTTACCAAGCAGTGTATGTGAAATGTTAAAAATTGACCTATTTGCTAGTATTAGACCTGAAATTCCAGTAACAGCAGCAGAGTTGCACAAGTGTTTCCTTTCTATTATTTGATCTGCAAACCATATGACAGTGCTCCAGGCAGAGAGGCTGGCTGTGTGAAGCAAGGGTAGGGAAGGGGCTAGGAGAACATCAACAACATGCCCCTCAGCAGTAAGAGACTACTCCAGACAAGGGATGTCTGGTTTACATAGGAAGTACAGTCTGTTCCCAATTATCAGGTAATTTAATCCTCACCCTAATCTGACCAAACCTTCAAACCCAGATATTAAAAAATGTCCCCCCCCCCCCCTTCAAACAAATACCAAAGGACAATACAAAAATATCACAGACAGGTCTTGTGTGTTGAAGGAAATCAACATATTGTTATAAAGGAAAAAGATACAGGAATATATTAATTTTAAAAAGAGCAATTACATAGAACATTAATTACAGTGCAAGGTAACTGGGGAGGAGACACTGGGCAAAATAAAGGGATGGACTCTGAGAAGGGGTAAGGGTCACATTATCTACTTCTACAGGTAAGAAGGCTTCGCAAAAGGTAGGGAAGGGTGGACAGAAAACATGAAAGAGTATGACTGGATTGCACACTCACCTACCTCTACAAGCATCTGAGCATTTAGTTTTGTCAAAGTCTGTGTGAAGAGTCAGATGAAGAAAATTCTCAAGAGACTGAGAACATGTTCTAAAGACTTCTAGAGTTAGAGAGATAGGGAGCAGGAGAGCCCTTTTTGTACCTGGTTGATCTGCTAATTCCCCCCAGCCACCCCAACCTATATCCAACAGCAGAGGTCAACCCCTGCTTTCTGCCAACGCGGTAAGTGTAATTTCTGGATGAAATCAGAGGAGGCAATGCCAGGAAAAAAGGGGAGGATGGACACAAACCTGCTTCTGTCCCAAAGCTCAAAGCTGGTTACACTGAGACATCCTGGCAGGAATCTGTACTCTGCTACCCAGGGGAGTCATGTTACCAGAGGAAGGAAATGGAGATACAGCAGCAATGAAAACGTGGGAAGTCCAAGTGCTCCCTCAGCCCCTAAAAGTGCTGTGAAAACATGATACAGGAAGGGCTGCCCTTCTGTCATCTCTAATACAAGGCCTTACAAATGGCTCAAAAGAGGGGGAGGAGAAAGGTGGCCACTACAAGAAGCTTCCCAAGGACTTCTGCTCCAATAGTGACTCTTTTGTAAGGAACATTATCTAAGTGCAGGCACTCAAGTGTTTACAAACAGAAGGACAACCAACTGTCTTCAGGCTATTTCCATCCCAGACATTTTCCTGAGGGACTATATACTTTTAAAGGGAACAAATACCTTCCCTTCCCACATAGAGATTCATACACAGTATTCATAAACTGCTTTCTGCAGAAGAATCTGAGAAATGAGGAATACTGTAGAATAGTTTGGGGGAAGATTTACTGAATTGTGTATCTTGAAAGTGGGGAAAGGCAGACAATGAAGAGAATAATTTTTCAAGTCTGGAAAAAGTTTATTCTTGGTGTTTTTCCTGTGACATGTGCCTGCTACTGGTGCTTGCTCCTTACCCTCACCCCAGCTGCCACCGCACAGTGCAAAGCAGTGACTTCCACCACGAGAACTTAGGGGTTTAATCACCGTTAATCTCCAGTTCAGTAAGGCGGCATGGTACCACAAACAGCAAGACATGCCTGATGAGTGCCTAGAATAAACGACTGGCTGTAAAATACAAGATGAGCACCCTGAGCTGCCTCCCAGGGTGTAAAGGGCATGTATTTCCACAGGGAGCAGCAGCAGGCCACAGGAGAACGTCCAGGTGCTGCCCACGCAAGTGCGTTGCAACAGCTCAGAGAAGGAAAGCCTGCACTGCCCCATGAGCAAGCTTCCATCAGAGAGAATGAACACAGTCCTCTGCCTAGGTGAGATGTAAGAATCTTCTGGGCAGCTGCAGAAGATAATCCAGACCAAGACACAACTGCGGTAATCTCTGAAGAAAAGACAGATCGATTAAATCTGTTCCTTTTCTCAAGGCTGCTTTGTCCTCCTGCAGACAGCATCAGCATCTGCGTATAATGGCTTTGTATCTTGGGCCATCTCTCTCCCAACACATGCAATTTCCATTTCTAAGGACTGGGCTATCCAGAGCAGACTGCTATGTCCTCAAACTCCCAATGACACTGTATTTACTGTATCCTTTTTAACTTCTTCCTGACCCTTACCTTTCCACCAGAATCCAAAATCAGACCTGTAGCGCATTCTTTGGGCAACAAGTCCTGAGTAAAAGAGGATGCATGGTCCCTGGTCCTCTGCAGTCTCAAAAAAGCCTTTAGGTTGGGCAAATGTAAGTCAGTGCATTTTTAAGCTTTTTGCTGCTGAGGCAAATGCACCCTTGGATTACAGGCATAAACTAGCAGTTGCAGAAACAATTATTAACTCAAGTAAAAAGCTGGCATTCACTGTGAGATCACGTGCTTCAGCTCCAGCCATCTGTCCTTAAGACAGATCTGGCATCAGTGAACGTACTACAGCATACTGATGAAAATTTTGATATGACTTGTGATAGAGATTATGTGAAATCACTGGAGGCTCAGTCACCCTTCTCCCCACAGATTTCAGGGTCCCACCCTAGCTTGTTTTTAAATACTGGGCACCACCAGAGTGACTCACAGGATCACTTGTGGGTGAGGCAGGATCTGGATCCCAGTGACAGCCATGTGCCCATCCCAAAAGCTCAAGACTGCAGGCCAATTCAGCAGGCTCTCCTGATGGCAAGAGCCTCTTCACCAGCTGCCAAAACACACCTTGGGCATACATCCATCTCCATTCACTCTAAAAGTTATTGGAAACAGGCTTGGAGCAGGGAGCATGGTAGGTGAGGAATAGGTTTAAATAGTCTCTCAATACACAGTCCTGACTCAAACAAATTATCCTTACATGGCTGATTTGCTAAAAATACAAACTCACCTGAATCCTGGTCACTTGCACCTGCTAAACTAAGCAAACTCAGAGGCCGCTGAGTGCAGAGCTTGGTGTGTCAGTAGCACTTGCAGTGATACCTCAGTGACAGCCACCCTGCAGGAAGCAGCAAGAGTGGCTGGCAGCTGTGCTCTTGGGGCAGGCACCTGCAATACTCAGGAGTAAAGGCTCCAGCAGACAGACTACTACCTAGCAATCAAACACTTTCAACTGCTAACTCCTTCATGTCTACAACTTCTCAGATTGATGGTCTGTAATGAAGAATGGTGGATATTCTGCTAAAGGTAGTAACAGTGCTAATGTTCCGGTGCACAGCATTTTCTGCTCAGACTATATTTACATTATGAGGCTAGAAATCATGCAAAATTCTGTGCATATTGCCTAATATGAATGAGGAAAACTGAATCGAAGGAGAGACTGTAAGTCAAATAATACAGTAACTGAAAGAAAAATGTGTCTACAAATCTTTGGTAAGAGTTGTTACAAATCAATGCAGAGGATGTATGATAAAAATGTTTGCTCTAAGAAAATGTATGTTCTATTTATTGGCTTCAATTAAAAGGGTTAATAAGTTAGCTGGGGTTTTCATAATACTTTTCAACAGTTGCTTAAGCATTTATATACCAGCAGATGGAAAACACATTTATTAAACATTTGGTCTTTGAGTCATGCTGACGTTAGTATCTCAAACAACATTAATTCCGGCAGCAGCTTTTAGCAATGGCCTCATTCTCTGACTAACTGGTGCACAGTTATAACTTCACGTAGGAGTCAAAAAAACTGCTCAGATACAAAGAAAATCTTACCAGAAGCCCACAGGGTGCTCCAGCGTAACTGTGCACATATAAAATAACCAGAGGGATGCCAGGCTGCTGCAGAGGAAACAGCGGTCCAGATACGGTTCGTATCTCTCATCAAACCACCTGTGGTCCCACAGCCCTGGCTTGCTCTCGGGAGTGGAGGTGGATGCCCAGGTCAGCTGGGAGTGAAAAGAGTAAACTGGGAGCAGAGACACTTGACAGCTGCAGACTGGCTATTACAGCAGCAGTTCCTTGCTTTAGAGGTGCAAGGACATGAACAGTAAAAATGATGTTCAGGTGCTACAATGCTACTGATTTAAGAATTGTGCAGGAATCTGAAGCACGGAGCAGAGTTAAACATGCAGGGAAACAGTTCAAATGAATGCGTGCAAGACGTGGTGCTTCTGTATGTAGAGAAGCACATTAAAAATGGCATAGGAAGGCATGAAAACATAAATCTGTGCACTAGACTGAGGAGAAGGCACAGACAGAAGGGATGAAAGAGAAAGGATCAGGGAAATCTCCAACACTACGTACAGAAAACACTATGCATTTGCTTTACAGCAAAAGTAAAGAAGAGGTTTGTGCAACAGCCTTGCTATGCTGACCCCTGCAGCCCATCCTTCTCAAGAAAACGCTTTTTTAAAGTCTGATAAGAAGTGACTGGCAATTCTGCAGTCTCTGGATACAGAGAATGAGGTGCTTAGGGAAGTCAAATAAAACATGTTTTTATTATGGTTAGTGATAAATACAGTTTTTAATCCTTTATCTTTTTAAAATCAGTTTCCTATGTTTGTTTTGCTGCTTTCTTGTTTTCCACATTAGACTAAATAGAATTAGACTGGAAGTTTATTCAGAACCTTCAGAACATGTGTTTTGAGAAGAAAGTTTTCACGAACCAGTTGTTAGTGAAAGGAATGAAAATCCATCCAGAACTATTTCCAAACTGCCCTGTAAGTTTTCTATTTATGCACTGTGCTTTTTGTAGCTGACTGGAAGACATTTCTACAGATATCACTACAGAAATGTTAGCAGAGCCTCATTAAATTGATGAATTATGCATCAGTCCTAGCAAGCACAGAAGCTAACAATTACTGGAAGTTTCACCCAGCAGTTAATGGAGACACTAATACTATTTAGAGAAACAATCACCTCATTTATTTTTTTTCTTGTACTATGCAAAGAGAAATTAATTTGTATCATGTACCAAACCAACTGCAGACTCCCAATAGCTCCCCACAGACAGAGGGTATTTCCCAGCTCCTGAGGCAGCTTCTTGGATGACTGCACAGCATGCTCTGGACTTGCACTGCACTCCTTAACTCTGGTGAGTTTACTGGACTGAGCAGTGAGCTCACATGCCACCAGGTCAGACTCTAAACAGCAAACAGTTACGACTATCCAGCACCTGATAAAATAAAGCTAATTTTTCTGCAAGCATCAATTTATCTGTCACTGGTGTTACAGAGAATTCAGCTCTTTTCTGAGCAGACGGCACAGCTTTGACAAAGTCTAGTCCAAAATCAGTACCAAGTCGCAAAAACAACTTCCAAAATGGATAAAAATTAACAAATAAGCTCACACATTAAAGAAATACAGTTCACTACGAGACCTCTGTGCAATGAAACTGTGAACAGAGTGATAAAATTTTTAAGACAGCAGCAAACAAAACTATTGACAAACAGTACTGAAGCATTAATCACAGCCTCTGTCATTCATTTGCCACATTTAAGGTTCTTGTCTTTACTGAGATAGGCAACAGAGAAACTTATGATAGGTGCTTTCATGATAAAGTCATCACTTGCTTTGTAGTTTATCTCCCGTACACACTCACTAAAACATTAACAGCAAATGTACTTCCCATAAATACCCCTTAAACAAATCTCTATACAAATGCAAAATAGCTAGATCCTTTCCTGGAAATAAGTTCCAAATTCAAGCATTCCTCTACAGGTTTCATCTGCAGCAGCAGTAGTCCATATAGGCTTGTACACTGAAAAAAAATTACCGAAATGGCACATAGGCATAATCATTTGATAGTGCAAGTACTCACATTCTCGAGTTAACCAAAGTAAACCACTGCTTCTTAGTCACTTCATACTTGAATGAAGCTGAACATGTGGTCAGACTTGCCAAAATATTCAAGTAACATAAATGCGGCTTAGTAGTCCCTAACAAGTCTTTCTAGTTCTTTTTCCTGCCGCTGATTGATTCAGAGGGTGCAGAAAACACCACCCCTGAAGTTTGTCTTTCCACTCTCAGAGCTCCATGCAATTAAGAAACTTGCTTCAATGCCTCCAACGCCCAGATCAGTGCCTGCTCATCGAAAGGCATTCTCTCCCAGGCAGCACAGCAGCACAACAAATCACAGGTATTTGAAGCCCAATATTCTGTCTATTATGAGCTGCTGAGGATTTGGAGACACAGGCGTACATAGCTGCATGTTAGAACGCTGGCCTCAAGGGTTTGCAAAGCCAACAAGTCCTGACAGTTTCTGCAAAATGTTGTCCAATTTAGTGCTGAATTAAATACTTGCAATTTATTACACTGTCTTTCTACGAATAAGGGAACAAACAGCTTTATCCTGCAAGAAGCTTTGTTTGCATAACAATCCTGAAACTGAAACTTCATCTTGCATTAACACATTCCCCCAGTACAAGCATATAGCTTCTTTTAGACTTACATGTCAGCCCACCAACTTTTTCAATAGACAATTCTACTGCAGGGAGGGAAAAATAATAGTAAACCAATCAGTAACACTCCATGCACAATTTTTCTTTCCTTGTAAGCAGAGGAAATTCTTCTGCATGACTTAAGTTAAAGGCATATTACAAAGAAAAGTCAAGTTACATGGGGGGTTTAGGCAGCAAAGAGCTACAGGTAAGTCACACAGCAGAGGTTTTGCAGTCCACCTTCTCAAAAGGAATACTGAAAGTTACAAAAGGATATCTATCTTAAAGAATATACTTCTAATTACATAAAAAGGAGGTGGGGAAGGGAATAGAAATATCTTATTTCAGCAGTCTTAATATTTAACAACATTGGTAAATTTAACCTTAAATCATCAACAGATAATAGTAATTCCAAAGACTTACTATAACTTACAGTAGCCTTTAAAAAAGACTTCTTGTTTTGCATAAACTGCACATAATGACACTCCATATTTCTAATATCCTGCACACAAAATGTTTTAATCCCATGCTCTAATTAGAGTAATTCGACAGTGAGCACAGTGAGCAATCAGCAAGCTCCTGCCATGCACTTGAAATTTTCCATGTAATCCTACTGTAGCAGCCTCAGCTTTAGTGGGCTAAAACTATATTTGTGCAGTGATCAGAAGAGGAAAATATTGACAGAGCCGCAGGAGGAACACTGCTGCTGTGCTGTTATCAATTGTTCTGCAATCTCTGCCCGCTCCTGACCTGCCAGCCCTCCTCAGCAACCTCTGAACGTGCCAAGCAATCCATTTCACAGAGTATCACCCAACCAAAACAGACAGTTTGGGGGCTTCTTAAAAATAACAAAAAAAAGTGAACACCTCTTCAGAATATTGCTTGAGAAATGTTTTTATGCTTTGCGGAGAAGCAAGCAACAAAAATTAGACTGACCAGTAAGAGTGACCAGGAAGGGCTGGAGATTTGATGCGTAAGAGCTAGTTAATCTCACAAATTAATTACAGACACACGGCAACAGCCACATGATTCTGCAGCAAAGCCCTAGGCCTCCCAGAGTCTAGAGTAAGCCCCTCAGGTCCCTGAGAGCAGAGCACACTGCATGCTGAGTGACTGAGGGCCAGCCCTTGAGTCTTCCTAAACAACTTTCCACACTATAAATATTTAAAAGATTATTGGGGTGGGGGATGGGGAGAACAGACGGGCTCTGACCTACCAGGAAACTGGTTTTCGGTATTTAAACTGCCATTACTTCCTTTTCCTGCTCGCACAATGTAAGAATTTTTTAAATTAATAATCCACAGGGGGAAACCATTCCCGTTTAGTTACCTGTAGCACTGCCGTTAGTATTTGCTGGGTAGGCCATGTTTGCTCAGTGACACATCCACAGCTAGGCTGCTTGGTGTCATGCAAATGCCATGCATCAAGTCCAACCAGACATGCAACCTGGAACAAACAAGTAAAGAGCAGTTAAAAACATGTAGTTTTAAGAAGTTAGTAACATTAAGCAGTAGGCATTTCTGAGTGTTTAAAGTCTCATCTTCAATGCAAACTTCAGCACAGAAGTAACATGCTCCTCTTAAATCAAGTAACATGCTCCTCTTAAATCAGCATCCTAGCTATCACAAACCCCAAAGGTGTCCAAATGACTGAAGATGACCTGTGGTTCTCTGAAAACCTCCAGATCTGTCATCAGTGAGGATGTAACTAGCTGAATTTGCAATTGGCCTTGGTTTTTTCTGGCCTGCCCTCAATTTTTTTGCAGCTGGTCTCTAAACTCCACTGTACCACCGAAGATTCTTCACATTTGCTGGCACGTGTATAAAGTTTTAGATTACCCAACATCTTAAGAAGGCAGGGTTAGAGGATTTTTTTAGGTGAAGAGCACCTACAGAAGCGCTCTACCAGCGAGCAGGGGACCAGCTGCCATTTCTGAGCTCAGATGTCCCCCAGAGGAGATGAGGGCAGAAGAACCCTCAGATGCAGCCAGAGCAGGCATCTCCCAGCTGACAAACTGAGACACCAACACCTACTGTGTGGAAGCTGGCAGGGTGGGGTGACCAGAGGTGGCATGGACGTTGTCAGGAATGGTGCTTTTCTGATTACAAGACCTCTCCACTCCAAGTTCCAGCAGCAATGGGTTCTCTGGGTATTAGGTTTTCTTCCAACCCACAAATGGCAGACTGACCCAATAACCCACACATGGCAGGCTGAACCAATAAGCAGCACTTGCCTGAAGCTCAGGCTGCAGGTACAGAAAAAGGCACTGTTGCCCTGGATGGGTGGCTGCTGAGAAGAAGCCAAATAAGAGGCAGAGGCCAAATCAGCAGCATTTCTGTGGCTAGTTGCCTGCTAGCCGGCTCTGCAAAGCCAGACTTGTTAGCTCTGCAACAGGGCTCCTGCTCCTCCTTCCCTGCCCACCTTCAGTGCAGGGGGCAGCCTGACCACAACTCTCATCCTTGGAGCAACAGATCTGACTCATCTGGTGTCCTGGGGTGACATTATGATATAAAATATATATCCCATTTCGTCTGCTCTGGAGGCTGGCTCTGGTGTCTTTAAACTGAGCCTGCGAGAGGGAAGAAAAAACTGAGAAAAATAAGAAGAAAAATAAGAAAATAAGAAAAATCTGGGGCTGCAGAGATGCCTCGTTGTGAGTCTGCTGTGAGTTTTCTACAGTCCAAACAGCATTTCATTTTGTTGACTCAGATAGGTGGAGCTTAGGTGTATGAAGAACACCCTGCTTTGCCGACCCCTGTCTGACTTGGGCTGACGACTCCTCAACAAACTAGTCACATTTTTCCAATTATATTTGATTTGGCTCTGACAGAATGTGCAAGGAAGTATTTAAAAGCTAAGCAGATTAGCAAAGTAAAAGAAAAATTAATGAGCACAGGCACCATGTGAATTTGAGTCAGAAATACACTGACTGATAGAGAAGCTGGCTGTTTGTAGAACCTGAGAGAGTCCCATCACACAAGCTAATACAGCTCTGCTTTCTCCTTCAAGAAACACAAGCACAAATGCCTTCATTTTTAGTACAATCCTGATATCAATTTTCCAAGAATGCAGAAAGATCTTCATTGCACTTCCTCCTTCCCTAGCTCTGCCATATACACTGGTGTTTACCATCTCTTGTTCAGTGGAGGGCAGGACATGAAGCTGCCATAAAGACTGTATAAGTGAAAGGCTACAAATACAGCAAAATAAAGCAGGAATCCAACAGAGCCATGATGCAGAGAAGCCTATCACAAGATCCCAGGCATAATGATAATTATCAAATTTCTGAAACAATGAAGCATGGCAAGGAAAAAACAGAAAAACATGTTGCTGGCAGAGTCTGCAGCCAGGACAGAAGTTTTAAATCTGTGAGCTTTTAGGAAAATATTAACTACTTCCTTTCAAACAGAGATATTTTAAAGCATCACTCCCCTCTCTGCCTGCTATAAGGATATAAAGTTATGCTTTAAGCTGAAGACAGGCAATTTTTACTGAGTCACAGTGAAGGCTTACTAGAAAATTACCGTCAGTCTCCATGTGAAGTTGCTCAGGACAAGCCACTGTCTCAAGGCAGGCTGCACTTAGCAGGGCATCAGAGTCTACCAGCAGTGCATCCTGGTGAAGATAACTGAATTGATTTGCCCACTTCTAATTTGTTCAGCATAGCTCTGTGCTTTCTCAGTAGCATTTAACAGCAGGTATGCTTCCCTGCTTTCATTATATACACTGTACAGGGGGAGACCTGAGAGCATGTGCCCAGGGATAGGTATGGACAGATGGGTGGGATGGGATCCTGGGCAGGGACCCACCTCTTTTAGGTGCAATGCAGTCGGAAATATGGGTCAGACACAAAAATGAGGCCCGACTGTGGTGTGCCTCATCAGGGGTTTAAAAGTAAAATCTTTAAAAACACTAGTCACATGAGGAAAGTTTCCCAATAGCAAGAAAAAAATGTAATTGAGGTGAGAATTGACATAAACTTAATAAAAACAGTGCTGAAAGTCTAAACAAGGCCTGAGATCTACATTTTGTTGTGGCTTGAAGAGATGTAATTGAACTGGTACAAACTGCCTTGAGGTTTGAGTACCTCAAGCAAACTCACTTGTTACTTCTGACCTTAAGTGAGGATTAATTAAATAATTCAGGAAGCAAATTCAGTCCAAGAGGTATAACGAAAAAAAGAGAGAAAGACCATAGGATCTAATAATTTGTTAACTAAGTGGAAGAATTGATAATTGATTCCTCTTTTTAAAAAAAAAAAAGATTAAATGTAACAGGAATTGACAATCTGCCTATTGAACAGCTCTTCAAGTACAGAAAAAAAATCTGATCTAGCTCAGCAAACTCATGAAGGAAGGGAATTTTGTTAAAATATGCTTTGAGTCACACATCAGGAACTGAATTTCTGAAATTGCACCAACACATACATGGATCATTTTTAGAATGGTGCCATATGTGACTCCCCAGCTGCACACACCCTAGAAGCTGCATTTGGACACAAGTCTCTCATGTGGGCGAGGCACAGGACAGTACCAGAGGCCAGCTAGAACACTGAGAGGAGGAAAACTTAGCGTCCTGTACAGCAAAGCATATTCTCTGGTAGAGACATCTTACACAAGAAAATTAGTAGAGGAGCTTGTATATTCCATTCCCAACTCTTCAGCTCTTTGCCCATGTGTTTTTACATGCTCAACCCATTCTTGCCTGTGAATACTGTGATTTACAGATCCTAGGGCAAATGCAAAACAAGCAGAGACTAGCCATATGAAGAGTTATTGCTCAATGAAGCAGTTGTTTAAAGTGTTTTGCATTAGATATTCAAACTCCCTTCTGCCCTGAGGTTCAATAGCAGAAACCTTAAGCACACATGATCCTCAGTTTCTACAAACATTCATGACACCCCAGCTTTTACAGGTTTTTCCAGAATGGCTGTTTTTTAGGCAGAACAGTAAGCCTATGTTCTAATCCTGTCCTAGTCGCAAGGGAAAAGAACCTTGCTCCTCTTTTGTACTGCATCTTGCCAGGTCACCGACACCTATTCTAGTGATTCAGCACCAGAAGTATCTGAGTATGTATAGATCAGTTCTGGCATCCACACAGCAGGACTACAGAAATGCAGCAGCCTCAAGAGACACAGATCTTGCAGAAAATTCAGGCTCACACTTCAGTCTCATGTTTGCAGGAGACACTTAAGATAGAAAACAGTCGAGGTTTGGTCTAAGAGCAACTGTAGAACAGCATGTTGGCAACACAGTAATTAGAGGAGAAATATAACTCAGTTCTTAACCCAGAAAAGCAACCCTGAAAGTCCTCCTCTCCCGGGCTGAGGTCACATGGGAAATGGTGATGGGCACACGCTGGTTTGTGGGATTCAAGAAGACAGATTCTGGCTTCCCAGGCAAGGAGGCTTTAGGCTAAATAGATACGTATGTAACTTCTTTTTTCTCATGGCACTCAAGACTCTTAAGAGCTGACAGTCACATCAACCACTCCAAACAAGCTCCGGATCAGCACCGTGTTTTGAACCAGTCGCAAGGTGAATGTGGCTCAGACACTACAATTCTGTTGTTTAAGATCTGGATTAAAAATGGGAGCACTGTAGGTCAGAACTGTGAAGGATTCAAAGGTACTGGCTCCCAGCTGTTCAGATGGATTCAGTCAGGGGATGGTTCCAGGAAAAAAAACAGCTCTGCAATCCTATCCAGCAAGTGCAAAGTGGTGATTAAATAGGCCTAGTGTAGAGGGGTTTGATGGACAAGTCAACCCATGAGATGGAATATTCAAGAAGAACTGGTACTGCTCCATTCCTGCTATACATCAGTGCACCAAGACGTCTACCTGAGACTTCCCTCTCACATGTGGGTCATCCTGGCAGTAGAACTTGCCCAGTTTCATTCTGCAAGACACTGATAACATTTGCAAATAAGAGCCAAGATACATGCAAAACCCATCTAAAAACATAGATGATAATTTCTCTAGCTGCAAGAAGAAATTGGCACCGGGAATCCCTCCTGCTCAGCTAGAGTGGCGAGCACTTTTCAAACTTGTGCTTCTCTACAGGAAACAGGAATGTCTGCAACCTGTATGTACCAAGTATGCCAGGTGCAATTTAAATGAAGCAAGGCCTGTTGCCAACAACAGCAAAAGAGAAAGTATGTGGGGAGTTGCTCTGGGGTTGGTATCTGTCCTGGGATAATGACTGTATCTCCCTGATACTTTCTTTTCAATCTTACCCCTGCTCTGGTTGTGTTCTTCTTATCTTTATGTTTATCAAAACAAGTGGCCAAAAAACTGAAAGGTGACATTTGTAAGGGAGAAATATCTTTTTTTATAGATGCTATTTTAGAATTAAAGATAAAGAACAAGTAAGAATGAAGGCATACGAGGATTTTTTTTCAGGTCATAGTAATCAACTTGAGATAAGGGTAAACTGTGAATTCACTTAATTATTTAATCATGTATCAATTCACTCATTCATATACTTTCTAGAGCAAATGTCTTTCTAATGTTGCATCCAAATCACAAGCAAAGTTATTGAAGTTGCTGTTCAAGTCTCACTAACTGAACAAAATAAATCAGTAGCTAGGCCGCCCTAAAATGCAGAACTAAAAATCCCCTGGGACCAGTGTTTCCTGCAGCATCTCTCAGGCAGTAGTTGTGATTCAGTCTCTCCATCACAAGATATAGAGACTATTCTTACTATATGCAATATGACAGGTAATTTATTTTGGACAATATTTAAGCAGTCAACCAAAAGAAGTAACCTCTCACTGTGGGGTTTTTTCTGCAGAATCTGCAGTATGATGAGAGCAAAAGATGCCTTGTAAATCCTTTCAACAAGCTAGGTAATTAACAAGATATGGCTACGGTCAGCATGAATTTACCTGCCTGCTTTCCTTACTCCCTCCACTTATGGCACTGGTCTGTAAAAAGGTCTTTCTTTACAGCAGAGCTCCAGGCAAAAGCTGAGCTAAGCTCTGTTAAGAAGAGAGTGATGGCTCAGAAACTCTGGGACCTGAGTCAGCAAGCTGAAGAAAAGAACAGTCAGAGTGCTCCTAGCCAGGGCAAATGCTTCCCTTCTGTCAAAAACAACAAAAAAAATCAACTGTAACCTTTGTTGGTTTGAACCCCAAAGTCCCAGCTAGTGCAATGTCAGGCTCCGATTCTCAAGCTATGTTGGAAATGAGCATAAGTCAGTTTCATGGGGATTCCCTCAATTGTCTTCTCCCCCAGCCCCCCAGTCCCTGTCTTAAGAAGCCTTGCATTAAGCTTGTCTGGCCACCTTGTTATTGCTGCAAGTGGAGAATAAATGTACAACCTTCAGTAATGTAGAGGTCTGAGGGGTTTTCTGCTGCATACTTGAAAATGGTCTTCTCATCTCCTGAGCGGAGCTTCTACAAAGCTTCTGCTTCACTCTCCCAAGCCACATACCTGCTGCACAGGAGCAGGGCTTTACTGGGCAGCTTTCCGTACAGAAAATGCCTCAGAAAATGGATATATATATGAAAATATTTCCAAGGCACCAGATCCTTCTGGCTATTTGAAATAACCCAGCAATTTTCTGAATTTCTACAAGTATTGCTTTGTCACATTTGCTACTGATAGAAATGGTCTACCATCAGCTGCTGGATTTTAGTTTCCCTTCCACATGGAGTTATCCCAGTAGTGTCTGGAGGATTCAGAAGAGAAATCAGCCATTCTACACAAGCCACTCACTGACTTGCTGGGAAAGGAAAAAGAAACAGTGAAAGGATTTCAAAATAGTACCCAGCAGAAATAAACATAATAAGCATTCTGTAGAGGCAGACAAATGATCCATCCAGACTATCTTATTTTCAATAGTAGCAACAACAGATACTATTTAAGGCGAGTACAAGTGCCTGATGATGAGTCCATGCTTCTATATTCTCCCAGCATCAACAATTATTGGATTTGGACTATTTAAAGGTATGTCCTTAGTATGTCATTTTAATATTCACATAAATTGCCTATGAACTTGTCTAGCCTCTTTCTGACCCCACTGCTGCCACAAGCTTCTGCTGCCTTGTGCGGCAGGAAGTCCCAGGCTGTCAATACCCACTGCATACATTTTTCTTATTTCAAACTGATGTTTGAGAAATTTTACTGCCACCAAATTCTTGCATTGCAGGACTTGGTCAAAATCAGTGCAGATTCAGCTTATCCACACCCTTTGTGATTTTATAAACTATAATCTTCTCTCCCAGCTCATGGGCAACACAATCCCCAGTTCATTTTAGTTGCCCTTTTAGTACCCTTTCATGTATAGTCACCATGTGGAAAATCCTGGTCATGAACAGCATCTTACTAAAAAGTTGTCTGCAAAACAATCTTACAAAATGGTGTAAAGTACATCCAGTTTTGTTAGTGTAACCAAGCTTGGCTGTAACAACTAGCTAATATGTGGGAAGGAAAACTCCAGTTCTAGTAATTCTTGTCAAGCCATTAAGACAAAACAGAACATACCTGCAAGCACAAGCAGCTTTCCCTAGCATAGGCCAGAGGCTGGACACAGCCCTCCCAAGTATCCGAAAAGACACCAAGTCAGCCAAGTGGACTTTTGGTGACTACACCTGTTCTCAGAGATCCAGAAGACTCACTGTCAGTCAGAACTGGCACCTCTTGCTATTTTCTTACTATCAGGATCATCATTCATTAGTAAAAGGAAATCTTTGATGGATTCTGTAAATCATAGTTGGCATGCTTTTGTCACTTGTAGTAAGGAGGACATCCTGTCCATATGGAACTGGCTACAGTCTGATGACTTGGTGGCCCTTGTCTAATATGCACGAGCATCATCTTCACTCATGTGATCTGAGCCTAAACGCAGACAGGTATGTTTGGATGACACCCATCACACGGTGCTGCAAGGCCCCCCACACCCTGTGAGCATTCTCAGACCACCCATCTCTCTTGGAAATCATTCCTGACAACTTCATTGTCATCATGTTACATTACGGAAGAAAAAAAAAAGCCACCTCCAGAAGACTGCATGGTGCCGCAACTCAAAAACCAATGTTTATATTAGAGAAAAAAAATCAACTAAAAAACGAAAGGCAATCCAAGGCAGAAAAAACCAACTTTTTTTTTACACCTGAAATTCCTAATGGATGATGTAGAAGACACTCCCTTTTATTTATGCCAGTGAATAATGAGTCACATAAAAGTACATGAATTCAAGCCAGTATGATATTGCTATGGGTTGTAATGCTTGCTGTGACAGGGAGACCAGAGGATGCAACTGGGCTATCCACATTTTTCTTGTGGAAAAGCAGGAGGGATGAGACTTCCATGGCTTGAAATAGTTCAGTCTGATAATTCTCCAAGAGGGAAATGAAACGTGAAATGCTGAGCAGCATTTTTATCTTCTCTGACAAAGACTGAAATCCAGCATGAATAACAAAAAGGCTTCCAAAAAGCTGGAAGAGGAATGAATGCGTGTTGGGGATGATGCATGCATGCCAGCTGCAGTATACTGGTGGTCGCCCAGAGCTGACAACCCTGGAACTGCTCTGTCTGGGACAAGAAACAGTTCCACCTTCTTCTCTACCGCATGTATATAAACTACCCATCACATCTGCTCACTCAGCAGGGCAGGACAAAACACAGCATCCCTTCCTATTCCTATCCCTCTCTTTAAACATTAGAAGTTGAACAACAGTTGGAAAAACACATATGCAGATCCCCATAATTTAAAATTAGTTCAGTTATTCAAAGAGAATTTACAGGTAGACAAACTTGAAGGCTGAGATGAACAAACCAATCAAGGATGCTTATAAACAGTTTATGAAATGGACTGTGATCTTGTTTAGACTTTGCATCTAAGACTGCAAGGATTTTAAGGCACAAACTCTGATAAATAGACAAATCTAACTCTTCTATTAAGTACCCAAGTATTTAGTCTTCAGTGACATTTCATATGTAATGGCACAAGCATGAAACATACTTAGAGGCAGACAGTCAAATCTCAGTCTGTCTCTTTTTCTGATTTTAGGCCTGAGATGCTATACATAATCAGACCAGCCATAAATCTGATGACAAAAGGGCAACGATATGGGACAGTTGGCAAGTTCAAAGACAAATACTTTCGTCTAGCGGCATTTGCCCATGTAACTATTCACCTATGACCCCAGCTGAAGGTGTATCTTTCCCTGAGAAAGCTCCAGCAGATAAGCTTTGTCCCCATCCAGCCCTAAACGCCACTTCCTCCCCTACAATTGTACCCAAATCCTGATATCTCTTTTCCTTTTTTTTTACTACTAATATAGGTACTGTGGTCTGTGGTATCAACCTTACATGAACAGAGAAATTATAGGCTTTTTCCACAAAGAAACCAGAAAATTGTAGGGGCAAGGAGACAATATTGCAAGGACCAGGCTCTTGCTTTTCATCTATCCCAGTTTACAACAGAGGACTTAAAGTCTCACTCTCCATTAGACTCTGTCTATAGCCCACACTGCCAACATTTATCCCCAAGTGCTAGACTGGGTCTATAGCCTCAGTACTAACATGGGCCCATTTCTCTTCAAGCTGCTTGAAGTGGCCCTTCAGAAATACAAGGGGACCCTACTTGCCACAGCTCTTCTATTGAGACCACAACCCCACAGCTTCAGCATGGGCAGGGAACACACCCCACACATCCTCCAGGCTGCTCCATCACACAGCATCCCTCAGAAACAGCCAGCATGTGTGCACAACTTTTTTTACCTCTTCCCTAAGCCACAAACCATCTCTTGTGAGGCTTTCCACATTCATTCCAGGGGTGAGGAGGTTTCCCTTGTCCTGCCTCCAAAGCCACCATATGTCCACACCACAGCCTATGGACTGCAAGCCTGCACACTCTGGCAGGAGGGAGGCAGGATATCACGGCAGCAAAAGCCTGCCAGAGGTTTTTGCTCCTCCACCCCACCACATGCCATATGGCCTCTCGGTACTGAGCAGGCAGAATCACCAAACCATGCTAACACTTTGATTTGGAGCTGGTATGAACCAACTGGAGACCATCTGGCAGCAGCTGCAGCGGAGCACGATGGAGCCAGTCTAGCTGGGTATCTCCACACTCTTCCTGCTCAACAGCTCACAGAGAAAGACTTGTCAGCTTGTCAGGCAAGTGTCACATAGCCTCTGCATTGCATGCAGCCAAAACCATTTTGCTACGTGTGGACACCTGCAGGGAACCTACCCACCCAAAGGAGGGGACCACAAGCTGGGGCAAGGCACTTGTCCCTCACTGGGGATGTTCCTCTCTGCAGCCTAGTCAAACTAACATTAAAACAACCTGTTCTTAATGCTCTAGGACTTTGTAATTTAATCCGAGTAATTTAAATCAGCATAGAGTTCACATAACCTGTCTTCCACCTTCTCAGTGAGAGAGTGAACTAACACTTGTATTAATTATTCACAGCATCTTCTCATGCTCACGCTCCCCGTCTTTCTCAAACAGATGTACATTGGCAAGAGAGTCCAGTGCAGACAAAAGCATGCTGATCAACTTACTGCACAAGAACTTTTCACCTTAGGAAGCCAGGGCTCAGTGGATTACGTCTCTCCCCTGAAAATTCTAATCTAAAGCCCTGCATCTGGTTACTGGCATGAGGCACACCACTGCTGTGCCACAGGGTACCAGGCAGGAGAGGTGCTGACAAGCTGCTTGGACGTGTGTGGTACGACTGCCATGTGCAGCATCGAGGCTGGCAGTGCTGACTCTCATTTCTTTCAGTCACATCCAAATAAACTCAGCCTTCATTCACATTGTCTGTCAGCCAAAACTGCATCTCAGCGCTGACATGAGCTGAAACAATTAACAAACAAGGGGCCATCTATATCTTACAGCACGTGTCAAGTTAGAACTGAATCTGTAATTCCCCAAATGGCGTATGGATCTGAAGCTCACCCTGTTATAACCCTGAGACAGTAGATTGAGTCCACCACAATCTGCAAAAACTGTACCTTTCTATGGAGATCCATAAATATGTTGCCTTTAGTCTTTTTAGTTGATCTCTTATTAGACAGCAGAATGTTGATAAAGAAATGGCAAAATAAGATATATTTTTATCAGTCACCATATGAGCAAACAGACAAATAGATGGCAGTGCGTCTTGCACAACAAACCAATTTCTGGTAAAAAAAGGAACGCAAGATTTTAAGCTTCTAAAGAGCAACACTGCAGGATTGTCACTGAAACAATGCATCTTCAACGTGATTCATGTGTTTCTTCACAGAAAGCAAGTCCTAAGCAGGAAACTATGTGGTGTAAATAAAATTAAAACTAATTCAGATGTTCTTAGTAACAAAAGAATGGCTCTCATATTCACTTGTATTATTATCTTGAGAGCAGAATAAGCTGCTGCACATTTATCAATGCCCTCCTCAAACCATACCACAAAGGTCCTAGCAAAGGGGCACTTTCTTTGTTCAGATTATTCCCCTCTACATGGTGATTCCCCAGAAAACTAAGCCATACTTTGAGCTCTCCCCAGCCCCAGTGCCCATTGATTTCTGATAAACACACAGCCACAGCGAACAAATTAATACAGAGCTTAAAAGCACATCCATCTATCTTCTTGGAAGAACTGCAAAACAGAAAATATACATATATATTTATACCTGGCCCCCTTTCCCTCATTCCATGCATAATCCAAAACCAGAAACTGAATTTGAACAAGGGCTGTCCCAGTCAGATAAAAAGGAATATTTTCAAGATTTAGGTTCTGTTTTTTTCAGTCTCAGCAGAACTTAAGGGTCCCTTCTGCAGTCACTGTAATTTCCTTACAGAGTCTAAAAATAACCATTTTGGCAATACAGTTAATCTTTACTGATTTTAAATCTTGAGAAAAGTTCTTGTATGAGAGGGCTCTTAAAGTAGATGTTCTCTCCCCAGCTTTTTCCTTAAGATAGGCTGAATTTCCTTTTTCCCACTTTATTTGGAGAAGCTGCTTATTTTCGCTATTCTGTCACCAAGGACCTATGCACCTCACTTGGGGGCTAATCAGCCCTAGTTTTTATCTGGTCCCATTCCTTGGAGCAACAGGTCCAGTGCCTAAAAGCAAGCAATAGGAATTGTTACACTTCTTTGTATTTTTACTGCAAGGGAAGACAATAGACAACCAACACCGTTACAAAGCAGCACTGCATGACAGGATTGAAGACCTTTGCAAGTCCTCCTCCTCCTTTTAATTTCTTAAGTTTCTAAAGCTATTTAATCACCATATGAGGAAATACTAGTGTTTACTTTTTGCTCTTCTCTGCTGTAATGAATGGCCTTTTTCTTTCCCCTCTCCTCAATACAATAGCAAAAGCAAGCACAGAGGTTACAACTGAACATCTGTGGACATATATATTGCTAATTATTAATCCATGTTTTGCCCTTTGTTTCTAATGTACATCCAGTATCAAAATGTTGCCAAGAAAATGAACAAAACAAAGGCTGCATGCTGATGTTAGCCTGCAGTGAAGTTTCAAAAGCTGAAAACATGTAAGCAGGCAAAATTTTCATTAGGTAAACAGTTCATTTTCCAATCCCTACATCTAAATGCCATCACATATATTGTACATACATACTTATACAAAGGGCATATTCCTTTGCCATTAAGCAATAGGGTAAGTAATAGATTTAAGAAATCAGACTGCACAGTATTTAGAAATATTCTGTATTTCCCTATTCAAAAAGGCAGTTCCTCTTTTGGGGAAGAAGGATGCCATCAAGGTGGGAAGCTCTCTGCAAATCATTTAAGCTGGGGAAACACCTTGTTGAGAAGAATGTGATCCGATTTTCAAAGACTACACAAGCACCGGCACAAAACTTGCTACAGTTTACCTCTATCAGAAAGGAACTGGTAGTACAAAATACTTCTTGCAAACAGGACAGTATTTCCAACACAATATATCTGCTTCATCAGAAAAATGTAAAGAGAAAAGAGAAGAAACATCAGGCAAAAAATGCTAAGCTTGCAGAAGACACACCTTAAAAAGTGAAATGAACACTGTGCAAATTATTATTTTAAAACTATGATTTAAGAAGCAGACTATATTTACGTATGTAACAGAGTATTACAATTCAAATGTAACTGTAGCTTTATTTTTGCTATATATTAATTATTTTTAATTACAGAATTAATTATTCATAATTGGGAGAAGAAATACAAACACAGATGAAAGTTATTTTGAGTTATCTGAGGACATTGGTATGCTTCTTACCTGCTGCCATCACAGTGAACAACAATTGCTATGAAAATAGGACCTTTCCAAGAAAGAAAATACTAGCTAGGTCACACATCAAAATAAAGTTCTTAAAGGGTGAAAACCAGCGTTAGTTTCCTTATAAATATAGCTAAATTCATCATATGATAGCTGAGGCACATGAGCCTTTGAGGGCACGTAGACAAGCACTATTTTCGTCAGCAACTGTCAAGTAAGGCATGTTCTTTAAGGGCCAATTTTAAGAAAGCTAAATGGCACTTAAACAACAAAACTCCTATGAAAACTTCTTCAGTTTACATTGTCTTCACTCCCGCTAAAATTAGGAAAGCAAAAGCTAAACGTGGACAGGTCTAAAATTTGGTCAAGCCTTACTGGGCAACATGCACCTCGCAAACTGATGTGCCAAGTCACACCAACTTCTACACTGTGAACTGTGCTTGCAGCTGACAGTGAATAAAGAAGTGGATGATTGCAAATTTTATCCTTAACTGAAGTCTTGTAGCTGCAGCATAAGACCTCAAACCTTTGCATGTACCTCTCTGCTTAACTAGAACCAACTCTCAGCTGATTTTAAGAGAATTGTGGTATTTGTTTTTTGGTGCATAAATCACACATCAACAGTTGCTCTAGAATAATAACTAGGTAGCTACAATTGCTGCCAAAATTTGTGGTGGGTAGCTTTTTTTTATTTTTTAATTTTTGTAAATAAATACATGGGGGCTTAACATACTGCAGAGTAACATAACAAATTAGGGTTATTTTACTGCATTATAACTCAGATACCAGAATTCATTCTTGAAAAAGTGTGATAGGAAGGGTTAACTTAGTGGCTGACACTGCAGCATAAAAAGTAGACTGCCAATTTTCAGTGGTATTTGTCCTTCATTTTCCTTAAGGAGCTTGTTGCAGGGCTTGCAGAAGCAAGCAAAGGACTTTCAAAGCTTACTTGGAGAACTGCTGATAATCAAATTATAGCAGGGACTACCAGAGCTGCAAGATATGTGAACGTCCCTCTCTGTGATCTAGTCTGCTCCCAGCTACAGGGAAAGGAGTAGCATAAAAAACAGTTGAAACAAATTTCTTAGCATCAGTGTTTAACAGCAAGATTTCTTGGTCCATAACTAATGGGATTTTTGTCTCAAGTAGGAGTTGGCCTCTCACACAAGAGCTATAGAGATGAATCAAGGTTTTGATGATGCCTCCCACCATCATCTCCCTATCAGCTCAGCGACACCCACAAATGCACTGCTCTTCATGGTGTTTACCTCTCTCTGCTGAGAGCTTGAGGCAGCTGGCCTTGCTGCAGGACAGGCAGATAAACCCTGACTCCATATATAAGGTGACCTACAGTTGCTCTGGTGGTGCTCCCTTTATGGCTGTGTATTTTGGAATTGGGCAGTTTTTAGCTCATATGGAAATAAACACAGCTGTGTGTGTGAACACCACTCCATCTCCTCCCCTCCAGAAAGATTTTACATGCAGCTGCTATGCTCAAAAAAAGCTGCAGAAACAAACATTTCCAGAAGTGCCAATTAGCAAGTACGTGGGAAGGCAAAACCTGAACAGGTATAACATTTGGTGTCAGCGGCTTTTTGCTTAGAAAGCAAAATGCATTAAAAGTTAAAAAAAAACCAACAACCAAACACCAAAAACAGAAAAAAAGAAAAAAAGGCAGCTTTAAAAAATTCCACTTTTGTTTTATTGACGTGGCAGCAGTGAACAGTGGCAGAAGGAATGCAACTGTGGAGAGAACATTTTGTTCATTCTCAGCAGCACACAGGTTGTTGAGGCAAGGTGGGACAGAACAGCAAAGTCCCTCCCTACACTCTCTAGACCTGTGAAGACACCATCCAACCCCTCCCAGAAGTAATGAGATTAATGTGTATTTACATTGCTGCAATAACAAAATAGCATTCAAAGCAACAATGATGATAACACAAAAAAACCTTTAGGAATCACTGCTACTCTATGCATATGAATATTATCTGTAAATACAAATTTCATCTTATTAAAAAGTGTTGATAAATACTGCAAGTTTGAGTTGACTCATGATGGAAAGAGACAACGGCTGTCTAAATGCGTAATTTCTACCTGTGAACAACTATAAAGGCATTAGTTCCAGAAAAATAACTATTGCAGGCTGAGCTTTGTAGTTACTTAGAAATTAGATGTTACTCCATTTGCCCATTTCTGAAGGGAGGACACAATGAAATGAGAGATAAGAAGCAGCACAAAGATACTTGGACAGTCCTTCTGAAACATTTTTAGTCCTGTCCATTCACCATGCAGAGCAAAGTACTGTAGCATGTTCCATGAGCCACTGTGCTCATCTGCATTATCACTCGAGGATGTCAGATTCTTTAGCTCTTTTCTCTGCAGCACTGAGAAGCACTTGGTCTTGCCAATATGAACTGCTGCTACTAAATAGAGTTCATCTCAGCAAATTCCATCGCCAAACAAATTCTGAATGCCATCCTCTCTCCAGCAGTGGGACACACTCTCCACAATGCAACTGCAATCCTGCGTGGTATCACTGAGTGGCATCTGCACAGCTTTATCTGTGTATAAGGGAACTTGGAAAAACCTGACCCCAAAGAAAAATAGCACCTCAGAGTGAGATTTCAGAATACAAACACAAATTATTTCAGAACAAAAGATGGTTTCCACAAGAAAAAAAGTTATTCCAATGCACCCCAATGGTGATCACATTTTCAACAAAAATTAGCTTTTTTCTTTTTAAATAAACTTTTGCTATTCCAGAAAATGACCACATTAAAAAACTTACCATGTTGCCCTCTTCAGCATCCAAACAGCGATTAATGACAGTAAAAACTCACTTTTAACACTCAAACCACAACACTTAAAACCTATTTGTGCAACACTATGAAGCAATTACTTTTTTTAGTTTCAGCTTTGGTATCAAGGCATGTGGTTTCTGCTCCAAATCGGGTGGTACCCACACAGTTTATTCCCAAATTTGCTAAAATCATCAGTGGGCATAGCATTGCATACCTCTACAGAGCAACCACTGAAGGGAGTAGGGGGGGGAATAAACATCATGCTTCTTTCTATCCCTCAGGGCCAGCTGTGTTTTGCACCAGCTCACAGTTACAGCATGGGTGGAAATTTGCATTAGTGAAAAGTAGGAGGAATAAATAACAGGAATAAAAGATAAACAAATCTCCCAGTGAATGTGTTTTAATTATTTCCTGCCAACTCTCTCACACCAACCTCTAATCCCAGATGAGATTATTTATTAATTTTATTTATTTATTGTCTATTCTTTATGTCCTAATCAGTCTTGTTCTTGATCTTGCCAGATCTGTTGATTAAATGACTGTTACTTATGTATATTACAAAATCAAATGCATCACAATGACTTGTGGCAGCCTTGTGCTAGTTTTAGGAAACTTTTGTCAGAAAATTTCTGAGTCTTTCTGAGTCTCTACACAGGTGTAAACAGGAAAATACCTCTGCTCTTGGCAGGACTGTAGCTCCCTGCCCCCATACCGCAGGTGCTGCAGCAGACTGCCTAATATTCCCAACCAACGCAATTCAAAGCAAAACAAGATAGGGAGATCTGTTGCAAGCCAAGAGATAAGCTGTTTTTGCCAGGAACATCTTCTCTGTGAATATGGAGACTAGTCAGCTAACAACGGCAAGATTTAATGGAACAGTGAGAACCCTGTTTGATTTTCAAAAGGCAGAAATCCACTCAAGCAGTTACATGCTAGACTTCAACACTCCTAAAAGCCTCTGAATTTTGACCCAAATACCAAGATCTGTAAGCCTCCCAAGATGCAGGGGAGCAAGTTTCACAGGCGATGATGGCTGCTCCCACACAGCTTGCGGTCTGCACCACTACTAGCTTGCAGTGCCTTGCCTTTGCTCCTGCAAGATGGTTAAGATCTCACTGCACGCCCATTCAGGGAGTGAAAACAGCAGCAAAAACACCCACAAAGAGACACTGCCAGTTTAGTAACTGAGTAATTTATTTCCCAGACCAGCCTGCAGCGCTGGGACCTGCTGAAGGCAGCGTGCATACACAAATTCCCCAAACCAAAGCCTGGGCTGCCCCATCCTGCCCTCCAGCCCAGTTCTGCAGCCCAGCCATTTCCTTTAGCTTTATTCCAGGGGATACTGGGAGCTGATAAACTGAAAGCTAACAGCAAGTACAAGGTATTATTATTCCCCGCTATTTCGCAGAATATCAGAGGGAGTATTAACAATAGGCAAGCACAGGATGCACAAACACCCAACTTTCCCAGGCATTAGTGTAAAAATGTGAAAGCAGTGACCCATGCCAACTGATAAGCAGCCATTTCAGTAAATTCACAGCAGAGTTGAGCCCAGGTTGAGAGCAGTTGCTGTGAGCTCCCCCGTGAACAGTGTGGCTGACCTCATACGTATGGGTCTGTTTCTTGCTGTGTAACCCACTCTGAAAGTGTTTTAATTGCCCAAAAATTGACTGAACGATTGAACTTCATTAAGTGAAACCAGAATTTTCAGACAAAATTTCTCCCAGATGGAGAAGTCAAAGTTGTAAACTCTAACTCTGTTATTTGCTTCCTAAGCCTGGTCAACCTCTCTGGCCAAAGCATTTCAGCTGCAGATGCCTCTAGCATTTTGCAAGGTGTGACCGTTTGCCGTTAAGCAGTCCAGGACTCAGTACATAAAATAAGAAGGTATATCTATTTTTTGCTCTACCTGGAAAATACAAGTTTTTCAGCACAACTTCAACTATTGAGGGCAGAACTGGCTAAGGCCAGTGGCAGTAATATCAATCTTATTTACTGACAAATGGTGAATAATCAACAGACAAAAGGACTAAAAATCTCATTCCTCAGCATTATGTCTACTTTTTCAGGAAACTGTATGTTCCTCTCAGTTCAAACTAATTTGACCAGTATTTAATCAAAACAATTTTCTAAAAAACTGTGCTGAGAGTACTGGGCAGAGTTTTCTTTGCAATAACCCAATCTCTCCCTACAAAAGCTTCACTTCTGATGTCCTATCAGCGAGACACAGCCGCACAAATCAAGCTTCCTCTTTGCCCCTATGAAGGCATTGACATTTAACAATTGTTCCTGTCAACAAATTCCTCTTCTCTTACTCACAGAAATATACTTGACTTGAAGCACATTCAGCCTGGTGGTTACAGTATAACATAAACCAGTTATTACCCAATTTTCTGTAACTTTTATATTACAGCATGTACGCATTTCCATTTATCTTTGGTAGACCACAGTCTTTTCATTGGCACTGCTAGCTCACTTGTAAGGTCATCTGTAACTCCCAGCTGGAAGGAGGGGTTGAGTTCTCTGCTTGTTTGTTTGTTTAGTACCACAGTGTGAAATAAAGAGCAATCATTTTTAATTAAGCACCCTTGGGGAAATGGTCATCCAGAAATATTCCACTATACTGGATACAGAGCAAATAATGTATGGGTAGAGGAGATTGTGAAAGAGAAACAGAACAGAAAAGATGTGTATTTTTATTTATTTATTTTCGCTAGAAAAAGGAGAGGAGAAAAAGTAATACATACTAGTTTTGTTATCCTTTTCAAATACAAGACAGGCAGAGAAAACAGATGGTTTGTATGAGGTGAAAACAGAAGCATCTTTTCTCCCTTTTTTTTTTTTTGAACTTGGACATGTTGTGCAGTTTATGTACTAAGCTAGCTACATTCTCTTTACCCAGAATATCTTTCCTAACTTTTGCTCTGAAACTTGTCACTGCTTATTCATTTCAGGAGGACAGCTGGACATTTAGATATATGTACACTAAGCTGACCACATAATATGTTGTGTCACCAATCTCGTTATCTATCTCAAAACAAGATAAGGCCAGAGATTGGTTTGTTCTGTATTTCAGCAAAACCGTAGACGTTTAAAATAAATAACTCAGTATCTTCTCATGATGACAGCGGAATGAACTGTACCCTTGTTTAAACCACAACATCAATTAGTTTAACAGTTAAGCAAAAAGTGACATTTTTTAAATGTCTAGAAGTCCAATTTTATTCGTAGAATGAAGGATGGCAACTTTCAGCATGGCTGTGAATTGTGGCAGAGACACATTTACGAGGGGAGCTAAAGCAGGGGGTGAGGAATCGAGCAGGTACCAGCAGAATCCCAGACTAGTACCAACTCTCTGCCCAGCAGCCTGCAGGATCATCAGAAAGGTTAGCTGAGGCTGCAGTCACAAGCTCTGCTTAGATGAGACGTGCTTCTTCAGCAAGAGCCTAATCTTAGTCTAAGTTTTCAGTTATCTTGTACTTAGAACGGGGCCCTTTTTCAACCACAAAGATTCCCGGGAGCAGCAAGATCAGAGTTTCATGTCCAAGCAGTAATTGTTTTATGCAGTCCCCTAGCTTTGCTACTAAGGCAAAGCAGAGCAATTGCATAAGAAATTCCTTTATAACATCTGGGCTCCTTCTTTGCCTGCCATGTCTTCCCACAGATATACTGTAAATCACTGTCTAGGAGGACACAGCTGTGACACAGCACCAGCATTTCACAAATTTTCATTCAAGGCACTGAAATGCAGACCAATCCTCAGCAGTGCCCCTTACAATCATTTAGAGAGGGCAAGTAAATGTCACTCAATTTGTTCTCTTTGCTTGAAAGAAACGTAATCTGCATCTCAGTATCTAATTGGCTATACCACAGAGCAATTTCTGCCTAAAAAACTTTATATTAAGAAGCTTAATGAGCAATAGGCAAAGAGCAATGGACAATAGAGAATAATTACTCATTCCAATAGCATACGTTTGTGGACAAACTCTTGAGTTGTATTCATATTAAGAAATAATGCAGTGTGTTAACTAGCAGACATATGAACAAGAAAAGGAAAGAATATGGGCCCAGCAAATACAAAAATTAAGCTTGTTAAGCTCAGCAGTCTGACCATTTTATTTCTAGTGAACTGACCTTAAGAATTAAACACTTTTATATCAAACATATTAAAAGTATTTTAATATATTTAATATATTTAAACCAATAAAATTTATTTTATATTAAATACATTAAGAACATCAATCAAATGATTTTATTTTTCCCAAATCTGCTTGCTGTCTTCTCAGTATTTTTACAAAAACAACGTGCATTCTTAATTGAAAGTTTTTGTTATATAGACACACATATATATTGCATGTGTTAATTAATAGATGTCAGGTTTGATAGTCTGCAAGCCACAGTTTATTCCTACTCTTGATTGTCTGGGGTTTTTTTTATGATTATTACTTTATCTTTTCTACTTTTATCTCATACAGATAGCACAAGCCATGGAAAGATGCTGTCACTTTAGTGTAAGAGCATCTGGGTATTGGATACCTATTTGCAATTAAAAGTTTCATAATTCTCTCCTCTAGTAACATAATTAGCTTTACCTTAAAACCTTTCTGATAATCAGTCTCAAATCACTAATCTTAATTTCTTATTTGCATTATGTATGGGAGCTAAAGGACACAAAACACTTGGTGAAAATACACTTTTACACATTTAAAACAAAGCTAAGTTTTCTGCAGAGGTGCCTGCATGGCACTTTTTCTAATAATACCTAAGAGAAATAGTTTCTCACACCTGATAGCAACTTTTTTTCCTAACCCAAAATAAATCCAAGTGGATTTGTCACTGAATATCTAGACTTTCTTTCCAGGTGAAATCCCTTCTCTCTTCTGGTAAACAGGTCTTGCTAAAGAGAAAATGTGGGACCACAACCCCCACCATCCCAGAGACCCATGCCTCAGCATAAATAGCTCAGAACAGGGACCATTATTCTTCCCAGCAGCCAACAAGTTCATGACCATCTAGGCGGAGGAGAACTTCAGATACCATGTTTCAGTTCACGTCTGCCTTTCAATTTCTTTCAATGTAAAGCAGCACTACTGAATTTCAATAAAAGATTGCCAGTGTTCACCAGGATTTTACTCTCACACTGGCACTCAGGTGTGGGACAAGCATCCTGATTTAACTAAGTTTATCTACTGTGCTTAATATTTCACCTGTATAGAAGGATGCCATTTTTCTTAATTATGGCTTCATTTTGATAATTTGATAAAACTTCTTCAAGATATCTGCAACTTGATACACCTATCCATCCACTGCTGACCCTTGACCAGTAATGTGTAGTCATAGCCAATAATTTTAGCATATTTCTCAATATTTAGCAATTGTCCCTCTTCATTCAGCAGAATCCTCCTTAGGCTTGTGTCTGCAGGACAGCAGCAACGCATCTTTAGAATTGTGTAGATGAGCACTCAGCCCTGCAGGACCTCTTCTCTTCTGAGATATAAGAGAAGGAAATGAAAAGGAGAAAAATGCAATAATTTGCAACTCTGAAAACTGGCACCTCCTACACAACCTTTTCAGATCTGGAATACACTTTTTTCCCCACCACAAATGTGTGGTGGACAAGCAATGAAAAGTGATTTTGTGCTCACTAGAAAGTGGGTTTTTTTTTAATGCTGAATACTTTCTATCATCAATCTTACGATTTTTCTAAATAAAGCAAGTTTCCCAGTGAACTATCCATACTGCCATCTAGTGCAAGAAGCTGGGTTGTTGGGTATTTTTAAAAAGATGAAACTGCTAATTTTAAAGGAGCAGATTTTCAGCACGTTTCTTCCAGACAAAGCAGCAAAAAGATAAAAATTGCAAAACTCTTCTCCTGTATTTTCAATGGCCAACAAAAATTGCCTTCTACTTTCGTAACTGCAGACCATAATAGCCAAAGGTGTGAGATCAGCATTGCAAAAAAAGACTTGTTCACAGGCAGAAATGAGAGTTTATTATTAAATCAGGTATTGGGAACAGAAGAGGTTTTTCTGTTCCCTTTTTAATAAGCACATCAATTATACAGAAACCAGGGTGTGTCTGGGAACCTAAAGAAATTCATCCAGCAACTGTCAGCCCACGGGTAAAACACAAAGCCTCACCCCGAGAGGATGGCAGATGTTACAACAAAATTATTATTTGCGTGTTACACTGATCATGACACTACATCTGAAGCCATAGCTCTGCTGGCTGTCATAAGCAAACTGCACAGGACAAGGGTTACACAGCTCTGCCGCTTCCTGCAATGGCTTGTGAGCCACTGCTGCTGAGGGCACAGAGGGACAGGAATGAGCAGGTTAAGGCAGCCAGTGGCACCTTGGGTCAATTTCTGCCCATCTACCTGCTGGGGGCAAGGCAGGAACGTGGGACACGGCCTGGTCACTTGGTGCTCTACATCCTGCCAGAGCAGGTCATCATGGGATGAGGAGGGGTCCACACTGGCTACTTAGCAAGACGAGTCAGGAAATACATTGTCTTTCTGGTCAGCAAGAGGGGTAAGGAAATACACTGCCAACTAGACATTGAGTCTGGCTCTTTCAGGCATCACTGTCTAGCAGCCAAAAAGGATGAATATTGTTAAGTATGGATTGTTTCCTAACAAAGAAGTTCTCATGTCTCTAACGTTTAGCTCCCCCTTTAATATTAAGCATGGAGGCCTTCCTATGTCCAGGAGGGGAAGAGATGGAGCTCCTCCCAAGAGCTGGGGTCAAAACTTAGTGACTGCTCCAAGTTATCCACTGCAGGAGCCTGCCTGCTTTCTCCACCAACTCATAAAGCTGATGAGGAAAACGATGAAACCTGTCTCTTGGATTATATGCCCAAATTACACGACATTTATAATCCATGATGTTTTCACTTCACTTGGGGTAAAGTGATGCCTTTGCAGGACCCTGAATGCATCTAGTTTTTAGCATTTTGAGTTTTTCTATATGAAAAGCGGGAATGTTTGTGCACAAACTAATGCCCTCCTCTAGTATGGCATTGAAAAAAACTACCTGTAATAGATCAGCAGCCTGCTCACTTGTGATTTTTACTATGCGCTGAATTAGTCACAAAAAAATTACACCAGAAAATCTGGTGTCTAAATAAGCCTCCCTACCCATAGCTGTCAAGCAGGACAGTAACAGAGTTATGTTGCGCAGTAACCCTGTGAGATCAGAGTGGTTTTCCTGCTATGAAAGAATGACTCTCCTTAGAGCATGAGTTTACTCTCCACTTTGGGACTGGAGACCTTGAGAGCAGTGACCCAGAGATGCTCACTCTCCCAACAGCATCCCAGAAAACAATGGAAAGTTCTTTCGATTTTGGTACAAAGAAATAAGTTCCACCAGCTTACAAAAATCATACAGGTGTGAAGTCTAAAGCTTCTTAAAAGAACAAGTTCTTTGCTAATTGGCACAGTCTGAAGAAGACTGTACTTTCATCAGATATTAGAGGGTTTCTCGGTTGTCCCTTAAAAATCATTGGAGAGGATCCCATGGAGCGCGTAAGCCATGGAAAGCGGTTGCTTTCTGTGCCACCGAGCTCACCTGCACTCCTAAACAGCTCAGAGAGGTAAGACCAGCAGTCAGTGGACGTGCCCCAGTCTGGCACCTTTCTTTCAAGTGGAATTACAAAGCTTTTTTGCTTGGTAATAGGACAGAGTCTGCTCTCAGGGGCGTGGATTGCACTGCAGAGAAAAGTAAACTAGCCCATGGCACAGATAGATGCCTGGCAAAGCCTGTCACCTTTGTGACCAAAAGACTACAACTTGCTGTGTGTGAACAAGGAACCAGTCACTTCTATCTACCCTTTTGCTGTCCTTCAGCAACAGAAAAGCTTTGTCTGCAACTGCATAGGTGCATTACCTACACGTGAGCCTTTATCCAAAAATAATTTTAAAAAAACCCCTCACCTTTGTGAACTTAACAAAAAGTAAGAGAAAAGGAGGGTAATGACCCAGTCAAAGACACCATGGTAAATAAGATGACAGCAGTAGCCTCCTGAAAGCAGTCACCACTAGCTGTGCCAGCTGCAGGGGCCATGGTGGTTATCTGTTACAGTCTCTCTCAAAGTCACAGTGGTCAGCTGGCACAATGAATTTAGGATACTTTACCTTTACCTGCATGTCCACCCCTCTGTACCTGGGTCCAGCCAGGCACAGCCCATCAGTGGCCACCATGTCCCAACCTGGAGGGACAGTACTCAGGTCCCCTAGTACCAAGCTGACTCCTCAGTGACATTTCTCCCCGCAAATAAGTCCTACTGAAATTTGATCAGTCATAAAGCTTGTGAGAAGGGAAACAATGTTTTGGTTTGGGAGGGAGGAGGATTTGGCAACTCCTTGGCCACCAGATTGGCAACTCAGTTCTCACCAGCTCATCACCAGGCAGAGCTGATGAGTGGTGATGCTGATGATGATATGGCAATTAAGAAACCAAACCTGAGCTGCAAGAAAGGAGAGGAATTTCACTGTCGGAGAGTTTCCTCCTCTCTCACACTAAAACAGTGACTACCAAATGCTATGAAAAAACAAGCAAGTCTTTGTTAAATATGTAAAAATCCCTAATATCTGCTATTGTATGCACAAGCAGAACAGGATCTCCTTGATTCCTGCCCTCTTCCTCCTCATGCAGTACTAGAAATACTCAAAATACTTCAAAATGGAAGACAAAAGACATGTATCTAGAAGTTCCACAATCAAATTTTTACTGTTTAACAAGAAGCCTTCAACAGCAGCAAGGAAAACCAAATCTTTTTCCTAGTACTGAGCCATCAAAACAAGACTGGGCAGGAAGAAGAAATAATGTACATTACCAATATACTCCCCCACACCACATTTTAAATATTCTCTAATTTGGATTTCAGTAATTTTTAAAATTATGATTTGAGGTACAAAGATGCTGCTTGCCACTCTAGGGAGAAAACTTGTGTGGCCAAAGCTCAGTTGGAGTTGAAGCTGGCCAGTACTGTGGGGGACAATAAAGTTTTTTAAAATACATTAATAGCAAAAGGTAGTGCAGAAGTAACATTGGCCTGTGACAGCATGAGGATGATCACTTCACAGAGACATGAACTTCTGCAGGATCTGCTGCTCCAGCTGGATCCCTGTAAACCTATGGGACCTAATGGGATTCATCTGAGAATATTTAAAGAGCTGGCTGATTACAACTACAAAGCCTCTCTCTGATTTTTGAATGGTCTTGGGAATCTGGAAAGGTCCCAATTGACTGGCAGCTGCTAATATTGTCCCAGTTTTCAGGAAGAGCAGGAAGGATGAGCCTGGAAACTACAGGCCTGTCACAGTCCCACTTCAGTGACTGGCAAAATTTTGGAGATTACTCTGTGAGGTACTGAAAAACACCCGAAGGACAACATATTCATTGGTCACAACCAAAACATGTTCATGAGGGAAAAATCCTACTTGTCAAACTTAATTTTCTTTTATGACAGGGTAATCCACATAGCTGATCAAGGGAACATAAGTGATGTAAAACCTCTGGATTTCAGTAATGTTTTTGATACTGTCTCTCACAGGATCCTGCTGGATACGTCATGTAATGGGTGAGCACCGGGCTAAGGGGCTGAGCACAAAGGGTTATAGTGAATGGGGTGACATCAGGCTGGTGACCTGCCACCAGTGGGGTTCCACAGGGCTCCTCCTTAGGGTTGGTGCTCTTCAACAACTTCATAAAGGACTTGGATGCAGGACTCAAAGGGATACTAAGCACGTTTGCTGACAATGCTAAATTGGGAAGAGCTCTTGAAAGCAGAGAGGCCCTGCAGAGAGACCTAGGCAAATTGTGGGACTGGGCAATCACAAAGCACATGAAATTTATTATAAAGACAAGTGTCACATCTAGCACCTGGGACAGGGCAAGCCTGGATGTACAGACAGACGGTGATACAAAAGTTTGGGAGAGCAGCCCCTTGGAAACAGACCAGTGAGTCCTGGTCAGCGGCAAGTTGAACATGAGTGAGCAGTGCCCTGGCAGCCAGGAGGGCCAGGCGTGTCCTGAGGGGCATCAGGCACAGCATCACCAGCCGGGCAAGGGAGGGGATTGTCCCACTCTGCTCTGCACTGGGGCGGCCTCACCTCGAGTGCTGGGGGCAGTTCTGGGTGCCACAATAAAAGAGAGATATAAAGCTGTTGGATAGTGTCCAAAGGAGGGCCAAGAGGATGGGGAAGGGCTTTGAGGGGAAGCTGCATGAGGAGCAGCTGAGGTCACTTGGTCTGTTCAGCCTGGAGGACTGAGAAAAGACCTCATTGCAGTTGCAACTTCCTTGTGAGGGGAAGAGCAGGGGCAGGCATTGATCTCTTCTCTCTGGTGACCAGTGATGGGACCCGAGGGCATGGCCTGAAGTTGTGTCAGGGGAGGTTTAGGTTGGATGTTAGAAAAAAAGTTCTTCACCCAGAGGGTGGCTGAGCAGTGGAACAGCTCCCCAGGGAAGTGGCCACAGCACCAAGCCTAGCAGAGTCCAAGAGGCCTTTGGACAACACTCTCAGGCCACCACTCACATGGTGTGATTATTGGGGTGTCCTGTGCAGGGCCAGGAGTTGGACTCGATGGTCCTTGTGGGTCCCTTCCAACTCAGCATATTCTATGAATTTTTACTGGTGTGAGAGAAAATAAAGTTCCATTAATAAAAAGACATTAAATATGTGGTTTAAAAACTATGAACAGATTTACAGGAAGCAAATGTTTCCCAAGTTTGCAAAAACTAGCGGTTGTCAGGCAGGATAAAAGGAAAAAACAAAAATGAGCTGCATTCACACAACTCAAGTAGTTCATGAAACTCCTTGCCACAGGATGTTATTGACTGTGCTAAAAGTCATCCATATTTAAAAACCCCAGATGGAAGAAAAATACAATGTATTTGTCCACCAAAGGCTATTGAAACAAACAAAGATTTTTTTGTGGTTTAAGAAAGTGCTGGACCACAAATTGCTACAGATTAGTGGTATATTCTAGGAATGCACTATGTGCCTACCCTGTTTTCATGTTATATTCCCTGGGCACTTTTCCCTGATCACAGACTGAACCCTGTGGACCTTGACCTAATCCAGTAGAGACACACCTGTATAAACAAAACAGAATAAAGTGACAGATGGAAAGCACCACTTCAGATAATTTCTTCCACTAGTGGCAGCCTTAACAGAAGTGGTTTGAAGTAACTGTGTGATTTTGAAGTATTCAACCTCATCCTTTTATGGACAAATGCATGCTAAACTCTGCAACTCCAGAAAGAGCCTAAGGATGGTGTAGCATACCTGCACTTCTCTGAAAGCTTTCCAGACAGCTGGCTTCCTGGTTTCCTTTTTTTTAAATCAACACTTAGCATTTCTAAACAATTTGGAACAACATTTCAAAGAAGGCACAAGCTCTGTGTCCCATCTCCAGACACATGCCAAAACTTATCCATAGCTGCTAACTAAATTTCAAAGGCATGGAAATATTCTACTAGCTCTCCATCAGGTTGTGCAAGTGTCCACAGACAGATCTTGTTTGTGGGGGTGTTGTTCATCTACCAATAGGGCATTTTTCTAAGGAATGCCTGACCTAAACTACACATTTGAGAGAAACCTGGCAAATCCAAGGATTGTCACAGACTAGGAAATATAGGATCTTTTCACTCCCACAGCAAGCTGTGCTGAAAATTTGTTTTTCTGAGACAGAGAGGAAAATCTGTGCACCTCTCTAATTATAATGATTTATTTATATACACACTATGTTATGAAAAACAGTGTTTGCAAAGGAGGCCATCCTGTTGAACAGAGAGAGAGAACATCCTTCAGGGCATACTCATGCAGATTTACACTGATATTACCTGATAGCTGAGTCCTAAAACAGCTTGGCTCTTGAGAAAAACAGAGGTGCCTGCTGCCAAACTGCTGACGCTGCTCACCCTCCTCACAATTGTTACATAGACTCCTGGGAACTTTGGAAGGTTGCTTTGTTCATTCTTGGCTTATCCTCACTCTAAGTTTTATATCTTGATTATTATTTCATGTAGCACCTTCTTCTCTGCTGAGCTACCTACTGCACGGCACCAGGATTTTCAGCAAAGGAAGGGCAGAGCCCTAAAGGAAAGCCAAGCCTCTGGAGCAGTTTTGTGCCCAGAATATGCTAACAGTTAAAAAGCAAAGCCTTTAACGTATTTTTTTAAAAAACTGTTCACACAGGTTTCCCATGAGCATGCATGAATACTGAACTGCATCACCTGCCATCTGCAGGCAGAAGGGCAACAGACTTGCATGCACAAAGTGCACGGTTCTCACTCAGGCATCAGTTGTGTCCTCATCACAAATGCCATGCATGAATCTCTGGGTTTCAGTAACTGCACATTCTGTACAGAGCTATGAATTCCATCTGTGCTCACCTTTCTGCCCAGCTCACCCCTTGTGGTTTCTGTACTAGGAGACAAGGAGCCTAGCAGGAGACTGATTAATGAGTCATCCAAACACTTAGACTAATTCTCTTGCTTATGGTATTGAAGCCAATGCAGAATGATTTCTATAGTATTAACACTGTGCAATATTAACACTTTTTTTTTAAACAGTCCAATGCAGATTAGATTAAGAACAATCCTATTTTTTCACATAGGTCAAAACCTTCAGTCCTGCAAGGCATCTGACAGCTAATAGACCAATTCATGTACAGTATCTTTCTAGGGGATCTAAAGACTCATTCAGCACATTTTAGAAAGACTGACCAAGAACACTCCATCCTACAGGAACAGACACAGCCGTGAGTTGTGGAAAACCCTAAGGAGACAGATGGGAGCGTGTGGAGCACCCCAGGTGCTGGGCGGGTAACACCACGTAGAGATGGTGCTGCTGAGTGTAACAGCACAGGCAATGCCCCACTGCAGCCAAAGGAGGCCAGCTGGCCTATGGAGAGACCAAGCACTGCTGCACTCAAGAGAGACACGGCAAGTGCTGCACAGCAATAAAAACTCTTGTCATGTTTCCAGACTTGCTCTGCAGGCAAGCGCAGAAGGGGACTCTAGGATGACACATCATTCCAAGTGCCCACCAGTGGATGGCTGCTGTGCTCACCAGAGGAACGCCTTTGCTCAGTGAGGAAGGCACCAGGAATTAGGAGAGGTATTGAAGTGCCATGACGGCACCAGCTCTGCCACCGCACAAGTGTGCCAGAGAGGGCTTTGTCTAACTTCCAGGATGGGATCCAGACTGCTCGGGTGCTCCTGGACTGAGGGCGAATACTGCAGTGTACCACTGATTTCCTTCTAGTGCAAGTGGCCCATAAATAATGCCAAGGTCCACCCACTCCCCTCTTCCCCCTAGCAAGAACATTTTTGGCAGCGTTGATATGGATGACTTAGAATCCCCTGGGAACTGTCTCACTATATATCACTACCTTTAAAGCTTTCATTGTGAAGTGAACCATGCTTCCGAAACCTTAAAGCCAAGTTTCAAAGCTTGTGATTATTTTAGAAGCAAATTGTGCTTTTATGCTTAAATACCAGGAGACAGTAGAAAGACTGACAGAATTCATCAAGAAGCCAATATACACACACTGAGATAGTGCTTAAATGCAACTTTTAACCTTCTCATTACTCAAAACCTGGACATGCAAATACATATGCAAAAACCTAATACAAGACAAAAACCCCAGCAAACCAACATGGAGATTTCTCTCGTATCTGTTGTTGCTGTCATCTAAAACCTACAACAGCACTGCCAAAATAATTCCCTTTTTTAAGGACAGAGTCTGTAGAAAACACAGAAGAAACCATGAGTTTCAATCACCCAAGCACATTAGAGCTGCCAAACTGTCTTCCCTGTTTAGACAGTTTAGACTAATTTTCCCACCATCCATGTGTGCCTAAAGTCTTTGGTTTCCTTCCCATGTTACATGCATCTGGTGACAGGCTTGTAATGGAGATTTATGAAAATGCTTTCAAGCATGAAGTACTGCACTGTTGGGATTAACACAAAATTCTCTTAACAAAAGAACATTCCACCAGTGGAACAGTTGTTGATTACTAACCTGCAGTGACTGAAGCTGTACAGCAAACTCTTACTATACTTCCATATATCCTATGTAGAGTATCAAATAAGGACAGAGCACCCAAGCAGTCTTGCAGAAATTAAACCATTTTTACAGTGCTACCTAGAATGTCCTTGTGTGTGTAGTGTCACAGAAGACACATGGGGAATTGTGCATACCAGATCTGACATAAACTGTGTATGTTGGCTGAAATAAAAACACTGGTTAAATTTATCTGCATACTGTCTCTTGGTAAGGCACCAAACTCCACAATAAATAACATTATTCCTTGTAGCTTGTCTGTACTTTGCCATTGATATGTGATTCTCAGTATCTCAGTTTCTCTAAACCTTATCTCCTCCCTTTTACAGAAACCCAAGGCAGCAGCTCTACTTTCCTTCAGAAGGCTATTTGATACAAGTGGACCAAAAGGAAAAAAAGGCCCCATTTCCTCTGCAACCTCTCCTTCAAAAAGTGAAGCCTGTGCACTGGCACGTGATTTGCTAGGAAAACCTCAGCTCCCTGGCCAAGGCAGAGAGCAGAGCAGACAGCAAGGCATCCCCCTGCAGACACCCAGCAGCAGTCTGTAACACCAGAGTCCTGCACACACCTCAGCTGACCTTGCTGGCTGTGGAAAGGAGACGTCTTTCCAGCCCTGACACTCTGTCTGAATCTGGTGGCCCCCTGGGTGCCTTTCTGCATCTAAAGATCAGTCTAGCCATTGGGGATGAAGCACGCAACTGTCCCTGTGGTAATTCCAACATATTTGTATTGCAATTCTTATTTTCCAGGATTAATTGCCCAAAGAATGAAAAGGGACAGATCAGTCCACTGAGTGGTTGTCCCAGCCTGTCCACACATTCAAAGGCATGAGTATCACCTGCTTCCTCATTTCTATACCAAATTTTAAGTGCTTTTGTTACCTTTTCATTTTCTAATGAAAAGGACATTTTTCATCATGAAACAGCATAATCATTTTACAGTGCCTTGTAACAGACAATAATGCTACCTCCACCTTATCTCACTTGTGGAGCCTGCAACAGAGAACGTTTTACAACAACAGAAGTAAGCAGACACAGGACAGTATTTGCAGATCTGTTCAGAATACCAAAACCTATCAGCTTTTGAGAAAGTCCAAATTTATGGCCTCTTGATTTGTTCTAATTGCCTGACAGGTCACAAACATAGCTAATGCCTTTTAAAATTAGCCTGCATGTTGTTGAAAATGTATTTTCTATAACCGAGAGCCACCTAATGGACACTGTCTGCCACATCTGCCCCAAGTGCAATTCCAGGCCTTGAATATAGAGCACGCATAGGACAGAACTCTGCTCCTACACAACTGTTACTAGGTCCATGATTTTGAGAACTGTGACACCTCAAAATCTCCTGAATTCCACAACAATGTACCATTTTGAAAAACAGACTCACAGAGATTAACTGACAAAAGCACACCAATAGTTTCCAATGAAGAAGTTGATTTTCTTCCTAAACATGCACTTTTTAATATGCATTGCGTTAGATTCAAGAACAAAATCCCTTGCTACCCAAAAGAAGAGGGAAAGCAAACAGAATACGGATATATTCATGGCTATCAGTACCTCAGACAGATGCCTGAAAAGCCTCTGCAGCTATTCTAACTTTTCCTGATCACACAGGAGGAAAGATCATCACAGGTGCCCAAGATTACTAGCAGTCTGATTACCAGTCACCTTTTATTGGCTACAGTAAATGAACAAGAGAATGTATCCATGATCTTTGACATGCCTGAACGTCATTTCTTTAAGAGATTATTTTATGGACTGAAGCATTAACAGCTACTGTCTCCTGAAATGAAACTGAGTAATTTTACATTTCACTCTTCATTGCTTAAGAATCAAATGGACTTTTGCAACTGCACAATGAAACCAGCATTCAGTATTTCCCTGAATTCCTCTGTGTGAAGAAAAAAAACAACCAAAAACCAACAGTGGACATCAAAACACAAAACAATTAAGGTAAATTACCACTGTCATGCTGTTCTGTCCTACTCATTACCCAGGTTCTCCCTCCAAGTCCTACTCAATTGATTCATTTCACTAACACAATAGAAATCTTTCTTTTGTCAGGTTAGTTTTCTGAGCAGCATGCTGAATTAGCATTGCTCACTTTCCAAACTGTGCATTTATCTTGTTCTCCCCATCTTTCGAGGGCACAATTGTCCCACCTTGACTCAAACTAGGAAACCTCTCCAGCTGAAGACGGTCTGCAGTATGCAGAATTCACACACATCCCTTCTTTTTCTATTTTCCCTAAAGAAGAATCTTTTCCTAATATTCCTGTCTTCCTGTGACATCTGTCCAGCCCAATCAGTGCCTTCCAAAACCGTAGTGCAATACAAACATGTACTTCCTTCACTCAGTAAGAGTGATACCCACTCACTCCAAAAATATGACTTTAAAACATATGCTAAATATTTGCAGGGGGAAGCAAGGCCACTATGTTTTTTAAGTCCACTGCTAAAGAAAGGTTTGAGTTTTACAACCTCAGTAACTATGAGGTTGTCAGCAGGGTAGGATATACAACTGCTAGGTCTCATTGATAAGCTCAAGAACACAAAGAGCCCTGCAAGAACTGTGATCACTGACCATCTGCTGAGGTACTGCCACCTGAGGTCACTCACCCCGCAACTCACCAAAAAGCTCACAACCAAGGCTGACCTCCGAGATCAGTGCTGCCCTGTCTCTGCAGCACACAGGGCTGAGGGAGCTCAGTAAACCTCAGCATGATGCTGCAAGAGGGACAACTCCACACATGAACAATTTCGGAAAAAATCTCATAAAGGCTAAATGCCAGAATGTATCTTAAAATCTGCATCTCTTCCTTTCCTGCACCTGTTTTGTGGTACAGTGTACTAAGAGGGAGAGAACGTTAATACAGCTCTTTAAGTGACAGCTCCCTTGAGTTACTTAATCCACTTTACACCATTGCTTCTCAATGGGAACACTGGCAAAATACCGTGCTGCAGCAACATTAATGATAAAATACAATTATTGAATCAGAATGCTGTTCCAGAGCTCTCAGTGGAGAAAACACAAGGAAGACAGAGATTACAGAATATACAGGGAAAACAGAAGAAAAAAAATCACAGAAGATAAAAAAGTCCTTTTACTTTCTTTTTCTCTCACAATGAGGGAGGACCCATCTGCAGCAAAACAACAAATAAAATCTACTGCAAAGTTCTTGTGTTCTTATTGAAGCTTGTTTTGCTTTTCCAGTTATTCATTACTCTAGTGCCACCATAGTATTTATTGAGGTTTACGAACAAAAACAGCTGTAGGCTGTACAGATTAACTGAATATCAACACATTTCCAACTATAAACTAGTTTTAACCGCATGATTAGTAAAAAGAAATTCTCACAACTTACATTTGGGATTTACAAACTAGTGACAAACTAAAGAGCTTTCATAATTTTAAACACCTCTTTTTCTTTTTTTCTATTCTTCCTTGGCCTGATGAGAGAGAGCTGTTCCCTGTTTGAGGAGGAGTCTTAGTCACTCTAAAAACTCATACAACGGACAGCATCACCTCTGTTTTGATATATTTTACTTAAAAAACAAACAAACAAACAAAAACTTATGAGGTACTCCATCTACCTCAGTAAAATATCAATCTATTTCTCCAGGTTTGTCTGAAAATTGTTCCACCTAATAAAAGGCAGGGAAAAACCCCACTAAATGAATCTTTATCAGAAATTAGGAGGAAAGGGAGAAGTCACTTCCAAGACACAGAGTGATACTGTACCTCTGGGAACTACTTCTGACTTTGGTTTTTCAACATTTAAAAAAACCCCAGAATATTAGAATGGGAGATAAGCATGTGATAGCAAAGATGCGTGCGAACCTCTTTACAAACAATTTAGTGGGTGAGGGTCTTTAGGAGGAATGGGTGGTAGTATCTTCGAAATGGGTCTTAATGTCTCTACCAACCTCACACCCCAAGGTTTGTTACAGAACCCAGACAGTTTGACTCCTGAACTTTAGGGTAATGGACAAATGGGTCCACACAAAGTCTATTCCAGAACCCAGATAGCCTGAACTTCTGAACTTTAAAGGAAAAATGACAGGTTCAAGGGGAGAATATGTGGTAGGCAGTTTGGGAAGGCTGTACCTTCCGAGTACCTCAGCCAATGGGGAAAGGAAGAGGGTAACATGCGGCCAGGAGTTTACAATAAAAGGAGGCTGCACCCTCTGAAACCTCGAGAGGGAAACCCCACATGCGTATGCCCCAGTGGACTCTCTCCCTTTATTTGAATAAAGTTGCAGACTCCTCTGTCTCCTTTAAGGACACTGGCTTTTCATAGCATGATTTTCTGCACACATGAAATAGGTCATAATCAGTTAATCTGGATTAAAATGCTATGAAGAATGTTAATTTCCATATCCTCCATCTCTTTCTTCTTGGTCTCCTTACAGACTAGTTCTGAGATATTTTGTGTTCCATCTTCTATTTCAAGTAATGTAAATATCCTCAAGTTTCCCAGAAGACTGGTTTTCCACTATGATCCATGCACCATTACAAGCTTTACACTGCATCAAAAGACTTCAAAAGTGGAACAGCGTCTGGTTTTGTGGTCTTCTCTTAAGTCCTATTATCTCCTACACATCCTTCCTATCCCCTTCTTCCAGACTCTCATATTGTCCCATTATGTGCTCCTGCCTGTGTATTAATTTCTTCTGTAAGAAGAGCACGTGCATTTGGAGACCAAGGCTCTGGGTAGAGTTCTCTGGGTAGCAGCTGCTGTGGTCAGCTCATATCTGACTTAAATGAATCACCTGTCCATCACTCTCAGAGAGCCTTTTCAGGAGTGCCCCACCCAAGACCAAAAGATTTTGTAGTACTGTGTCAGACAACTCTTAATCACCTACACGAGAGGAAGCATGAAAGCCAACCTCTGAAGCTCTTTACAGCTGAAATAATTGCTTTCAAATTCTGGGATTAAAGCTCTTGTTGCTCAATGCATTAGCAATCTTGACATTAAAAAAACCCAACAAATGCCCATCTCTAAAGCACATGCAGAAATCTTTACATAATTAAGTGACTACATCAAAAAATACTTGTTCAAAAAAGTCTGTAAAGACAGGTTAGCACCATAGCTAATGCTGATCTAGCATGAACAAAGTAAATGACTTTTCTTGCGAGGAGCAAACTCGATACAGAAGAGATGGTCGTGGCTGCAGAGTGAATCATCTTCTCTCTCAAATCTTTCAGACCACAGTTCATTGCCAGTGTATATCCCTGCATTCTCCTATGTTTATAAGGCACCTTTGCCTTCAAAATTCCTTGAACTTCTGAGACAGTTTTTTCCCTGGTGTCTAGGAAACCTATTCCTATTTCCAATACACTTCGAACAATTACTCCTTGACCACTGATAGATCATAAATTGTTTCAGATACCTAGCAAAGGAAACAGTGCCCTAGTAGCCCCCCCCTTCTTTTTAACATAAAGAAAAATTGTGTTGTACAAAAGGAGATTTCCATTTAAAATACATTACTGATTCTTACTACTATGCATTTTCAATTAAAAGAGAAGCCCAGCTAACCAGCCTCAAGGAAGGCACACTGTTATGCATTTAAACCTATGATTACCTGCTTAGCCTGCTCGCAGTCACGACTAAAAGGAATGTTACCTTAAAATGCACAGCCAACAGTTAAATAAATACAGACACATAAAATAATGAGATGCATACTTCTGCTGTAAAGTTACATTAAGCAGGCCAAACTCCTCCCTGAACAGAAATGCCATCAATGACTGACTTTGAAAGGCAGTCACCTGGATTCTCCGTCTCTCTTTAAAACATCATGAATCTTTCTGAAATACACCTTTTTTTTTTTTTTTTTTTTAAAGCAGAGAGAGCTAGAACTTTAAGCAAAATAAAGGGAGCCATTAACCTGAAGTGATATGACAGAGAGACAAGTTTAGCATGGTAGCATTTCTCACAAATGAGGGGTAACCTGACAAAAAATACTTTCCTCTTTCCTACAGTTTTTTAATTTGACCAGAACAAGCCATAATGCATCTTTCACTGAGGACAGACTTAAAATAAGATCTCTTGCTACTCTGTTGAATTTGGCACAGGAACTCTCTTACCCTTTGGGAATCATGGACACATTCCAGCAATGGAATGGAAAATGTATTTTTCACCAACCCTTTCAAAGTTATTCTGAAGTTTAAAAATTGGTTCAGAAAAATCAACAATGCAACATTACAGGTTTACTTCTCAGAGAATTAACTTTAAGGCTTTTGATGAATATTTCAACACACTAACTACTAGTCTTTAAAAAAACTCAAGGACAAATCTTCCTTCTACACCTCAGGGACTGCCAGCTACATTCAGCTAAAATAACTCCTAAGCCTGTGCCCAGATTTGTCTTGCATATTGATGACACTGTTCACATCTGAAACTTCACTCTGATCTTTGGGAAGCAACAACGTGCATCTTTACCTTGCATCCTTCTTTATCATGGAAAATAATTCATAGTTGCTGTTGCATTTCTACTGAGGCTGCTGCAGTCCCTATGTGGAAGCAAGGCAATGAAAGATGTCAAAACATTAGAGACCAAGGCAAAGAAAACAGAAAAAGCTGGAATAAAACCTGAAATCACTTGTGATTTCACTCCAAAGTAAACCACAGCCCCCTTAAAGTGGTATGTACTTCAAAACTGTAGGGGGGAAAATTCCTTGTGTATAAGACACATTAAGCCCAGTCATTCACAGCGTACCTTTAAAACTGAGTTCTTCAGCCTATTCTGTATTTTGAAACCTCACATGCTAGCACTGCCTTTGCTACAGGCACCCTACAGAAAGCTTTCAGGAAGGGAGTTTGTCTAGCACAAAATAAATATAACAATAGAAACAAAACTGCATTTTTATAGCTCCGTTTTTCAGGTGAACAAGAATATCCCAGGTTAAACCAGAAAGAGGAAGGGTGAGAAACCTTGAAGAACAGGTGAGGATCATGCTGGATCCAAATCTTATTTACTCAATTTTCTATCTCATAGCAAATTTCAGCACTAAAAAAAACAGCTCATGTTTCAGATACTTAAAGTTTGCAGTGAGGCAACACGTAACCGCTCATTCAATTATTTTGTAATTAGCCAGAGGTGCAATCATTTTCCGAAACAACGTAACTCAGTTTTTCCCTGCCCAGCAATTCTTCTGCCATATCTAACAATGTTTTGTTTATACTGCATCCAGCTTTGATGTGTTTGCTTGATGTATACTGGGAAAATTTCTGCTGCCATCCCCTAGCACCTCATTAAGAGCAGCACAAAAGGGAGGAGGAAAAGCAGAACAGGAGGAAAACGGGAAAGCAACCTGCAGCTCTGTGTTCTGTACACATAGCAGAGGAGTAACATGCCTCGACCACCACATTTCATGGAAACTGCATGAATATTACCAGCCAAAATGGTTGTTGGGAGAAGAAGGGTTAAAAAGTGCTCTGCATTCTGCAAAAAAGGACTCACCAAGTTCACTGCTGAAAGGTCATTAAGAGAGTCTTCTAGAAGGACAAAACATGATTAGTTATTGGGGTTACAGACATTAGGCAAGGACATAGCACTACTTAAAGCATGTTTTGCAGAGAATTCATAACTTTTACAGCTGAAAGTTCTAGGCAAACTCATTAAGAATCAGTTTCTGCCAGTGCAGAGCCTCTCAGAGCAGGTAACCGCGTTTTTGACACAGTAATTTGACAGAATCATGGGGTAGTTCATTCTACTCGCCATCTCTTTCAAATTAGTGGAGGGCAATATGGTGTAATAACAAAAAAGAGAAAAGAGATTTTGTCCACAATGATGTCTCTGTGATTCACAGAACAAGCACATCCTGCAGCCTGGTTGAGGTAATCGAAGCACAAGGCACCTGTGTTAGAACCAACACAGATATTCTACTACGAATCAGACCTGGAAGAGGCCTCTGAAGTTTGTCCCACCCAAACAAGCTTAATACGGTTTTTTTTTGTACCAAGAGAAGGGAAAGCTGGGGTTTTATTTCCCTTTTAGTAGGGCATACTGCAACTTGTCAGAGACAATGCACTTGGTGTTACTCCTGGGTGGGGATGGATGCGGTGACACGTTTTGCTCTCCTGCCCTAAGCTTTTAAAAAGAAAATATTTTAGGCAGTGCCTTCAAAAAATAATTGAAGGATTCCCCCCGCTTCCCCCATTAATTCCTATACTGGAAAGAAAAAAAAATTAACATCATCTTTTGATGCATTTGAAAAGGAATGGGAAATACCACCTCAAAAGTAAAAGAAGATTTTCCGATTACTTCTGTTCACAAGCCACCTGCCTCACTTCTCCCCTACCACTCTCATTTATACTGACTGCTAGGAAAAGCCTCAGGTTTCCCTCCGAAAAACTAGGCTTTTTATATTTTATTTACTTGTTTTTAAATCAACTACTTTCAGGTCCTTTTGCATCATGCCATTCCCACATCATCTGTAGGTGTCCCTGTGTTTTGAGCGGGGCCTGTGGAGATCAGCCACGTGAAGCTGATTTCTTATCACCTCATCTGTCTCACTTTCCTCCACAATGGCCCGCCCAAGGGGCAAGAATTTTGGATGGTAGCAAGCAACACTCAGGTCACTTGCACAGCACATTTCTAATCTAGGTAACTTTCCAAAAGTCACTCGACCTTTCTGGACCAAGGCATATTTTGTTGGCATGAAGAAAATAAATGTCAAATTGCATTAAAGCTCTTTTGTGTTTGTCAGACTACTGATTGACTTCCTGGGGGGTAAATGAAGAGGTCTGAATAACACCATCCATGCATTGCCTGAAGAGAGTGGGCAGATGCAGAGGAGAATCAAACCCCACTGTACTTTGGGATATTTCCTTATCCTACAGTTTTTCATTACGGTAGCTTCTAACAATGCCAGTGAAAGATGCTCTTTTAAACAAACTAACAGGAACAAAGGATTTTCAAAATTGTATCTCACTACCAAAGTATACCTGTTTACAAAAAAAATTACAAACACACTTATACTGCCAAACTGTCTGAACAGAATTGTAATAGCATGGCTGAAGCCTGCCCTTCTGTAAAAAAATACAGCTGCACAGTTGCTCCAAAACCAAAACCCCAGGCAAGTCAATGTCCAGTTATTTGTTTTCTGTAGGATCAAATCAAAGGTATCCTCTTCAACCAGCACAGAATTTTTACATGCCTTTGTAATATCTGAATTGTATAAGTATTTAAACTACGGTAAAATTAGCCACTTTGACTTACCAAGTGAATTACCACAGATCTACCAGATGACCTATGGAGAAAATCTCCTGTTCCCCTTCCATGACAGCTTTCTGTGCGAGCCACAGAATTAATGATGTTGAATATCAGAATAACCTTCTTCAGGAGTTGAAGCTTTCATTTAAATATTCACAGCCTCAACACTGCTTTAAGATAAATGATTTTATATTAACAGTAAATGAATCAGATTTACTAAGTCAGTAAGAATTCATAAGTTTTGCATTTTAATCACTCATAGCCACTGTATTTGATTTACTCCACAATTTCCATCAGAAAATGAAAAAGTTTTGAAGAATGAGTTATTCTCAATGTAAATCTCTAGCAAGCCTCTGTCAGTCATTTTAGTCCTTTCACCAATGTTTTTTCCTGCCTTCTGACTGCAACGACACAACCAGCTTAATTACTTCATTACTTACTGACTTCTAACCTTAAAAGATTGCAAATATATGGAAAGTTAAACTAATGAACAGCAATTCTCCATGGAATAGAAGAAACCATTGTAAACATCAGTGTAACTTGTGAATTCCCTACCCCTACACTTTTACAAAGACAAAAATAAAAGTAAAAAGCTGTAGAGGTCTGGAATGCTTCTACCAAAGGATATGTATGTACAAAACATAAAAGAGGGAAATAAAATTCCATAATTCTAATACAGTATATGCTTGGCACAAATTGTACATTCCCTTGGCTGTATTACAATAACGACCTGTGGGAAGCTACCATTCCAAAAACGATAGCTTAAAAGGAAGTTTCTGTGCTGGATATTTGTTGGGAAGACTAAGCCCCTCGTAGTTTCACTGGCAAGTTTATTTTTTTACTTATATATTTATTAATTTCCAGTTTTCAGCAGTTCATTGTACCTTCATTCAACTACAGGGAAAGAACTGCTTAGTTTACAGCACAGTTTTATATGCAAATTATATTCAGTAGAGTCTCTACTCATCATAAGTGTCAACAGGAAAAAACAGCATGACAGATTTAAGGCTTGAGATTTTTTCATAAACTTTGAAGGAACACTGAAATTACAAAGCACACTGAACTCACTGTAAAGCATTTTCTCTAAGCATGTGCCAAGTATATTAAAGCGTTTTTTCTTCTAAACGTGCTGTGAGACTTCATGATCCATTTTCTATTTCTAAATATTTGAGATAATTAGGAAAGTTCTGTCTGCTTCATGGAGTCAAACTTATTGTTTGCTTAGCTCCCCCTGAACTTGAGTTTGCCTCTACACTGTGAAAACATTTCCATTACGTTTAGTAACACTGGAGACAAAGCAAGTTTTCAACCCCATACAAAGCAAAATTCAGAAAATTCAGAGTTTGAAAGGAAGAGATATTTTATGGCCAATAGGAAGGAAAAAAGTCTTAACAAATCAGCCAGTTGTTGCACTAACAACATCAAATAAAGAAATTGTAGAGCTTATTCTGCCCTTTATCAATAATGCATGGCTGCGCACAGACAATTTATAGCTGTTTTCCATCACTGGGTATTGTGCAGTACTAAATTAAGTCGGCAAAATTCAAGGACAGTCCACCCACACAGCTACTGTAAGCCAGCCAGGCTACTTTGAATAAACATTTTAAAGGCATAAAGTGAGTTTTATTAGCATGCTGAGACACAGTTCCTAGTGGACAAAGCATCTCCCTTGAAAAAGTGAAAGTACATTTAGCAGAGAGAAAGATTAGTTACTCTTGTGCCTTACATGTAAGAAACAGCAAAAGGGGAAATAAAAAATATATAGGTAACACCTCAAAACCCTAAACTTGTTAAGAGTAAAACATGAAACAAGGGAATTTATTTTCTATATTAGAAACTGATTGTCATTCTCAGAAAATCCTGAAAGGTGCTGAACTGGTGTCAGGTTCTGAAGGCAAAAGAACTAAAACCCAAAGATGTTTTGGCAGGATTTTTTTTTTATGTTTATGTTGTTCCAAAGATTAACAGACTTATTTTTTTAATCCTTCACAAGTCATATAAACCAGAAAAGCACACAAGCCTTCTATCAGTATACAGAACTAGTTACTGTACTGAAACAACTCAGCAGTATTTATTGTGACAGTAAAAAAAGTGAGGGGTGGGGTCCTTTCCACCGACCAAATTCACCAAAATATGGTATGGCACAAGCTGGTTGCTTTTGGTCAGTACCACCACTTCCAACCACAGTGGTCCCAGCACTTGAATGCCTGAAATGCAAGAAGGCATCAAGGAACTTGGAGGACACGTGCTGGCCACCAGCAGCACAGGACACAGACACAAGGTTTGCACATCCAACATTTCCCCCGGACTCTGCTCCAGCAGTGAGCCATGTGCAGGTGGGGCCTCCACCCAGGCCCTCCTCAGCTTGGTGTCAGACATGGAGTCAGGTGCAACCAGCCACAAATGGATGGCAGCACCACCAGGAGGTGGGTTTGGGTCACACCACAGGCTTGTACTGCAGTTTCCTTTACAGTCAGGCTGCACAGCTAGCTCCCCTCCACAAAGTGTTGGCAAGCATGAGGCTCATGACAACCTTTTCATACCCAGAACACCACTCCAGCTGGGACCCTCCAGCTCTCTCTGGCAACTGGCATGACAAGATGACATGGAAAAAGTCCTTCTGAACGATATGGGGAGGTGGAAGATGTAATGCAGCATGGCTGGGCAGCTTGATGGCCTTGTGGCATATTTAAGCACAACCACAAATAGGGGGAGGAAGGATGAAAGAACCAGAGCTTAAGCCACAACTGTTTTAAGTTAGTCAAGTGGAAATACCTGGTCAAATAAAAAAATGTGACTGTATTTATTGTGCAGCTGTTGAGAGAAGAAAATCAATCCTGTTCAGTGGTATTTGGATTTGAGCAAAGCTTAACTTCACTTACAATACATGTATTTTCTCAAAAATCAGATCTCCTTTGCACATGAAAGTATGTCAGGGACCTCTGAAGCCAACTAATCAGTGTTTAAAACTCCAACTTAACTGCTCCAGCAAGCACAGAAAATTCAGAAAGTGAAAGGCCAGATTTCAAGATAAACAGAAGTGTAAAAAACCTGCAGCTTAAGGACCAGCTAAGCAAGGCAATTGTTGAGCATTTGTATTTGAACCAGTCTGCATTTTAATCTGTCAGATGTAAAAGATTTTCTTCGTAAGGTTGGTTGTTGTTTTGATTTTTTTTCCCTCCTTAATAGGCTGAGTTTCTCCTGTAAAAAGTGAAATTGCTGGTTTGAGTCTGATGATTTTGCTGTAAACCTTTTTTTTTACTAAAATCAAGGCTAAATTAAGGCTACAGGACACAGCTTTGAGAAATCCCAGGCAATCCCAGTGAAGCAATCATGGTTTTATAAATGGAAATTAATTTTAATAAGTCTGTTGCTCATCTCACATTGCCAAAGTCGGTGATCCAATTAGAAGTGCAGTGCTTTAATGATCTGCACAGGGATCACATTCAGTGAAGTTCAGAAATAGACAAAATGCTCTTGGGCCCTATCCATGGAGTATATCACACCAGTGAGATGCTGGCTTTGTAACTCAGAGGCAAAAAGCACTGAGGTATTTCAAGGTATCAGTACCTGTACAAATGCAAAATGCCTTCAGCTCAACGAAATGCTGTGTCACATGCCATCACAGCACACATGGTCTTCAAGCACTGTGTTTTGCAGAGAGAAATTAAGCCCCCTTCTCCCAAGACTTGCTGAATTAGTAACTTTAGCTAGTGTACGGACATTTAATTGGTAGCATCTCTCTATGCTGATGGCTATTGCCACTAATGCCTCCCCTGCCCTCTGTAACTGCCCAGCACTACTGACGTGTTCACCATGCACGGTTCATCCACCATGCCACTCCTCATAAGGACAAGCAAAGATACATTTATATCTATGTATGTATGTAGCTTGGATGGTACTTAAATTCAGAGCATCTGGAAAAGAAATCTCTTCACCCTGCTCCTCTTCATATCCACAGCTGTGTGACAAGAGCTGACACTGTCCACTTCTCAGTGACCGTACCCGGTGCTCCTGTGCTTTCCAAGGCAGTCAGCAATCAGCCCCACTGTCAGCTTCCTGACAGCTGACACAAGTCTGCTCTGGATTTTCCAGCCTTTTTACAATCATACTCTTCCTCTCTGTCTGCATGTGTTTCCTTACAGCACCCTCCCCTCATTTCCCGCCTTGTACCTTGCAGGGCCACCCACTGCACCCCGCTGGACATCCAGGCTGTGACTGCACTATGTTACTGGCACCTGCTGCAGTGCACTGCTGCAGGCCCAGGGATCTGCAAAGGCAACCTCAGAGCCCCTCTGGGCATCCATCCATCCATCCATCTCTCTCTCTATCTCTCTCTCTATCTCTCTCTCTATCTCTCTCTCTATCTCTCTCTCTATCTCTCTCTCTCTATATATATTTATCTATATATCTATCTTTCCTTCACTTAGAAACCCATGCTTGGCTGAGGGCATCCACTTCTACAGCCAGGACATAGCTGCAGCACAATGCTGTACAGGAACTGGGACCAGCCTAGTCATAGCAACAGTAAGTTTCCTTATTTTGCCTTTTCTAAGCATTTCTCCTTCTGTATCAAAACACTTCTTTGCCACCAGCAAAGATAAAATCCACCTACAGACGCTTTTCCTGGTGAAAAGAATAATCTCCAGAAGAGCAAGAGCCCAGGTACACCCAAGTGAAGAACAGCATCCTGCAAGGAGGAACAGACACTGCTCTATGAGCAAGAGCCCATGGCCAATCCAAAATGTGCTGGTATGAGGCCTGCAGAGGAAGCGCACACAGGCTTCCCAATCATGGCAGCTTGTCCCAGGTCTATTGCAGCACCCTCTGCCCCCTTTCTGAACTCCTTTTACACAACAGAGCCACAGAGAGCCAGTGGAGTCTGGGTGCTTCCAGCTACACACACAGACCTCCTACGTGTCCAAAGTTCACGGAGTAATGAAGAATGGCAGGAGATCTGCTCTTCCACACTTACTGAGCTTCACAATTTGGGGAAAACCAGCTGGTGCCCACATGTCTTTGGAATCACTAGATTCAGGAGCCCTTTACCTGCCCCAGAAGCTGGCAGCAATTCAAGTCCACATCTGTAAGCACCAGATTTACTCCACGCTCAAAAGCCGAACAAGCTGTCCCCCACTGCTTGTCTGCGCTCTGCTTAAAGCAGCAAAAGTAGCACAAGACAAGCAATTAGCCGTCCTAGATAATAACAATTGTCAAAGACTAAATCCTTCATCTTCAAAAGAGAAGTTCAGTTTTAGGTGTGTCTTACCTCTCATCCAACTCTACAGCACATTGCAGTGCATGTAATAAGGTGGGCAGGCAGTGACACCCAGCAAATGTAAATAAAACCAGGATTCAGCTGCCACTTCAAACAGCAGCTGTCAAATCTGAGGCAATCCAGGAGTAAGTAGCAAAGAGCCTTTACACAGCCTTTACCCATCTGGGTTTCCTTTCTCAGAGATTTAATTCAGGCCAACCCTTTGGTGTTGCTCTTAACCTGATCTTTTCCCAGGAAAAAGAAAAAAAAAATCTGTATAGCCCTGTCCTGCTGGGGTATTAACATGCAGTCACCAGTCACCCTAACAACTCTGCAGCAGTAAGAGGCCATGCTGCTCACTGGGCACTGCATAAACATGGTACTGACTGACGCCCTCTCAGTCTGGTCTGTGGCTGCTGGGCTGTGCTGCTGAGAAAATGCAGCAGCACTACAGTGCAGCTAACAAGGCAGCCATGAATCCAAAAAATGCGTACAAAACATGGGTAATTAATGAAAGATCGCAGCAGCAACTCTAATCAAAGCAGAATGGTCACTTCTCTAGCTACAATCATGTTTAGCTTCATAGCCTCATTTTTCCTGATGGAGAATTTGTCTCAACAGGGCATTCTATAGGGACTGAATGTGGGAATTGCTGAGGCTGACAGCTGGTCTGAAGGCCTCAGTCTCACAGAAGTTGACCTAAAAACAGTCAGAATTTACCCGTGAGAAACTGTAGCAACAATGAAAGCCACAGTGATAGCCAGAAGAATGATCAGCGAAGGAAGATGTTCTGGACACAAGGAGAAGATGTTCTTGTTATGGAGTATCAAGATTGTACAGGAAGAGACTTGCATATAATATGTAGTTAATTGCTTGTATGGCTTTTTGTATTGCTGTTCGAATGGTCATTGTTTTGTAGACAGCCCTGTCATTGTTTTGCTACGTAGACAATCATGTGTCACAGTAGCTGTGAAGAGGTATAAGAATAATAGCAGAAAAGAATAAAGATCTTTTTGCGGCTTTGGATCACTATACGTGTGGTGTGTCCGTCTCTACCGCCACAACTGAAGACCACCTACTACTAAATAATTATTAATACATAGATAGAAGGACTAAGACATTCTAATGGAAAGATATACAAGCACTTAAGAGTGTAGAATTAATGATTTAGGAAAAAATAATAAATTGTTTCTTCATGAATGTTTCTTCAGATTGCATGGATTCTGCCTTATTGAAGTCAGTGAATTTGCTTCTAACCAACAAATCCCGATAGCTGGGGTCCAATACAAGACTTTAGGTTCATATAGTTTTGTGCTGGTTTTGACTAGGATGGAGTTCATTTCCCTCACAGTAGCTGGTAAAAAGCTATGTTTTAGATTTGTACTAGTAACAGGATTGATAACACAGGGAAATTTTAGTTATTTCTGATGAGTGCATGCATAATGTCAAGGCCTTTTTTGCTCCTCATATCAAACCACCAGCAAGGAGGCTGGGGGTGCATGAGGAATTGGGAGGGAACATAGCCAGGACAGATGACCCCAGCTGACCAAAGGGATATTCTAGACCATATGGCATCATGCTCAGCATATAAAGCTGAGGGAAGAAGGAAGAGGGACCATTTGGAGTGGTGGTATTTGTCTTCCCAAGTCACTGTTATGTGAGATGGGGCCTGGCTTTCCTTGCATGGCTGAACACCTGCCTGCTCATGGAAGTGTTGAATTAATTCCTTGTTTTGCTTTGCTTCCGTGCATGGTTTTTGCTTTCCCTATTAAACTGTCTTTGTCTCAATGCATGAGTTTTTCACTTCTACTCTTCTGGTTCTCTCCCCCATCCCACCAGTGAGAGAGTGAGTGAGTGGCTGTATGGGACTATACCACAATAGACTGATTAGACACCAAGAGGTGGGGCTAGGACAGTCTATGGAACCACATCTGTCTTCTTCCCACTACCCCAGCAAAAGAAATCATATCTTACCTTAGAAGACTGTAACAGAAGTGCCAGTCTCTACTTTCCTTTAGGCCTTTTTAAACATCAGAAAATGTGGCGGATTCAATGTGTCAGCATTTGACAGCACATTCAGGAACCTGAGAGTAATCCTACAAGAAGAGAAATTAAAAGCACCAATTAGGCATTGCATATGTTGTGCAATATTTCTTATGCTTAAAACTGCTGATGCCTGGTAGAGCCATGCTGCTGAACAATACAGAAATTACCAACAACCACAAAAATGAAAGGCTAAGTTATTTTTTGTTTCCAAAGTGAAATGCTCAAGCACATTTTGGCTACAGCACCCTAAGGAGAAAGCAAGCATCTTGCAATAGCTGTGTCACCCTGCCCTGCCTTCCCAATTTAAATCTTTGTTCAAACAACAGTCCGTGTGAATGCACAGAAACAAAGCTCCAGGCATGTCAGGATACACCAGCCACACCAGTTACAGAAACAGAGCAGTAAATGTTTGCAACCTAGTACTAGTTTGAACAGGGAAATGCATCAGAAGCCCATGTGAGCTAAGTATTTAGCACTTTATAAGCAGGGTTCTTGATGTATGTGGAAGACACATGGAGGTACTTTATAAACTACAGGAAAAGGAGAAACATTTACAGACAGACTTGGCTCATTTCCCTGGACAGGCTTTTCTCAAAATTCTCATCTTCAAAGCACTCAACCTGTACTGAGTAAAGATACTCCAGCTGCAGCAGAGTTCATGCCTGCACCACTATGGCACATAAGGCAGCTCTCTTCCTCCACAGCAATTCAGCAAAGATGTTCCACCACTAAGGTTTAGATACTCGTTTTTCAGCTCCAACCCATCTGGCGTGTTTAATCCCCCAAATGAGCAAACTTCCCAAGAGCAGAGGCACATCCACACACACACACACACACACACGGACAGGGCTCCTTGCACTGAGATATCCTGCTCACAGCCACTCACAGGTACAGTCAGAGTCAGTGTCGATGTGTAACAGCTGCACAATGATGCCACTTTGACATCAGACAGCTGTGGAGTGATGGGCCAACAGAAAAACTTACTTACATCTAGCATGGCTACTCAAGAGAGTTTTAAAGATTATTTTCAGATAACAGACACTTCTTATCATCCAAGTTGTTAAGTACTTCCCTAAAGCATTGCTACAAACATACAAAGTGACCTCTGTCCCAGTTTGTAAAATGATAGGGGCTTAATGGAGTGCAAGCCAATCATATCAGGTAAAAGTTATGGAGTTTTTATTATAAATTAATAAAAAACCTAGCATTGAAAGCATGTCACAGGCCAATGTGCCTACACAGAGATAGATATACTGTTCTAATCCTACACTGTTTACAAATCCTTTAAAAAGCTTCCTAAGGGTTAATTATCTTCATAAACTAAAATAAAAAATAGCATTTGAAGGGAAACTATAAGGAAGGAGTGGAGAGGGAAACTAAGTTGGACACCTACATTTGTTAAAAAACAGAAATCCAAAAGCCCCAAGCTCAGATAATCTTTAAATTAGCATTCAGTGTTCTTAAGTTATTCCAATGAAATGGCAGTCAATTTCTTCCCCCCTCCTGTTTCCAACACTTTCTCAATACATTTACTTTTACTTTTAGCTATTTATGTAAAATATGAATGTTTTACACAGCAAGTTACCTATTCATGATACCTTAAAAATGTCTTTCTTATACTGGGGGTACATTCTAAGCTGATTACAAATGTCTCCACTTACATAATAGTAAAGACTGCAATGCATATGGAAACTCGAGATTATAGGAAACAAATTATATCCTTGGAGCTCTATATTCACAGATTATAGGAAGTACCACAATCATTGCTTTTCTCTATAACCTCCTGCACTACACTTCCGAATAAAGCAGTACAGCAGTTTGCAGACGTTCAGTCAACAGTTACACACCCTGGGCCGCTGTTCAAGGACACAAAAACCTGCCTTTCAAACCCCTGCTGCCATGTGTCCCTATACCATGGTGTCAAGATCATTCAGGTATTTCTCATGGGTTAATTGTTCTCCAACAGATTTCACATTCTGCACATTGTCCCACAGCTAGCATGAACTCCCTACCGGGTACTCTGTGTAATTTAGCTGAAAAGAGTTTATGCCCACACCTGTTCCAGATCAGCCTGAAAACACAGTAACTGTGCAACACCAAAGGCCAGAACCAGGACACAGCCTGAGCCCTAAGATGAGCTAGTAACAGTGTTGTGGAAATTGCTCCTTTTTGTCAAAGAGCTGATTGAAAGCCAGAAATCCTTTGGGAGCCAAGATTTATCACGTACCTTACTGTTTTCCACACCCGACGGAAAGAATGCTTCAGTTTCACTTTTTACCCCAAACAAATCACAGCATGCATATGTACACAATCATCTGACTCCTACACATCCAAGAACAACCAAAACAAAAAACAGTACACCGTACACCCATTTTTTTCCCTTAAGGGGAGAACAAACCACACCTAACAGGTATTAATAAAAACACCAAACATTAGAAAACATTCTGTTACAATGGGTATTTAAAAAAAAATATATGTAACACTAAGCAAAATTTAAATCTGTACAAAATGGATGTATGTATCTCACATAAAAAAGTAATTGTTCTTCTAAACTGCCTCACAAAGGGCAATCTAATTTCATTTCCAGCCAGAACATTTACTCAGTGATTAGCATAACTGAGTGCTAAGCAGAAGGAAAGAAAAGCAGAAATGAAAACAAACATCGTCAAACAGTTATGCAGAGATATTGAATATATGACGGGAGTGCATTTACTGATAAAGTTGTAATTTTTACATAAAGTTTTAACCTTTGTAACATTTTACATTTAAGCAAAACTTGCTATGTAACAGATACTCTTTAAAGTCCCAAAGACATGGTGTTAACAATTTTTAACAAAAGGTCCACATGTTTCATAGCATACTTCACTAGCCTGACAAGTTCCCTACGGATGGGTAACACATGTATTCCATCTTCTCTCCTTTTCCATTCTAACACTGTTCAGCACCTCCTCCCACATGCTCCTCTCCAACACACACACTTCCCTCCAGCAGACAGCAGCCTGATTCACTTATCTAAAGAGGAATTTATGCTGGCCTGAAAAAACACCAGCCCCCTCAACTGCAAGAACATGCCTGGATAGCTTATTGAGATATGCCTCAGATGTTGTGTCCAACAAGCACTGCTAAGTCAGCCAGAGATGTCCTGTGTAGCACCAGAAGGGTAGTTACATTCTCGGTGTGAAGGAGACATCATTTTAAAATAAATTTGAGTGTAACATTTCCAGTGGTAAAGACACTATTTCCTGGTGAACATGTTCTACATTTTTGGACAGAAAGCCTTTAAGTAGTCAAAAGCACTATTCAGCCTTGGTACATTTCACTGACATAAGTTCTCATAATTACTACAGGAAATAACTAAGGCTATGTCTGGGTGGCACAAAGCACCATGCTAATTACCTCTTCAGAGGCACTAATTAATGCGGGCAGGGCACCACAGTAACATGACTGCTCTGCCTTGGGAATCTCCCAACGTTGCTGTATCGTACCATTTGGATACCAGCCTCCCACCCCAAGCAGTCTCTACCATACGAAAGAAGAGTCTTACACCAAAGGTGAGCCCTCCATGGAGGGGTGTTTCTCTCAGAAGCCGCGTATTTTATTGAAATCTACGATCTTCAGCACACAAGACTGAGCTGCACCAATTCTTGATAAAAAGTAAAATAATCGACAAGCAATTACTGAGCATCCTCGGCTGCTAGGAGGGGCGATGTGAGAGGGTAAACCTACAGACAGCCTCCAGGGCCGCAGAAGAGAAGGTTCAGGTCAGCATCTCAGAGGAGCTGTGTGTAACGATAATGGTGATTGTCTGACAATCAGCTGCGGCCATTCACGCCACATTTTAAGACACATTTAAAACAGACCAAGGAGAAACCCTCTAGCACTAGTGTAAATTTAGTAAGCTCCAACTAGCAGGTAATGGTGTGGTTGTTAGCAGGGTAGAAAAAGTTAAACTGTTGCCAAAGCGACTTTGCTTTCAACTTTCTGGCGACAAAACAAGCCCTGAGCTAAAGCCAGAACACTTTATCTACTGTACCTGATGCCACCTCTTGGTACCGAGACATGCTCTTCACGTACTGCAAATGGACTTTGATCTTCTTTTGACTTGTTAAAACACATAGAGTGAGAATAATGTACGCAGCAGTAGCTTAAAGCACCTGTCCCAATAGGAACTGGTTTTTGAACAACCGGAGCCCAGTAGGGAAGGGGAACACCTGATACACAATACAACCTGCAGCAGAACACAACCTCACACCTGTCCACAACACAGGATGAAAAGACGCAGAAGGGTCATTCTCTGTGGCACAAACAAGCCAAAGTCAGGGAACTGGTTTACTGCCATGCAGAACAATTTCAGATTCTGAAGAGCCTCTATCCAGTCCCCTCTTTCTCCTCTCCACAAATACACATTTAAAAATGAGTCATTTCTGAGCCGATCCTATTCTTATGGCCTCTCTCAACAGACACAGACCTTCTGCAAAGCACAGTCCCATGAAGTCAGGAGGATTTACTTAAGTGAGATGGCTCACGTTCAGGTAAATGGGATACACCGGCTCAGTTAGAAGCTGGCAAGCATGGCTGGCTTCTCACGTGTCAGTCATTTTAGCATAGACAGAGGTCACAGCACTAGGAAGGGCAGCTTCACCTTGGGTTTGTACCATAGTGTTCAGAAGTTGGTGACTGTTTTCAACACGTGGGCTGTTTCTTGTGGAAAAAGCACAGGGACAACTGTCAGAGTGCATTGCTTTGAGACAGGGAGAAATCACATTGATTAAACAGTATCAAGAGTCCTTGAGACTTTCATGGTCTCAGCAGAGAGGACAAATACTCAAATAACTCTGCCAGATACAGCACAGATGAATAAAACACTATAAAAAGCATAATAATTCACTTATGAGAAATTAAATTGCATTTGATAAATAGGTGTTAAAGCAGCAGTTTTCACACTTACTTTCACACTTACACAAATACTTCAGCTCATGAAAAATAGAAAGGTGTCATAAAAGACACATTTGCTACCCGATCCATTTCAAAAACATTCACAATTGTTGTCAAAACATATGGTGTACATCTGAGTTTAAGACTGCCTAATAAAAGGCTGTCTCCTTCAAAATAGTTTCTTTTACCCAAAGGTTGACTGTGAACTGTACACAGTAAAAGTGACAAGACAGGTAAACACTTCAGTCTCCAAACAGCAAAACCTGGTCAAGATTGTGACAAAACCCAGCAAGCCACAAAACGTGCTGAATCTTAATACCTTTAGCTGTCAAGTCAGGTGAAGTTACCTCAGCATTCAGTGTACACTCAGAGGTCAGAGACATGTTCCATTCCCTCCTCCAGTGCCTTCCCTGCAGAAACTGTGGAGTTCACGCTGGGCTTTGTGAGAGGGCACCTTTGCTTGGTAGGACAAATAATACCATGACACAACCACCGCTGCAATGGAGATCTTCAGCTGGCAGACAGAGATCTGAGTTTTAACCAGCAATGGGCAAAGTTCTGTAAAGAAACAGCACAGACATCCACTCCAACAACCGAGGCTGCTGCCAGTGCTAGAGTTCCAACAACTGAGCCTCACTGACAGCGCTGGAGTTCACGCAGGGCTTTCTTTTCTCCCATCTGCAAGAAGACTGCTACTTGTGGACTTCACCTATACAGGGATTCACACTCAGTGACTGAGGAGATAAAGTCATTAACACATCCCAGTTTTGTTTGTGAGAGGTTTTTTTTCCCACACGTGCCCATGAGCAGGCAGATGTAATTCTTTGTTCTCTGACTGCAACACTAAGCTACCAAATCTCAACCCAGATTTAAAAACATAATCTATTTCTTATGTCTCTAAAGCAGTATGGGCTTTACAAGGCCAGTTTAGATGGGATACTTGATGTTAGGCAAGGAATGGAAGGAGAAGAGGGTGTCACAACAGAAGCTCTGGTGTGAAGTTACCTAAAAAAGTGGTTCAATAAAGAAGGAAAACTGGAAAGACCCTCAGCTACCTATCATCTTCTTTTAACTTTCCTCAATACACCAATTAAATCCTGTATTATGTCTCTTATCCAGTTATATCCTTTGCTTGTTTACATCACCGTATCTTAAAATACTGCTGATAAGCAACAACACAGATGATAAATCTGTGCTTGCTTCCTTAAGGCAAGCAGAGATTAGGAAAGGGCATGAAGGTATTTCTTTTGTCTTGCAATGAAAAGGAACTGGAAAGGTGGGGAATGAAACTGAAAGGCATCATAAAACACTATCTTCCTTGCCTTGTTCCCAGGTGAGACAGCCTCTCACCTCTCTACGAGACACATGATGCTCCTGAGGAGAGCCACTTGCTTACTCCTCTGGTTCCATCTCAGCTGGACAAGCAGAGGAAGGGAGGGAAAGGGGCCTGGAAGCTTTTAAAAGGCAGAAGATGCTTCACTAAATATCTTAACCTTTAAAATTCAAAGATACAGAACTGATAGACATTATCTCCAGGAGCAGCAATCGGAAACACTAGTAGCCTTTATGAATCCCAAAAATGTTTAGTTGCTAGATTACGCTCCTGTAATAGCTCTGTGGAAGTTACAATCTGAACCAAGATGAGAAAAAAGACTCCATCATATTTTCAGCCTAAAGCTCCGAAAACACAGTGAATTGATGAACCCCAAGCTGCACAGTGCTATTGGGTGGCACGCTCCTCACTGCAGCAGGCTGCAATAAGAAGGGTCTAAAATGGTTTGGTGTCGCTGAGGGCCACTGTCATGGCAATACTGTTTCCCTTGTGCAAAAAGAAAAAAAAGCAGCTATGACAGCTGTGTCATCAGATGTTCTGAATCAATTACTTGAAGAAAAGGTAAAATTAAGGTAATTCTGAATTTACCTCCTGTGAAGCAAACTAATCCAGAATAACTACTGTATGTTCCTATGCCTTCAAGAGAACCACGTTCTAGACAAAACAGCAAACCAGACATTTTAGATGAGTGATGGTAGACAAAAAAAAGCACTTCCAAGGATTCAATAACCAGGAAAATTACATAACCAAGTATGTGACCTCCAAGGAAAAGGGCAGATTATACCCCAGAGTTCCACCACCAGCTCTCAAGAGAACAGCTTTCTCCAATTAAACTTCAAGCAGAATCACAGTAAGAAATTTGTCAGTGTCCCTGAAAAACAAAGCATTTTGTCCTAGCATAAGGAATGAAGATTAGCAAGGGGAGGACAAGCAGGACACAGCCAGTGCTGCTGGTCAGGATGTTCTTCTCTTCTGAAACTTATCATGACTTGCATATTCAGATCAGGAACTCTACTAAAGATGGCATATACAAATGGCAATATTTTTGGAATCATAAAATGGTTTGGTTTGCACGGGACATTAAAGAGATCTAGCTCCAACCCCCGTGCCATGGGCAGGGACACCTTTCACTAAACTGGTTTGCACCAAGCTCCATCCAGCCTGGCCCTGAACGCTTCCAGGGATGGGGCATCCACAACTTCTCTGGGCAACCTGTTCCAGTGTCTCACCACTCTCACAGTAAAGAAATTTTTCCTAATATCTAATCTATACCTACCTTCTTTCAGTCTCAATCCATTCCCCCTTGTCCTGTCATTACATGCTCTTGTAAAAAGTCCCTCTCCATCTTTCTTGTAGGCTCCCTTCAGGTACTGGAAGGCTGAAATTAGGTCACACGAAAGCCTTGTCTTTTCCAGGCTGAACAAACCCAATTCTCCCAGCCTTTCCTCATAGGACAGGTGCTCCATCCCACTAACCATCTTGGTGGCCTCCTCTGGACTGTCTCCAACAGATCCATATCCTTCCCATGCTCAAAACCCCAGAGCTGGATGCAGCACTGCAGGTGGGGTCTCACCAGAGCAGAGCAGAGGGGCAGAATCCCCTCCCAGGCCCTGCTGCCCACACTGCTTTGGATGCAGCCCAGGACACAGTTGGCTTTCTGGGCTGTGAATGCACATGGCTGGGTCATGTCCAGCCTCTTATCCACCAATATTCCTGTTCTTTCTGCCAAAAAATAAGTAGTGAGACTCTCATTACAATATTAACACACTCTCTCTCTACATACAGCACACCACCCCCCCCTCTCCAAAATCTTAAAACGCTAGATTTTCATGCTCCAGCTCACAGACATTAAGGCAGTAATCTAGCAACATTCTTTCAAAGTAGACTGGGGAAAACATGTGCACAGTGTGATTGTCACTATACGTTTCTGTTGAACCGCTAAAAAATGTCACCTACATGGAAAAGTTCCGTCTGCCCACACAGTGCATAAAACATGAAGGTCACGAAGGAAATGACCTCAACCAATTCTGCCTGAAAAGTTGCAGGCTCTCATTTGCGAGGGCAGCCAGCAAAAGGCAGGGGAGGGAGAGCACAGAATGGAAATGCAGATGAAAAAGTCAGCACGAGGTTTGCAACGCTGCTTTATCATATCATCGTGCTTGCAGGTACTCAAGGTCACCATGGATGAAAAATCACCAATTTAACTGTCGTCCCACCACCGCTTCTGCCGAGCAGAATTTGACTTGTGTGGGACTGCCCGGGTTGTTGCAGCAGTTCGCAAGCAGTTTGTCCACCATAAAGAGACACCAACCAGGCACACACACACACTTTAATACTCCTTCTACACTAAGTACTGCCATACAAAAACAAATCACCACTTCATGCCACAAGTACTCTCTCATTTAGATACATTTTAAAGAGTCCATTAGATTGTAACGCCAAAATCTACCCAATGACACAAACCAGATCTAATTTCACTGTTTCCTGAAAGAGCAAAAAAAACCCCAGTATTAAAAACTTACGGGCTCGTAGTCCACCGTTTCTCTCTGGCACACGGTACATTATTTAACTGCAATGCCTGCAACAGTAACTTGACCTCTCTGGGAAGGTGGGCGGTATTATTCAAGCTGAAACATTAGAAACATGCATAATTACTCTGGGTATTTGCCACACATTCTTTCATCCGTAAACCAATATGAATGGAAAAGTCACACTGACACTCCAGGCTCAGATCATATCCCAACCATCAATTACGAAGATTCTTCATGAGGTCCCAGGAGAACAAAATTTTTTTTGGCCAGAGAAGTTTTCTCTGGACTTAACTGTGCGTATGTTACAAAGACAAAATGTCAGTGATGCCAACTCAAAGCCAAGACTTCAGAGGGCTAAACCATGAATTTTGAGCTTTCTGCCCCACCACTGACAATACTGTAATTTTGTTTTCCTTCAACCCCACAAACCCCCTGCATTCATTCATGTGGCACTTCAGAGGATGCCTGCTGCCGCACCCGCCACATCCCATCATTCATCATCCACCCGTTCCTGCACGGTGATGCCTGACACACCTGTGTGGTGCCTCCCCAGCAAACCCAAGGACCTTTGGCAAAATCAGACCATCATAGGGCTGGTTGGGATAAAAACCCACTGGAAGGTAAACAGGCAGATGATGCTCAAAGAGACGAGACCATGTTTGTTCCTGACTCCAGAGGCACCCACAGCTCATATCATAGCTGCCTGAGCTTATGGCAGTTTGCCCTTCACACCAAGCATCCCGAGTGCCCTCTGCATATAGCCTTGTCTTCCCTTCAAGGATAAAGCAGCATTCACCTTTCAAGTTTTGGGTGGCAGAACCAGGAAAAAAAATTAAATACTACAGGCCAATATTCACAGCTGGAGCTGTGAAATACACAAAACTTTCAGTACTTTTAAGGCTAGAAAACAACACAAAATGCGATTTTTTCTGAAGAGGGAGAAAATGCCATTTACAAGAGAAAAGAACTGCACGCACATGTCAAATAACAGTCTTCTCTAGCTAAATTCTTGTCTTCCTCAAAATCAAGACCTAGCTGCACCCCTGACTAAGTGAGATGTAGCAGTATCTATAGCTGTTCTGATTCCAGTTGCCCATGAACTTATCTTGATACCAACATCCACACGTTGCTGTTCTGGGCAATACGTGACTCGACTAACCCCTTGCTACAACGGGACTTCCAGCGTTCTTGATTCAGCCCATTTCACTCTTGGTGCTTGGCACAAATACATGTGGAATACAAGGTATTTATTTCAGCTAATTCCCCAGGCATTAGGGACAATGCAGGCATCTGGAACACTGCTCTCAGCAAAGATACATGAATAATTCCAGAATCATTCTTCTGTTTTGTTTTTCAAGCAGCCCAGCTCCCTGCATCTCTTGCTTGTCATTATATACTTCCAAAACTTTTGGAAATCATAGTAATGCATACAGTGAAACAGCTCTCAATATTTTAAGTCAGATTTTGTAGTTTCAACTATGTGTTTTCCCTTTATGCAGGATAACCGTGGATGTCAGGGGATACAAGTTGCCACAGTAACCACATAGAAAGTAAAACTTCAGGGCAATATTCTCCACATGTATTTGAAATCTCAAGATAGGAAAATTGGTCAGTGCCAAGTTATTTTGACCATATAACCAGAACTTGCTGGAGATTTTTCTGGTAAGTTTTAAATATGTTTTTGTAAACAATGGTTTATGGAGAGTTTAAAACCCAGGTACTTTCTTACACACATGTGAAAAATGTGGACAGATTTATTTTGAAGATTCTCTCCCTCTTCCACATAACCTAAAAAAGAATTAAAAGATCACAGAGAGACCATCTTAAGCCTTACCTAAAATAGCTATTCAAAAGGTGTGAGGTACGCAATGAAAATGCTTTAAGTCAAACCAAAGTGGCTTGTAGTAAAGAGAGGAAACAGGACAAAGATCTGAGTTTGCATCAAATGCTGGTTGTAATCATTTAATTGCCACTGTTTAAGAGCAGGAATTTTTTCCAGTCTGTTTCAGTATTTGCTATTTCAGTAAACACAAATAAAGGGAAAAGTCAGCATTATAGTTTTAAGATTCCAATTTCGAAGTGGTTTGATAACAACCTTCTCCAAGTTATTCTCCTGGGAAAGAGCTGCTAGAGCACAGAGCTAATTAGGGCTTGTCAGTTAAGCTCTTTCTCCTGCTTTGTTCAGAAAACCTGGACAAATAGCTTATCCATGGACAGACCTGGGGGCCTTTCACAAATATTTTGTATTCCACAGCAAGTTTAGGCACATTACATAAACATCTGGAGTACGCACTAGAAACATGAACACCTCCCCACTCTGCCCTGCAGCGAGTGCCTTCAAGACACTTCATCAACAGTGACAGAAAGAAAAAAGTATTATTGTGGGCTTCCATCCAAAAAAATGTTGTCATCTATAGCCTGTCTGTATGCACATGAGGATTTGGGGTAAAAGGGAGGAGGGGTAATTCAGGTGCATAAACAAGTATTCCAGTCTTCCTTCTCAGTACTTAAGTTCTGAGAGAAAGAAGGAAAGAAAGAGCCTTGTATCATTATTAAAAGAGACTATTTCCAGAAAAATTGGAGACTAAACTGCTTTGGGACGAAGCAGCAGTGAAAACAGTTATGTTCATATTTCCCCTGGAGGTGCAGTCTGGTTTGGAAGTGCTCTTAGATACAGAAGTTAAGAGAAAGACAACTCAACCTGATGTGCTCTGGCACTGCCTCAGACCAAGAGCACAGAGAAAACCACAGACACTGTACGAAACACGGCACCTACAAAATGTCCCTGCTGTGTTGACCATGCCAGGACCCACAACTGATAAACCAGTTGCTCACAAAACAGCAGATACTTTGATACCACATTTCACAGCATAGCTGGATTGGAGCCAAGAATCTACTTGCTCTGGGAGCCAAGCTATATATAAGGAGGGAAAAGCACACAGTTCTCTCTAGCACACTTCCCCCAAAGTCCTAGAACAGCAACATCAGTGCCTTCAGTTTTGCTGCAATTCTGCGGGCATCTTTGCAGTCTATCAAGCCTAACCACTGAATAATATTTTTGTGTGTTTATTTTTCAAATCTGTAGAGCTGTACCTTACCGTACATTGCAGCAACTGCATAATAGGTGCAGTTTAGCGATCTCAAAATATTCCCTTCACAAAACCAGGGAAACAAAGTCTCTCTTCACTGCTACTCCACAGGAGAGCACTGAAGGCTTCCGGCAAGAAAGACAAAAGCAATAGCAGAATCAGTGTGATAAACTACCAATCACATTTTACTCTAAGGAGCAGTAATTAGTCATTTAAAAATACACAAAATCCATGCATGTGTTAAACATAAAAGAAGCTGTCCTGAGAGCTAGATGCTCTGAGATCACATTTCAAAGCAGTGCAGTATCATTCTGTTAATCTTTTGGGAAAACCAGCATGGATATTCTGCTGCAATGTAATTAAGGCAGGAATTCCAGTCCCTCCATTGTGACCTTCACAGAAACCCCAGGGGTCAAGAGTAGTAGCCTGTACCCTGCTACAGTGCTACTATAGCTGTATTATAAACAAAAAACCTCCTGCAACAATAGCACCAACAAGTTTCAGAGAGGGAAAGGGGGGACATGTCGATACACTCAAAGATACACTGCCATAAACCAGCTTCTATCACAACCGTAAGTGAAAAGCTTTTCTAAAGGTAGTTGCAGAAATTTCATTTTTACTATGCAGGTGGAAAAAAGTTGACATATTTACTTTCATGTTTTATTCTCAACAATATCCTTGCTTATCAAAACAGTAATTAAAGACTTGCTTTCTCAGAGCAATTTTTAGTGAACAAAATGAAGCCAAGGGAAAGGCAACTTCTTGCTGTAACAGTGAAGCTCTACGCAGGGAGAGGGAGGGTTTGCAGAAAGTGTTGGGTTTTTTAGCCCTTGAGCCACAGCAACTCCCTGGTGAAACTTAATGAGCACAAGCAAAGCTGCAGCCTGCAGTGACACTGCTGACTCTTGCCCTTCATAATGCAGCAGTCATGTCCTCTGTCCCCAACACCTCTCAGCAGTGACCGACAAGGACAGCCGAAAGACAGCATGGACAGGCAAAGTGTGCGAGGTGGGAATGGCAACAGCCCAGCTCCTGGTGGAAACTAACTGAACTCCACTCAGAATGCTGGGCATAAGCTGCCTCAGGTGGGCCAGCACCAAATCATGAAAAGAGATTATCAGGTAGGTTTTTTTCTCATTCTTATCCACTGCAATCGGAGAACAGTGAAAGAGGACACCATCTAGCAAGAAGGTTGCTAATTAATTCCTCCTCACCCAGGCACTGCAAAGCTCCTAGCTGCAAAGTACCTGCTTATCTAGGAATAAGCACCTGATAGCATTTTAAGAACGGGCTTCACTTGTTTTGAAAAACGCCATTAAAAAGACACAATCATCTCAAGATTTTCTCTATCAGCAGCAAGAAAAAGTGAAAGTAAAGCACCACCCCTCTTGCCTGACGAATTTTCAGAACACCAACTTACCCTGCACAGTGAATTTGGTGGGAGGTCAGCATGCCAAAGGCATAGATGCTTTCAAAAGTATAATGAGAAGAGATCTCATCTCTTAGTTGAACAAGTTTCCCTGAAATAAACTATTTCTGAACAAGTTGGAACAGGGTACAGATGCCTTGCTTTAAGGGCAGGATCAAAATGCAGTTGCAAGTGACATGCCAGTTTAAGATATGGGTAGCTAAAGCACTTTAAAACCAAGGAAGCAAGACTGTTGTTTTAAGTGTCAGTTATCTTGGATCCAAGGCTAAAAAAAAGCTGCTTGGATATAGCACTAACACAAGAGATGAGTCAGACAGAAGAAACAATGGAAAAACACTCCATAAAAAGAGTTCAGCACACTTTTCACACTATGGATCTCAAGCAATCTGTGAACAGCAATGGTTTGCCTACTAAGACTGCTCTGTTAGTATTATCCCAACACAAATAACAGAAGTCCCAACAGCAAAAGTCAAAACTCCAGGCTGTCATTAGGCAGATATATCCAGAAGTATCTTCCAAAACACCTACGCTCAGCTGCAGCATTTTGGAGCAGCAAAACAACACCACAATCATTAAAAGTGTAAAGAAAAAATCCACCTGCATGAACAAAGACTCAATAATCCAACACATGTTTCTCTTTTTCATTCCATTTATGACTGAGATGTCCCTCATTTTAGCTAGGACAAAAACTATGGAGTTATTTAAATTCATATTTTGGGGTATTTTTTTAATGAGGAAGGACAAGTTATAAACTTGTGCCACACCCAAAGTAGCTCTAATCTCACTGCCCTTTTCCAGTTACATTAGTAACTCCCAGCACTACTTCTCTTCATCTCTTCTTTACCCAGAGTAAAACGGGAGCATCGAGACCATGTCTTCACAACTGCATGAGTACAAGTGGGCAACAGGCCAACTGGACAAACACAGGCAATGGAAACGAATTTTTTTTTTTTTTTTTTTTTTTTTTTTTTTTTTTTTTTTTGTGTGTGTGTGTGTGTATGTGTTATCACCCCCTAGACACACAGGGCTCAATGCACGGGAGATGTGCAGCCTAGCCAGCTGTGTTTTCTCACACAAAATTTTCATCCCTTTGTCCCCATCCTTTTCTGTCTATTCACCCACACAGCAATTTCAGCCACATATTTTCCCTTGGAAAAAAAAAGAAAAAAAATGATAGTTTCTGGCCTTACCACAGCACACAACTTTCACTGAAATCTGAGAAGCAAGAATGTTCTACTTTGTTTGAACCTGAAGACACCTGCAGCTCAGTCTCAGGCGAACAATTCAGAGCCAAGAGTAAGAAAATGAAAATGTCAAGGACCAGATACTTTCTTAAAACAAACCAGACTTTGTGCTGGGCAAACAATAGGAATACTATTTGTTTTGCTTTCTTCTTTTTAAAGCAGAGACCTTCATTGTAGGATACATCATTCTAGGTTAATGAGTCCCTCTCTTCAAGCTCCTCTCTGACAAACTGACTAGCTTGAAGCCCTTTTTTGGACAAGAAATCAGGAAAAGGTCAGCTGGAAGACCCTGCAGGTGCGGCAAGCTGGATCAAGACCACTGATGTCCAGAACCCAAGCTGGGTAAGCAGCTGCCCTCCGGTTGATCACCTGGCATTTCACAGCAAGGCTATTCCATCTGAAGAACATTGCAGAGAACAGAAAGCACGGGGACACATTCTACTACATTCTGTTACTTCTTCTCAAAAGCAATAAAATGCCCTGGTTTTGAGTGTGATAATGAGGGTGAGTCCTTCCCTACTTGTAATAAACACACTTATGTACATTCCTTCCTTTCATGCTGTGTGCATCTCTACTTGGCATTGCAAGCTGTTGCAAGATGACTCAGCTTGTTACTGATTAACATCTCACTTTAAGTCTTTTCTGTGTGCCTCAGTCCAACTCTTCTCACATCCATCAGGAATCCTGACACCATGCATTTCTTTCCATTTTGCCCTCAGGTGTACGAGGCAAATACTAACTCAATAGCCCAGAGTACCACCAATTTTCTTCCCCCCCTCTCCAGAGTACAAGCCCCCCTCCTTCAAGCTACACAGCGCTGCAGCACAAGCCTTTCACATCCCCAAAGACCCTCCAGGCAGCAGAACAGGGCTGCCACTCCAGATTTCCATGCCTTCCTTTCCTTTCCTTTCACATGGGGTCAAGAAGAGGTGTCAGGTCAGGTATCTCCAGATAGGTGATAGATACTGGCAGCTGAGCCACCATGCAATATTTCATCCATTTGTTTCTGGAGAGCAGGGCCTGGCCTTCCCAGACAGGGTGTGTGTGCACATATGGGGTGGGGAGTTACTTTAGGGTGACTGAAAAACATGGTAGTTCAAATCAGAGAGCAGGGAAAAACAGTGTACTTCAGTTTTGGGTATATTTCCAAATATAAAGAAAATTTTTCAAATGAATTTCTCAAATAAAATTTTTATAGAAAAAACCCCAATCTGTTCATAAATATTGAAGAGAAGGTGTCCATTCTTCACAATGGGACTGCTGTCTTGAATAGTCATACAGAGCTATGTGTTCTCATGGACCAAAGGAATCACCCCCCAAAGAAGCTTTCTTGTAACAGCTTCTAATAAGCAGTATTACCCAGCCACCAACTCACTGCTTTGCACCTGACCTCCCTCCTCCCACCTTCTCCTCAGGCATCAACCCAACCTTACTCAGCTTTATTTCCTCACAGAACACATTCCCTAGCTGAAGACCATCTCCATCTGTGCCTGCAGCTCGCGCTTCTCCCACCAGCACTGGCCCCTGCACAGGCATGCACACACCCGTCCCAAGAACAGCACCCTACCTGTGTTCCAGGGAACAAAGGAACAAAGGCACAGGATCTCACCCCTTCTCTCACTCTACTCCCACAGCATGGCATTTCCAATAAAATATTTGCAAACACACAGACACAAGCTGGGAACGCTGCAAAGCCCTGTCCAGGGGGTCTTACTTTACTGCATTTTTGCACAGCACGATGAGCACCTGTAAACTCTGCAATTCCCAGAAGCCCTGAGAGCAGTGCACAGGTGAAGTCACATCTCTGTAGTGCCACAAAGCCTCCAAGGGCCAAGACAGTGCCAAGTGACATGCAAATGTCCTTCGGAAACAGAGACAGAAGAGGAGGCAAAGAGAGAAGTCACTGTCAACCGCTGAAGCTTGTTTGCTGCTTTCAGAATTATATCAGGAGGTGAGCTAAGAGACCTTTTGCCACCTGCATGCAACTTACTGGCACACCTGATCTAATTCCAAATGTGATCTTTAAGAATCCATGCAGGCTGCTCTGTAAAATTAGCAGGGTCAACCCCAGTATTGTTCGGGTTATAGCCAAAAATCACTCCTGTGCTAGGACCACTCAGTCCCAATAAATATCAGACAATATTTACATATGCATCAAACCCACAGTTTGGTAAAAAATTAATTCACCCAAGAGTGCTTTGATCCTCTGACAAATCATTTCCTGATTAAAGTTGAAACAACAAAAAGGACTTTGGACACCAACCAGCTGTCACACTTGTGTTGTGAGCGGGCACTAAATCCCACAAAGCCCGGGGGGAAAGATTTAGGTGGTGGGAGGGAAGCAAACGGTCTATTTGCATTCACAGCATGCGAGAAGTTCCTTCTGGAAAGGCAATTCCTTCTCTTGCTACCTATCTGAAGCAAGCTAACGGAACAGGGATCCATCAAAATTTACCAAAAGTAAAGCAAGCAACTGCAGGACACTTTGGCAGTACTGAAGTATTGCAAGACTTGCTGGATGTACTACAGATGGGGGTGTTGTGTGTTAGAGAAGATGTCTTTTTGGGTTTTTTTTTTTTGCTTTGCTCTCCAAAGGATGCTTAGAAACTGAAAAATTTCCAAATGCAATGACCCTTTTGAAACCTCTGGGCTGAGCTGAGTGAGAGGAAAACAAAAAATGAGCTTAACAAAGCTCTGAGACAGCAGCTGGGAAAAGGGAAGGCAGAGCGGAGGTCTAATAGTCATCTCCTTTTTTCCTACTAAAATAAAGCATTCACAGTTACTTGTAACCATTAAAAGAAGTCCTGATGCTAGCACACTTCTTTCAACATTCTTCATCAGATAGTCTCTCAGTTATTAATATTTTCCCATGCTTCTACTGGCAAATAGAGTATTTGGCAATTAAAAAGAAATGCAGCTTGGGGGGACACAGATTAGAAGCATATTTTGCTACATAGTTCTGGTATGATGAACACTTAATTAAAAAAAACCCAACAAAACCCAAACATTATTAATCCAAGGTGTTGAAAGAAACAGTCCCCAAAACGAAATAATTTCTTCCAAGCCTCACCCTCATTTTAACTGATGTGTTTTATCACCAGGCTTTGAGAAATTTGTTCCACAATCTCATTAAATCAACAGGCCATAATACCCAAAATGAAAAAAAGAGACTGACTAACCCTTGAGATGCTCTTGATGCCTTGGGGTTTATTAACTTATTTTTACTAGACATGTCATAAAACTGAACTCCCGAAACTTCTCCTTGTGACAGACTTGTTACTCTTCTATTCTTTCTCATTAAAACAAGTTTTCTCGGCAGGCAATTCTCAGATGTGCTGCTTGACCTGCCACCTGCCTACTTCCAACGAGATCAGTATCTTCAAACTTCGAAGCACAAAGGGACCAACTTGATCAAACTCATGCCTGGCACTTTGAACGGCCTAACACCAGATCCAGAGCTGACACTACTCCAAGCCTTTCACAGGGCTCTGTTGTGATGCAAATAAAGTACAATCCCCAGACACAAAAAAGTCATTAAACCGGAATTAGGAGTTATAAGTAACTGGCAAGCTGAAGGAAAAATCCGGGTTAAAAGGAACACCAAGGAAAGCCCTACAAAGGAAGTGGGAGACGGCTGTTTACAATCACACTTCAGCAGACATAAGGAAGCAGGTACGAGGACCGCAGTGCTCCGCAGCAGGCAGCTTCCACCGCAGGCTCAGCCGGCTTTGCTTCCCCAGCGTGAGTTGTGCACTCACGTCACCCTTCTCCTCCATAAGCCCGACAGACTGTGCCATCCAGCTCTGCCCGTGGGCTCAGAGCACTGGCAGCACTTTAACTCTGCAGCCTCTTGCTCAGCCCGCCAGCCACACTGGCCGGCAGACGAGGCTGCTGCCAGCAACAAGCCAGCTCTATGAGCAACCTGGAGCCAAGGCCAGCCCAGCTCCCAGCAGCTCCCCAGCTGCTGACCAAACAGGGAATTGAGCAAACTGGGCAACAGCAGAGGAAACACTCACAAGCTATTAGGTCAGGAGTTAAAATATCTCAATGACCTGCAACTTCCATCATGAACAAGGGCTGATAAATGCCAGAGCCTTAGGGAATACAAACTCATGTACAAAGAAACCTATCCAGGCTCTGATGCAATTTCTGTCACTTCCAGTAGAAAGCAAGACAAAAGTAAGGAGGGTTTCCTTCATTCTGAAAAAAAAAAAAAAACTAAAAAAAAAAAAAAAAAAAAAAAAAAAAAAAAAAAAAAAAAAAAAAAAAAAAAAAAAAAAAAAAAAAAAAAAAAAAAAAAAAAAAAAAAAAAAAAAAAAAAAAAAAAAAAAAAAAAAAAAAAAAAAAAAAAAAAAAAAAAAAAAAAAAAAAAAAAAAAAAAAAAAAAAAAAAAAAAAAAAAAAAAAAAAAAAAAAAAAAAAAAAAAAAAAAAAAAAAAAAAAAAAAAAAAAAAAAAAAAAAAAAAAAAAAAAAAAAAAAAAAAAAAAAAAAAAAAAAAAAAAAAAAAAAAAAAAAAAAAAAAAAAAAAAAAAAAAAAAAAAAAAAAAAAAAAAAAAAAAAAAAAAAAAAAAAAAAAAAAAAAAAAAAAAAAAAAAAAAAAAAAAAAAAAAAAAAAAAAAAAAAAAAAAAAAAAAAAAAAAAAAAAAAAAAAAAAAAAAAAAAAAAAAAAAAAAAAAAAAAAAAAAAAAAAAAAAAAAAAAAAAAAAAAAAAAAAAAAAAAAAAAAAAAAAAAAAAAAAAAAAAAAAAAAAAAAAAAAAAAAAAAAAAAAAAAAAAAAAAAAATCAAATAATGATGTAAAATGAAGTTTTCCAGAAGGGAGTGAGGAAATGGATGGGGCTAGTGGAGACTTCCTAGATCAGAGAAAAGCTCAGCATGTCAGTACAGCAAGACAAATACTATCCCTTTTTTCATGGTAAGAAAGTTAACTAGGAGCCTCTTTGCCTGTAACTCCATCTTCAACGTCAGCACTAATCACCTCATCCATCAGCACCATCCAACTTCAGTCCTGATCGGGCCATCCAAGATGAACTGCAAATCAATCACGCAGCAGCACAACAGCCTTCTTTCCACAGTAGCAAATCATAATTCATACAGGAATAGTCCCAACACAAATTGGGGCTACTCCTGACCCAGAACATATGCAGTCCTGTAACAACCAGCTGTGAATTAGCATGTTAACAGTGCAAGGAAATCCAGAGATCAGTTCAAAAAATCATACATAAATCAGGCTAGAAGAGTGTTCACAGCTAAGAAAACACCAGATTCCTGCAGAAAGCAGAAAGAGCTTAAAAGAGCAAGCACGTGGTTTGTGCCACAGGCACAGCTGGTCACAGCCCATGGCCAGAGGAGAGGGCAGTGAGGGGGGCTAGTCCACAGCCCCCACTACCCAGCTGCAAACAAGAGTACTCACCAAAGCAACCATGGCACTTTAAGCATTTGTGCTGTGACCCCTGGCCACTATGTGGTTTATCCCAGGTTGTATTCTGCTGAGAAGATGACAAAAATCCAAGTTCTCAGACACTCAGGGACAAGACAAGGTCATGCTAACATTCCTTGCCAGAAAAAGTTCTCTCTGCACACTACCAAGAAGTAGTATGCATATCTTTTATTAGCTACACAAACTTTCTTTGCAATGCTGAGCCTTGCACTTGGTACCAAGAATAGGCCAGTATATCTTCTTTTTCCATTTCCAAACTAGAACATTTTGTAAGACTGCAACAGCCTAAAAAGTCATGGCAGCTGCCCACATGGCTGCTGTGTTAGTGAGAGGCAGCTGTGTCCTTTTTTTTCCCCCCTCACTTCCAATGAGGAGAAAAGGAACTACACTACTGGCTCATTACTCCTGCTCCTGCAACAGCCCCATGACACAAAGTTCAAAACTAGCAGAAATTTGATGACAGGCTGAAAATGTGAAGCAAAGGACAGTTTCTCAAGAAAAAGTTATACTTGTCAGATTAGACAGAGGAGCCTGAATTCTGTCAGAGACAGCTCTTTCACTTCTCCCTTTTATTTCTTCCATTTTCTTCTTGGTGACCCCCCCTTTTCTGTATTGTCTTAGAGACTTTGATTGAACAGAGCAAGCATTCAGCAGCAGGGTGAAAGAGGAGGAGCAGGCATGACTTGATGGGCAGTGAACAAAGTGTGCGCTAGATAGAAAAGTTACAGGAAATAAAAGGAGTCTGGAGAGCTGAGAGAGAGGAATAGCAAAAGCATGAGAACAGCCAAGATGCTTCACAGACATGTCTGGGCAAACGTTCAAGGCCACGAGGTAAAACTACCAGAAACCAGGAGTTACATTATGCTTCTTTGTACTGCAGTAAAACCTACCCTGAACATCTCCAGGGAGGGACCCATGGGCAACACCACAACTTCCACTCCAGTGACTTATTCCGAGATGGGAGAAACCAGCTGTGTTAGACATACAGGACTCCCCTAATCCCTCTTAATCAATAAGCAGCTGGTAATCAACCTGACTTAAGATGAGGCCATGGGCACAGATGGGCAATGAACTCACAAGCTTAGTCATGAGGGTGGCTGGCCAGCACGGACTAGTTAGGACTGCGCATTGAGCATATTCAAACTCCAGTATCAAAACCAGTATTTCTAGCAGGGATATTTTCAGCCTCTTCATATCTCTGCAATGCAGTCAGAAACTTCCTGGTAACTCTCAGAATTATCCCACTAATTCTCCAAAACCAGCAGGAAGTTGATTTCAGTTTTTCTGAGGAGACTGCGTTAAAACCTGCATCGCCATGAGCTGGGCAGATGATGTTCTCTGTGTGGCAGGCTAAGCAGGTGGGGAGAAGTACCATTTCAGCTATCTGACTTGAATTTACTTCAGTATGCAAGTGAAAACCACCTCAGCCATGGTCAGCCTCTTTCTAGCAAAAGCCAGGATAACATACTGCAGTTAAATCCGCACCTGAAAGACACCATTGCTTTAATTAGATTCAGTCAAATCCAGGTCTTTGCAGTCTAGACATGGTTTAGCAAGTGCTTTTATGTGAGTAATTCATTGAGAGAGAACACATGTGAAGTTCTATCTGGAACTTATCTCAGTTTTGGCAAAAAAATAGCTGGATTTTGACAGACCAAACACAGTCCAACCTAAATATTCGAGCATCAGTCCAAGGGAAGATTTTACTTGACAAAGGAAGGAAAATGTTCCTCCTTAAGCCTAATGCTTTTCCAGAGTTTAGCCAGCCACAAAAGGCTTTCCATTCAGAGCAGGAGCATTGAACATGACAATTTTGCAACATGGCACAGACACGAATCTCGAGGCAATACAGAAGACAGACGCCATCCCTTACTCTGGCCCCTCTTGCAGTTCTGTAATACTCTGGGTTTTAGACAAAGGTCCAGAGCTTAATACAAAGGAGAGAGAAAAAGCACATATGGAGTAACTACTGCTTCTGACTTATGGTACATATACAATGGTCACACACTTATTTACAGCAACTTTATGTAGGAATGTCAGGGCAGCTTTGTGGCTTGACAACTTCTGCACTGAAATCAGAGTGATGAGATGCTCCAGCTCCAACAAAGTCAATTTCACTAAGCTTTACTATAGATACAAAATGACTGTGTGCTGACAGAAAATTATAAGTTGTAATGTATAAGTTTATACATTATTGCTATTTTTATTTGCTCAAAGAATCTCTGGCTTAGCACTAGTAAGACATGGTAAACAGCCCACTGTTTCTGACGACTGGATGTGCAGGAAAGTGCCTTACATATCCAGCTGGTTCTTCTACAGGGCAACACCAGTATCACAGGCCAGACAGTCCTCCTCCTTGCAATGAGACTCTCTCAGCACTGATGCAAGAATAGCTGTAACTGGACATTGTGGTAAAAGAATATTAGACAGTTCAATTAACAGTTGCACTTGAATGCACCAGCATGCATAAAGCAACCCATAAATCGTCTCATTTTCACTCAGAGTTGAAGAGAATTGTTATTTTCTGAAACCTAGTAAGGAGACAACCCTGGCTCACTTTTGTGATGCAAATTAGCAAGCTGCTTGGAGGAAGAGGTGGGGACGAAAAGTCTTTTAACTGAAATGACACTGAAACTTCCTCCCTACATAATAGTCACAGACACCAGCTCCAATGGAGTCTCCTCCAGGACCCCAGCATTCTCCTTCAGCCCGAGCACAGCCAACCCTCTGGCTCCTGACTGCACACTCTCCTCACTGCTGCATCCATCTGCCATCTCGCTCACTTGCAGTCACCAAAGACACAGTGAACCACCCAGAACAGCCACCAAATGTGTTAAACTGGGGGACATAAATCGCTGCTCTTCCATGAAGATGTAGCTACAAGGAAACTTTTTTACCGAGCAGTAACAGCCTCCAAAGCAAAACACCATCCCAAATGAAATGCGGCTCAGGAATGTGAGCTATGTGGGCAGGGGGGCTCTGATGGATATAAAGGGAGGACAGGAGCAGGCAGGCTGCTGTCACAACAGTGGTTTCCTAGCCAGAGCAGAGGACCAGCTTAGCCGCCTCCCTCATCCCACTGTGTGCACGCGGAGCTCGGGAATGTGAGCAATGCGGACTGGGGGCCAGGGGGCTTTGCTGCTCGGGAGAGAGGGATGGGAGGGGGTAGCCGGGGAACAACACAAGAAGACCAAGAGGCAGCTGGGGTTGCTGCGGAGTTGTAGGACTCCTTTTGAGGGGGCAGGGGGGGAAATCTGTGGACAGGGCAAAAGGCTCAGCTGCAGGCTGCAAACTAACAAGGGCTCCTTCCTGTCCCGGTCACGCTGTGCTTGTGGAAACAAAACTTCAAATGCAGCTTTGCAATAAACCTGTCATTAATTCTACCAGCTAAAACAAACTGCAGGCCCTCCTGGTTTTGAGCTAGTTGCTGGCATGAAAAATATACCTGCATTAAGACTAATAAACACATGCACTTAACACATTCTGAGACAGAGATTTAATATTCAGCTGTACAAGCACAAACCTCCCCTCCTTCAGGCTAACGAAAGATGGAGTTGCTACAGGTGACAGCCCTGAAACCCTCTCAAGTCTGCTTCAGCCAAAACCAACAATCCCTTACAATGTGAACAATATTCTGTCAACTGCTTACTTTTAAGATTCTTGAAGAACTCCATTTTATTTCGACCATATTTTCTCGATCCCCACGTCCCAGTCCAACCACTAAGTGACTGAGCACTGCGTATCTGGCTGGAGCAGCAGCTTCCCAGGAGGGGCACCTCCCACAGCCGGGTCTCGCCAGAGTGAGCACCGACTGCATCTCCTTAGCACGCCTACTGCATAACTCGTGACAGTCATGATGTGTGCACGGATACAAAGAAGAGTTTGTTTTCCTTAAATTTCCTCAGTGAGAAGGCTCCCGGCAGCCACTAGTATTTCCGTTGATGTGATCCTGCAACATTGCTTAAAAATATGATAGTGGGCACAAGCAGCAGCAGTGATGGGGTGAGAAACTGCAAGAAAAACACAAAGGAGACATAAAGACTCAGTGCTATATCACAGACGGGATCAGGACCAAGGCAACTTCCACTACACACACGGGCACATACCTCAGAACCCTTGTCTACTTGAAAAAAACCCCATGAGTAAAGCAGCCCATAACACCACAAGAACAAAGAAGCATACATCAAGTCTGTCAGTCCGGTTAAACGATGCTGACAAGACACATAAACTGCAGCTAATCATGCCTACATTGTTTCCAGCACCTCTTTGTTTCAGAGAGATTTCATCTTAGTCTTGCAGGTGATTATATCTCATCTTCGAATGTTATCGACTTGGTCATGCACAGAAAGCCATCTGAGTAGGCTGCTGGTAAAATATAAGTTGAGAAAAATGGTCAGTGATGCCAGAGTAAGACTAGCATTCATCTGAGGAAAGAAAATCCTTCAAGAGCTTATCATCAGGAAAAAAGAAAGCAGCAACTTGAAAGTTTAAGAACAAGTTCAGCCCTACATATCAGGAAGGAATGGAACTTAAGCTAAAAATCTCTTCATGTATTGCATTTTCTAAATCTTAAGATTAGTCTGGAAAAAAGACTATTGTTTTAAAAGTGAAGTTATTAATTGAAAAACGTGAAGTGTGGTTTTAAATAAAATACCATAAAGCAGCTTAATTCTAATCACATTCATGTAAATCCAGACTGAACACCTGAAAAGAGCCAGATGACTTTCAATGCCTTAAAAATGGAAAAAAACCACCCAAACCTGCCTCCCCTGCTCAGGAGCCCTAACATTTTACAGTTTGGTTTGGATTTTGTCCCCTTCTCTCTTTTTTTGCTTGTTTCTGCAAAACTAGGTATTATGAACAGAGTTTAGAGCAACTCGAAAACTTACATTTCTATTAACTTCATTGTGAAGCAGTTTCAAAACTGAGTAGTGACAAGTGCTTTTCATTCAGCAAGTTCATTTCCTGTTGCTAGACTCTACAAGACAAGGTGCTACTGCCAGACAGAGAGAAAGCTGAAAAATACAGAGCAGCAAGAAAAGGGCTCTGAAAAACACAGGAGGCTATAGAAATTTTGCTTCAATATAGCTGTAAAGTCCCACCTTGGTAAAGCTGCAGGATATTCCACGACATCCAGACGAAGTTTTGACAACTGACCTCTGCTCTGTTAGGATCTCTCCAGCCATTCTGCATCCATATTTTACTTCTGCTCTCTTGTGCACTTACACCACACAGATCAAAAAAGCTAAGCCTGGCCTGCCAAATTACTTCTGCTTCCTGTCCCTGTTTGCCCCAGAAACCCAATTACAAAGTTAACTCATGCTAATGGAGCCTGAAGGGATGTGCACTCACACTCAGCTACATGACAGGTCACAATGAATGAACAGCCTGATTTTCACCCTGGTTTGGTATCTGAAATGTAAACAACGCACACTGAAGTTACCTATTGCAGAATAGCAGACACATCTGGGTGTATCTGTGGCTAACTGGAGTGAAAAGTCAGATTCCAACATATGAGTCATTATCCACTAAAGCACTCTGCTTAAAAACAAACCAAACAAACAAACAAACAAACCCCCCAGAATAGGATTGACCCCTGACAGAAACACCAGTTTCTACTCCGAAGAAAGATTCAGCTAAACTAAACATCTTCTCTTAGCAGGTATTTTTCTGTGTCTATTGAGGTAGATACACTCTGGGGGAAAAAAAACAAGGCTCTGCTCTATTGCAGCCCTCCAAAACCTGAACGGCAGTGGGAAGTAGATTATGTCGTAATGTATCAGTCTCCTAACACTGCAAAGGTTACTGAAGAATCGAAACAGTACAATCTGCCTACTAACAGGTGGGTTAATAACAAAGCACTGGTGAGAAAATATCCACGACCTTAAATTGAGTTTGCCAAGCTGCAAAACAGAGAAGACCTACCAACTCTTTCATTCTGATTTCTCTTCTGTTGGAAGTCTGGAAACTGGGAGAAAAATTCTGCAATATTATTTCATTTAATAATTGTGAATGAGTCAAGTGCCCAGGCTTTTGTCTCACGATCAGTATCTTGACTGTCCTTTGTTATTTTTCATATTCTAATTTTAAAACACTCAAAAGTGTTAACATAAATAGAGAGAAAGGCTCCCTAAAATATTACCTTATTACTTTACCCAGTCACTGCACTTCTTGGCAAATTCCCTCTGGGGAAATACTGAAGAGCCACACGAAACACTCACGTATGTATCCTTCTTTCACTGTCCAAACTAGATTAGTTTGGTGTAACTCTCAGAGATCCTCTGCATCACCATATGCTGAGACCAGGATCAAAAGAGCATCATTTGCAGAGAGTTCACTATTGTCTGAGGTCCTTGGGGGCTTTTTGACACAGCTGTTCCAAAACAGCTCAGGAATGAGCACCATCCTTTTCTCATTTAACAGCTCATGAAGTGAATGAAAATACTGTGATGGAAGCCCCACCATGCACAGCCATGTTTAGGCACCTAAACAAACACATTCAACCTCTGACACTGTCTCACTTCAGGGAAGACTTCCAGCCGTTAACTGGGAAAACAGTTGCTTAACTGGGAAAACAGTTGCGGTTAAAAAAAGAAAAAAAAAAAAAAAGATCAGAATAGCTCGGGGGAGATAATTGTTTTAAACTAAACTCTTCATCTTTGAGACTAACAGGTTGCAGGCTGGTGGCATGATGAGTAGAAAATGCAAGGTAAGGAGCTCTCCCAGTCCCCCCCACAAAGCAGGGCTTTGATGATCGGTGCTTCTGATCATCATCTGCCATAAACGTTCTAATGGACCAAAGTTTAAAACACATCACATGGATCTCCAACTGCTCACAGGCTCAGGACGCAATCACGGTACCATGATTTCATGCCTATTAATTTCTGACACATCCCTGTACTACCACTGAGGCTTCCCACCCTCTTATGCTATGTTGGCACAGCCCACAGGACACTGTGCACACATCAAATAGCCGGGGCTGGGGGGAGGGAGGGAGGTATTTTAGCACGTCTGTTTCCAGCCAGATCAGTGTTCTAATCTGTTTTGTCCCACAACCACATAAACATTAGCACCAACAGAAAGAAGGTGGCAGCTGAAGTGCAGAAGAGCTCGCAGCTTTCAGCCAGGCACAGGTTTACTGCCTACCTGCAGCCTCTGTAAAGCCCCTGTGGCACAGGCACCTGCAGTCAACAGGAAAGAGCCAGGAGGTGCAGAGATTGGTGCGGGTGCTGAAGAAAACAGAAACATTTCTGGCACCACTTGGCAATTCGTGGTGCAAAATTATCTGAGTCAATCTGGGCAGCATCCTCCCCCTTAATAATGACACTGCAGAATTGGGAAGGGATCGGAAATAGTTATAAATCATGAAAGAGGCCTCAATAAAACAATTCAGTTTTTAACAGACCAAACAAGACATCATTTGGAAGGGGCTGGTGGATTATGTAAAAAACATGAAAAGTGCATAAAAGCTAAATAGGTTTGTCCCTATGTCAAGAAGTGTTGATCAAGGTATACAATTAGGAGGCTGAAATGTGTGCACACATGCTACAGAACTCACTGTCAGTGCACGGCAGCCAAAAAGGCTATCAGCTCAGTGAGACCAAGAGAAGGATTGATCACTTGTGTGGGTAACAGCCCTATCTGCAGCTAAACTTAGGAATACTACGTGAAGTATTCAGGAAAAAAAAGTCTGGGGACTTAGGGTTTACAAGTCAATGTTCACTAATTACAGACCCATACAAGACATACGGGATTGATTACCCCTCATCAGTCTTAGAAGTATGGGTACCTCACCTTTGATAAAACCCTCTGTTACAGAACCTCTCAACCCAAGGCAGCCTTACTAGGGCTAGTGTCTTGTCCAATAACCAACATTTTGACTGTTTGCATCCTCTTGGAAACCTCAGCAGCAGTGCAACCCACTCCTGCCAGTGCACTACTGCTTCATGTAAATGCACAGGGCCCTTTGGGCTCAGAAGAGGGTAGACCAGTAAGAAAAACTAAGGTCCTCGGGATGAGGAAAGGGTACCTTTGGGCAGCAAAGAACTCAACAGTAAATCCTTCTGGATTTCCGCAACCAACGCCTTAACGCATCTACAGGCAGGAAGGACATCATCTACTTCAGAGCTCTAGCACATGATGAAGCAGGCCTAAGGTAATCACCAGGCCAGAGCAGACCAGCAATCCATCCCATAAAGTGTGGTGTCTCAAACATTTGTCCAAGAAACCCAGTGAAGTGCCCCCACTGCCCTCCTGGACACCAACCACCCCAAACACCATAAAAAGATGCCTATAGCTTACGGCATACATAGATAGAAAAACAGACGTATGCATGTAGGAGACTTCTCTCACTGAAACTTCTTCCTCCTGAGCTCTGTGTGTCACACAGCAACATCCCAGTGCTCCAGGTCAGCATAGACATCTCTGTCTGTGTGAGGACTGGGACAGAGGCACCATCCCTGAGCCCCAAAGCAGGCTGGGACAACCCCAGTGCCCAACACCCTCCCACCATCACCTTCTCCAGAACATTTTCTGGAGATACCTTGTTTTAGGAAAAGGCAGTTACAACCTCAAACCCATCAAGGTAGATATCTGGGTCTAGTTTTGGCTCTTGTGTACAACAGGGAGCCCATACATCAGGAAAACATGTGAACAGTAGTTTGGCTTTTAAAAAGACCAGACTCAGTTTGACAATACTTATCCACAATTAAGTTCCAACTGATCTTGTCAGACTCCTGTCTTCAGTCTACTCGCCTCTCTAAAGAATTAAAGGGACATTGAAAACATGCATTCATGACTCATGTTAAATTGTCAGCTGTCCTTCCTCAGTACAGCTCTAATTAGAAATCAGAAACACATTTCTGAGCTCAGAAAGACACAAAAAATTGGCATTAACTGGCAAGGCAAGCCTGTGGGAGTGTTTTAAGTCCAACAGGATGCCGCCTTCTAAGTTGTGCTTTAGCCAAACTAGTCATTGGGCTTAATACAGGGTTAAGAGCCCAGAGTCTGTGGCAGCCTGAAAGAGAGATCAGATGCTCCTGCCACCCCTCCGGAGTGACAATTTTTTTCATTACTATCAAAGCTCAGAAAGCATTTCCTGTATTCACTACAGCACCTTACAAGCTCTTTCCTTTTTTCCTCATCGCGGGCAAGTACACCCTTAATGGTGAAAAAGTGACCACCACCACATACATCTTTCTGCTGTCTGGAGTTTGCCAGGGAACCTCTGGCAAGGTAAAAAGATAAACATGGCCTGAATCACTATTCAGATTTAACCACAAGTCTCAACATTACTGTCATGATTGCAGATACAGTTTCCCAAAATAAAATACATAGGCAGCATTCAGAATTAGAGAACAGGCTAGATAGACCTTATGACAATTCAACACTGCTAGGAGTAGTCTGCATAAAATATATAAACAGAAAAAAAAAAATCAGTTATGCCAATTGTTCATTCCCGACATGTATTTATTTCTCTTCAGGTACCAGTCTTTTGACAGCTGGGAACAGTCATATAATTTGCATGTTTTTTTCCCCTCAATATATAGCCTCTATAATGGGAGCAAGAGACAACTATGGGGTGTCAGGGTTGACAAGCCTAAGTGGTTTCCCTTGAGATGCCTAAATGCCTTTTTACAGCAACACCAATTATTCAACCATGCAAGCAGATACTATTAAGATACTTAAAATGAATCATTTCCTACTAGACTCAAACACATCATAAACTTCATCACAAATCTCTATCTCTAGTCAAGACGAACTTATTTAAAAATGTTCATAAATTTTTTTATTTCATAAAGCCTTGTGAAATATGGTTATATACATAAGGTTTATAAAAATATAATGTGATTTTTAGATATATTTTTATATAGTTTAAACAAAAGACTTCTCAAATTCTGTAAAAAAATTACAGCTGGCATTTCATGTAATCTGTAAACTACATTTACTGCATCTTTAAGAAGTTAGCTGGAATCATAACTTTTTGGAAGTAGTTCACTGCTATTTCTTGTTGCAATTCCACATGAACTTCTCCTGATCATTATGACATGAAAACCTAGTCATTTAGCTTAACACTTGTCATCTTGGCACAACCCACCAAAATTCTAGATAAAATTCATACTTGTGCACATACATATACACAAGCCTTCAAGCCACTTTCCAAGTACTGTATTTCTTCCCTTTCTAAAGCGCAGAGGAGAATTTGGATGGATGAACAGTACAAGCAATGACGCCTGAAACACCTCCTTTGGCCCATTAGTCAATTCCATTAGCTAAATGACTAGGAAAAAAACCCTCCTTCTCCATGACCTACCACTTCAACAGGTGCTGACACCACAAGAAAATCTGCAGATCTCCTCAGTTAACAACTAATGTTTTAGCAACTAAAAGCACAATCAGATGCCCATTCCTGACAGCTCTTCACAGTAGCTCTGCATCATTTGCGAAACTGACTCTTCATTTGGACGTTTTCATTTCACTTTCAGCATCTATTATTTAGACATGCCGGGCACTGCAGAAATTGAGACAACAAGCTGTACCAGAAGCTTACAAACCTGAGAAAACTGCCAGAGTGAGAAAAGGCAAACAGATGCTGAAGGGGAGCTACTGGACCAACTCATCTCAAACTGAAGTAATTTGTGCTACAAGAAATACCTCCACTGCTCCTTCTCCCAAGGAGGTGGGATTTTGAAGACACACTGAATTGCCACATAAAACCAGTCCACATTTAGTTTTCAATCAAAGGACAAAGCTTTGTTCTCAGTTTCTCCAGTGCAATTTTAAAGTAAACCCCAATCTTGAAGGAAAGCAGGTGTGCACAAATTTAAGAACTAAGACACTAGGGACTCCCATATGGAGTGCTACAGAAGTTGTCACTAAAATACACACTATGATATGAATTTCCTTCTGGTTAGATCACTAGCAATAAAAAGGGACAAACCACACTGTGATGTCAGACAAATGAAATAGAGCTAAATGTAACAACAAATTCCAATTAAAAGCACAGTCAGCAAAGCCACAGATTTTGAGGGGCACAAGAGCCTGTATCCACCTACCCTTAAGCCCAAGCTGCGCTCTGGCAACTGGGGTTGTGCTGCTGCCCCTGGCACTGGTGTGACCCGCACTCAGCACTGTGTGGAATGCTCATGCAACAACTTTCCACACTCAATAACCCCACACCTTTGTGCACCATAGCTGCAACCTCTCTCACTCAAAACCCACGGAGGAAGGACATAGGCTTTCCTATCATATGACAGTATCTCATCTCCTGTTGAGGAAGCAATTTTGGGGTAGAATCCCATTTCACTTGGTCACAAGTATCTGGCAGATGTCCCCAGACAGAAGTCAGACAAGACTTCAAAGATGCTGTTTGCAGCATGGATTGGGTGCAGCCCTACTCCTATCAGCCAGCACCACTGTGCCCTACTGACACCCACTTCCTTTGGAAAACTGACTCTGGACTTGAAGACCCAAGCAGCACTTCTAAGGACTTGAAACACCACCTGAACAAAAATGTCAGGGCTTTCTCTGCACATCATAAGCACTTAATAAATTAGTTTGGCCTTTCTAAAATTCACATTAACCCAATCAGCCTCCTCTCACTTTTCTCGTATTTTCCTTTCTTCACAACAGACACCCACGTAACCTTTAATAAGACCCAGTCACTCTGAGAGAAGGGGTGAAATAAAAGGGTAACATACAGCCTATATGTTTAATCAGCAAACTGTCACGCTATCTTTTATGGCTTGCCAAGATACAAGGTTGTCAACTATGCTACTGAACTGCCAAATGGGCTTTGGCGCTACTTAAATGTTTGATTTAACAAAAAGCACACTGTGCCTGACCTTAACATCGGTACAAGAGAAGTTAAACTGAGCTTGGTCTTATGTGTAACCCGGGGACAAAGCAGTCACAAGAAAGTCACTATCATTACTGAGGCTTGTAATTACGCCTGAATCAGTTTTTACATTTAAATGTGTATCAAGCTATAGAGTCCTACAACGTTGTTTCAGAAAAATTATGACTGTTTTCAAACACTTCAGGATGTCTTTAAGAGTTTGTGAGTTGGGCTTTTTTCTTTTTTTGAGATTCGTGAAGAGCAGCCAAAGTTAAAGCACTTTCATGTACTGAGCAAAGCCCAAGACCTTCCCTTTGTCCCAGCCCCCTACCCAAAAAATTTCTCTCTTTTGAAGTGCCGGCTTACAAGTTAGTGACGGTCCATTTAAACAAAGCACCGGTGAACGCTGCTCTCACATGTGACCCATTCCACCCCCTCATCTCCCCTGCCCAGGTGCTTCCCACTCCACCTGGTAGCGCTTCCCTCGGGGCTCGGGGAGCCGCCGGCGGGGTCCCGCGGCAGGGACGCGCCTCCGCTGCTCCGAGAGCGGGCGGGATGCGGCGATGCCCAGAACACGCGCGTCCGTGCCCCGCTTGGCATAATCAAGCATTTTCACTCAAAACGGGGAGGGATATCAACAACTCTTAGCGACACGCTCACATACCGGTCCGCCGGGACCGCCGTCCTCCTGCCAGCGGGGCAGCTCCGTGGCTGACCGTCCGCTCTCGACAGACGCAGGAGCTCCCCGGGGGGAACTGCGCTGCTCCTCTGGACGAGAGGGGCGGCAGCAACTTCGCCGCCACTGCACTTCCCCCTCGCCCGAGCGCCCACCTCCAGCCCCATCCCGTCCCGTCCCATCGCATCCCCCGCCGCTCACCTCCGGGCTCCGCGTCCTGGCGAGGAGGTGGTGAGGGGGCTCTCATCACCCCCGCAAAACTTCAGCCCCCCTCCCTCCGTCCCGCCCGCCGCGCTGGGATCCGCGGAGCGCTCCGGCCGTCGCTTTGTACCGCGGCGGCCGCACTGCGGCTGCGCGCTGCCCAAAACCAACACGCCGCCTCCGGCCCCCGCCCGCCCCGGTGCGGCCGCCTGCCCCTCTGCATCCCCCGGGGCAGCCCCTCTGCATCCCCCGGGGCAGCCCCTCTGCATCCCCGCGGGACGGGGGAGGGCTGGGGCAGGTTCGGTGGGTGCACGGCGTGGCGGGGCGGCCGCAGCGTGTACCCCGCGGAGCCCCGGCGGCGCGCTGGAATGCGAGGGCCGGCGGCGGCAGAGAGGAGTTTTCTTGCCCCCCGTTTAAGAGCTCGGGTCGGCGTCTCGCCGGGATGAGGGAGCTCCTTGCCAGGGAGATTAGGGTTACCGTCGGGGCTGGGCCTGGAAATTCAGCATCCTTGGGAAAATCTGCCTGGGGCTAACCCAAGTGGAGTCCGCGATGTGTGTGGGTTGGAGGGACTGGTTCGAAGACCACAAAAGGAGCGCTGGCCCCAGCAGGTCCGATAAATGGGGTCCGATCCGGTACCTGTCCAAGGCTGGCGCACGGCCCAGTGCCAAGGGATTGGGATTCCCCAGTGGAGGCTGTCACGTGAAATGCTTTTTTCATGTTGGAGCCTTGGCAGAATGTGCCCTCCGGGTGCACCGGGTTGGATGGGGTCCTCGGCAGGGCTTTCAAAGAGCAAAATGGGAATCACCTCCGTCTGCGCTGTTTTGTGACCCTCAGCATAGAAACAAAGTTTTTACACTTTGTACCTTGATTTTTACTGACCGGAACAGGCCATCTCTAAAGCCTTTTCAGCTACGAAAGGACAAAGTAGTCCCTGCTTTTGTGTGCCTTGAATTTTTTCGCTTAAGGGTTTGAATATTCGGAATGGATTGATGAGTGGTTTCTTTCACCCCTCCCACTCTTATCTCAAGCGCTATCTCCATTGCCCCAGGCCTCTATGGTCTCCAGGAGCAAATGATTCAGAAGCTTTGTGATCATGCCAGGAAGGGTTTCACAGGACAGCCCCTCCCAAATACAAGTCAGAATCCACAGGCCAGGAACGAGCAAGATGCAGGAGACGCAGTAAAGTCAGGAGTGTGATAACACCTGATTTTCTTTTCCAGCTCTGGATATAGGAGCCTGCAAGGTGATTATTGTGAGTTACTTCACAGAGCGAAAGGACGCAGCTGAGGGGCACCGTTCCTTGCTTTTTTCTGGTTTTCCCTGTAGTGTGCTATCTAATGCCGGCAACTTCTGATCCTCCCTTCTCACTTCCTTCTTTCCGTGTCATTCATCTGCTTCTCTTCTGCCTTTCCCTGATTAATTCTTCCAAAGCTCTGCATATTTCCAGATTTTTTTTTTAGGCATGATACCTGAAGTTCTTGAACGGAGACCAGCAAAGTTTCTCTCAATGAATATTGATTCCAGATTAGACCAAGGAGGATATTAAGGAAATGCAAAAACCTCTCTGGTTTTTTTTTTTCCCTGTGGACCACACTCAAGTAGTGGTAGACAACAAATGTTAGGGTTTTCTTGTTCTATAAAAAGCTAATAGGCTCGGTGACATTTCCATCTAAATCATTTCCAGTATTTCTTCTGAAATCTCTGAAGCCATTAAAACATTTTAGAGATTAAATCACATCAAGTATTTTTCTAAGTAAAGCTGCTATGATGCTGATGTAAACCATCTCTCAAACCACTGAGCTTTTAGTAAAAAAATTACATTTTTATACATTTTAATTCAAACCCACATATTTTTAGAAATATTGGCAGTCCAAATGTGCAAACACAATTTGCAAAACAAGAGGCCCTGCAGTTCTTTGAGATGCTAATAATTATTAATCGTGATTGCTAACTTCCCATCCAGAGGCTATTTTTTTTATGGCTGAATTACCAACTCTAGAAAAAATGGGGTACTGATGAAAGAAGTAATCGAGATAAAGTGAGCACCACTTACCATTTTTTATACTAACAACCAAAAAGAAAGTATATTCAGACTAGCAAACAACTCCTTACCATCAGCTTATTCATCTGAATGGTTGGGTCAGGACCATGTTGTACCAGAAACTGTACAAACAGAGTGAAAGCACTCAGGCTGCGGCAGTGAACAGAGCAAGCAGATAGGACTCTTTCCACTTCTCCCACTTAATCCTTTCTTTCAAGAGCTGCCAGCTCTTGACAGTTAAAACAAATGAAATTAAATAAAGAAGGCAATTGTTGCGTTACCTACATAAGAATGACAGGAGAAGTCTTTCAGTGTGGTCATGCGGTGGATGGGGCTTTTTCCTTGGATGGTGCAATTAAAACTGGCAGGTCTTGGCTCACCCTTCAGCTCCTTGAGGCTTGTCTGACCCTGCAGAGTGCTTGCAGAGTGCACTAACTGGGAGCCTGGGGGTCTGCCAAATGGGGCAGAGGGGTGTATAAGGGAGCACAAAGTGAGGAGGGCCAGTGAGCACCTGCCAGTCTGCTCCATCTGCCCTGCACATGCATATAGGGAATCTCCCTGGGGTGTTTTTTACTTGGGATCTGCTCTGCCAGGTAGGAAGTCTGGACTAGTAAACATTTAGAAAAAAAAGCCCATACCACCCCAAAAAAGCCCAAACCCACCTATTTCCTTCAAAAAGCCAGATGCCCCATGTCTGTGAGTAGGAAATCCTAAGTGGCATGTCTGGAAGTAAGTAAAACTAATACTCTGAAGAGAGAGAACACATTTCTATTATCTGGTCCAGATGAATATTGTGGTATGCTTTGACAGAGATTTCAGGGTGCTCACAATACAGAGAAACCCTATGCGCGCATAGAGCATATGTTCAAAACAAGGAGGACTTAAGAGAGATCATCCTGCCCTTCTGCAGTGCATTGGGCAGAAGCTCAGGCAGAGTGAGTTCCCATGGACTCTCAAGCCCCATCCTTCTGGGTTTTAACATTTGGCATGCCTGAAACCTGTTTTGTGTTGGACATCCCACACAGCTTACTCGGGAGCTACTGGGTCAGTCCCATCAGCATCCTCTGTGCTGAAAGTGCACCTGAGTGCAGGTGATCTGGGGGCTAAACTTAGAGGCAGGTTGCATCAACCCTGCTCCCAGCTATGGCCCTTGGCCTGTGTGAAAGTGTGGAAAGGAGGGGAATCAGACATTCCCTCTGCTGCTGTATCTGGCCAAAATTTTTTGCTTTGCTGCCACTGTAGAGGAGCATGAGGCCACAGTTCTCTTAGATGAGTTGCCTTAGGTCTTCGTCAAACTACAGTATACATTTATGGCTCCACGGCAAGCACCTCCTCAGCACCCTAACTCATAAATTGCATAATTTCCCTTCTCTCTCCTTTCTCCAACCTCAGAAAATTGGATGCTGTCAGTTCCATGAGGCTCACAGCTCCAGGGAAGCCCCTGAAGCCATAGCAAAATTCACTTGTTTTGTTGCAGTAGTGGAAACAGCCCTGATGTATAAACAAATCTATCCTGTAAAAATGTTATGAAAAGAATAATTCTGATTTTGCCAAACAAAACAAAAAGTTGAAATGTTCTTTCCATAGGAAATGGCAATGCTTTCCCGTGCCTTATTTTGTCCATTCTAGAAATACCACTTACCTGAAAAAAACATGTTTGGTTTTTTTTACCCCGAAGGATGACTTGGTATGTAGGAAGTGGTGTTCAAGCACCCACCTAAGCATGACCAGAACACAGTGACCATCCCACCCCTGCCCCCCAATTTCTCCCTGCCTTTGTGGTGTGTCACACAGAGAGGGGCTGAGCAGGGCAGGGCTGTGCTGCTGGAGTATCCCCCCTCAGAGGCCTCAGGTGCACCTCTGCCTCTGAAGGACACTTTGAAGTGCTGATTATTGCCAAGCAGCTGCCAATGCCAAAGCTGGATGGCAGCCTAAGGAATTAAATAAAACCCTATTTAGGAAATACTGGACCTTTGCTGTCCTGAGTATTCTGCACAGATCAGTGGAAAGCAGGGGTAATGCATTGCACTGGTGGGAATGACCCCACACAGTGGGCATGGCAGCTGAGAGGCAGAGTAATCCTCTCCGCTGCAAGCCTGTAAAAGCCTAGCTTTTTCTCTCTTGTGCATCTGCCGTTCTGACTTGCTTTTAGGAATGCAGCGGTTTCAGTGGATGCACATTCTGTCTCTCTTTTCTCAGCACGAGACCCCACTGGCAATTCACACTGCATGGCTGGTTTCTGCAGAGCCCCATCTGCAAAGGAGGGATGTTACACAAATACAAAAGAAAGCAGGGCATTTTTTCTGCCCTGGTTCAGGGCTGCCATCAGTGGCAGCAGGGAAAAAAATACTATATGCTTGCCTGAGAGTCCAGAGTGAAATGAAAGAATGCAGCTGTGCACCTGATTTTCCATCATCAGAGTTTTCAGTGCTGGAGGGTATGTGTTGCTGTTTGCCACATATTGTCTTGAATCTCACCATTAGGCCTATGGATATTTGAGGCAGAACAGTGTTCTTGATTTGTGCATGAATGCACAGGAATGCAACTCCAGAAATAATTTACTAGATGAAATACAGCACTTGCCTTTCCCCTTATCTTTGGAGAAGCACTGTCAAAATATGCCTCCCAAGGTTTGAGCAACTCTAATAAGACAGAGGAAAAAGTTGCCACCAAACTTTTATCCCTGAAGTATTTTAAAGAATGCTTAATTCCCCAGAGCTCCCAGACCTTTTTTTTTGAGCAGGGCAAGGAGGCCACTGATGCTTAATGTAGTTGTATCATCAGTATAATGAAGTTGTACAACCAAGCTCAATCTCTGCAAAAGGCCTTACTTAGACTTGATACCTGTCATGATTCATCTGAGAGATGATTAGAATAATTTCCTTTAAGGGATATGTGCATAGAGCAACTGGGGTTTTGAACTACATTGGAGAATCATGCTGAAACCTAAAATTGTCACCAAAAGTCTATTTGGACGCCTGTGCTAGGAGAGGCAAGCAGGTCTGCATGACAGCTCATGAGAGGCAAAGTTGGCCTGAATGAGGTTGGATATTCACAGGATACCTGTCTTACATGCCAGGGCAGGGACAAAATATTTTACAGCACCCTAACAGCAAACTTGAGACCTATAGTAAAAGGCAAAACCAACAACTGTAGAAAGAAAGCAGGACAGAAAAAACATTGGCAACTTCTTGCTGGAACAAGAAATTTATAAAATCAACTCCCAAAGTTAGACTCATTTGATACAATCCTAAATTTGTGCATGTTCGCCCCAAGGAATGACAGAATGAGGAGCCTAACGACACCAGCATTTGTTTCCCTGACGGGTGGGTCATTGTAGGAGTTTCTCCTTCATTTTGGCTCCACAGCAGGATATAGGTAGGTCCTGAGGCATACTTGGAAGGACCTCTACATTTTACATACAAGGCATTTTGAGTTTTCTACCTTTATACACGGGAAATTCTCATATTAAAACGTGCTCTGTGCAAGAATTGGGCCAGCAAGGACTGCTCTTCTGCACAGTCAGATTTGTTCACTTTGTACAAATGATGATTTGATTCCTATGATCATGATTTGATTTCATCAAATTTGTTAGACTACTGTCAATTAAATGGGGTTTATCAACTTTCCTTCTAGTTTCAAATTCAGGAGAGGATTTTAACTTCGAGGCATGTGGGGGGGTTTTTTAAGAAAGATGATTCGGATATTGAGGGCCTGAACTAAAAATGCAAGAAAAATGCCAGGAAAAACTTCATGTACTTGGGCATTTTGTTGAGAAGGGTGGAGGAGCCATCTTCGGTTTTCCTCACCTGCTGACTGACTTAACAAATAAGGACCCATCTGATGGTCATTTAATGACGCCTCTCAACACTCAAGGTCTCACCTTGACTAGAGATCAAGCTGAAGAAGACAACAGGTCTTTTGTTCTTGTTTCAAAGACATCAGTGTGCAGCTGCTTTGCAGAGATTGGGAACAGTTCATCTGTTCTTCAAATGCATGCCATGCTGATTAATCTGTGCTTTATAGCACTGGTTGTGGGTGTAGATCCTCTCTCATAACTTGCAGAGATTTCTCATCCTGAAGCATCTGACACTGGCTGTTGCACCAGCGGGGGTATGACATGCCTGGTGTAATAACACTGTATTTGTGTTTCAATGAACTCATGACTAGCAGTGTAAGCCTTCAGCCTTCAGATGTACGTACTGACAACACAACCTGGCACAGACAGTAAGTGCAGATTCCTCTATTAAACGAAACCATTGCTTTATTTTTGGTAGCCAGATGCTACATCTGGGACCTTTCAGTTGTTGTATGGACACAGGTATCCTCTCACTGTTTCAGGTATCCTCTCACTGTCTCAGACCACCCTGGAACACATGAAGAGTCCCAGTTTTTAATACATGGTGTGCAGTTCTCCTCCCTGGATGCAGGGAATGCACTTTGGTACTTTATTCATTCAGAGCACTGCTGAGGATTCAAAAAAATAAGTTAATCCCCAGATGACTCCTTGAGTTTGGGCAGCTTTCTGCCCTCCTTCCAGCAGTGGCATTGAGCAGCTCTGTCAGTGTCCTGAGCTGGCATGTCCCAGCTCTCCTGCATGGTCCCTGCTCCCAGTGTGCTCCTGCAGCCATGCCTGCAGAGCTGTCAGCTACTCCACCACTTTTTTGGACACTCCCCTCTACACTGAGCTGTCCTACTCAAACCACACAAAGGTTCATAGCGGACAGGTAAAGGGATCTTGGGCAGGGAGTGAGTTACAGCAGTGTCAGGGAGAGCAGGGATGGGAACTGTTTGAATGAGAACTGCTGAAGTTAAACAGAGGATTAAACAAGTTCCAGTTTTGCAACCACAAGTACCTTATGTTAAATGCTTTTCTTTACCAAGCTGTGGGAATGATCAGCATTGTACGAAGGCTCAGATAGCCTTTCTAGGAAGACTTTCTCCACCACTGAAACACTCTGAGTGCTCTCACAGCAGTTGATGCTGCAGGGCCAGTGCCCAGTGAGCAGGATCCCAGAACTGCAGAGACACTGGGGGGTACATTTGATGATTACTTCCATCAATTAGTAATACAGAAAATTATCAGTGAACCAAAACTAGTGGAAATAATGGGACATCCTGCACTGCCCTCTGTTTCATCAAACTATGCCTGTCTGTGACTTTATTTCCAAGCTATATAATTTCCATCCGCAGCATCCCTTTTGTGCGTTGGATGTGGAACCAGTGGTCACTCTTGGCACCCATTGCTTTAGGAGACGTGCAGGGCCATGTCACTCCTCCTGAACAGCCTGAATCCTCCCCTGGAAGCAACAATCCCAGTGTTTATTCTGCCTCCTTCAAAGGAGGGATGTGAGAGCAGCGTGCCTTTTGTTTGTTGCTTTTGCAGTTTCCCAGTTCTTGGTGGAAACTAGCAAAATCCAGGAAGTCAGCATTAAAAAAAATCAAAACAAAATTAAACAAAACGAAACTCACATAACCAACCAACCAACCAACCAACCAACCAACCAAACCAACCCAGCTCATCAAATCCACAAAAGCCCCACAAAACCTAAGAATATTTTTATCAGGGAAAAAAATATAGAGTTTTCTCTATTTTATGTACTTCTTTAAATATTTTGTGATTACTTTTTGCCTGACAGCTGCCGTTAGTGCACAACAGTCCTCAGTTTGCTGCCCCACATGGTCTAGAAAGTGAGATGCATTCAGCAGTTTACCCTGCCCTTTTAAAGAACTGCTTCTTTTGTTTCCAGCAGTGTGTTGGGTTTTTGATCTTTTCCTCTCTGATTGCTTATTAATGGACGCATTTCTTTCACTGAGCTGCAGCCTGTGTCCTAGGCTGCAGCAGGCCTTGGGGGCAACTGGGTTTCCCTACAACCTGAGCTGAGCAATCCTTTTTACACAGTCCTGTATGCTCTTTAACCTGCCACAGATTACAAGTTTTCCTAATTCAATGGTTGAAACCTCTTACATAAACCAACTTCTTTGAAATCTTTTAGACACTGTTGACTCAATATTATTCTCCCAATGTTTAAAGCTGGCAGTATGAAGTACAGTGAAGATGCCATCCTTCCAGGCTGCCAAGAAATCTCCAGCCTCTGAGGCAAGTGCTAGCAACTTAATTTTTGTAAAGTTGTTCTTGCTGGCAGCCCCTCCTCCCCCTTCCCGTTCCCCTCCCCC